>JARQOC010000003.1:725143908-725209382 GCA_033576535.1 Allobates femoralis | reverse complement strand
ACATAAACATAAACATTTTAAGCTTAAATGTGGTTTGTATTATTACGTCACTGGGCATTTGATAAATCATATATGGTATATGTCCCTCCTAGCCCCCTCATCCTGGTACATGGTCCCTCATCCTGGGATGTAGCCCCTCTATCCGACATATGGCCCCCTTAAACTGTTTTTGGGTACAACATGACCCCTAGTGATGGCAGAAGTGTACTTGGGCTGGATATGGCCGCCTGTAATGACACATGGCTCCCTCAATACTGAATATGCTCCACCAAGCTGCTGGGCCTCAAAATCTCAAACAGTTGCCTCAGCTTTGGCAGCGATAATCGCATTCTCTCCCTCTTGGCTCCATCCGTGCAAGCAGCACACAAACTTCCTGCTCCTATGCTACTTATGTGAGTGGGTCAGCAGATTGACCTCATCTCTGCTGAGCCACTCAGATGACAGGCAGAGAACCATGAATTTTGGCTGCAGCTTGTCTGCACGGACACATGAGGGAAACAAGGACCTCTTCTCTGGAAAAGGCTGACAAAACAGATTGGGATGTTGTTATGGGCAGCAGCTTGGGGGACCATATTCAACATGGGGGGAAGCATGTGTCATAACTGGGGGGCCGAGGCTACATAATATGCGCTGCTCCCCCAGCCCCATAAGCATGGTGCAATTTTAGCACGGGTGTCATGGACAGCGGCTGCACTGCATGTTCAATGTGCGGGAGCATGTGACCTCCCGCTGCCTCATGCAGACCCAGGCAGCATGGGTGAGCCCGGCCACACTCCAGAGATATCACCAATATACGCTGTATTATATGATCCGTATATTATGATATTAAGAGGCACCCCTCACTTGCCGTCCACATTTGTGGAAATAAAGTGCATCCGAGAATCACGAAAATATGGTTGTTCATTCAATATAGACTTTGATGTGTGTTGCTAAGGGATTTAACTTGTTGCCGCCCTAATTTGCATCTTTTCAATATGAGAAGACAAAGGTAGTAAATACTTACACATACATTTATTATTTGCAAATGGCCAAATTGCCATTGCAACTGTAAATGTTGGTGATAATGTATGATGCCAACAAAACAACCTGCTATACATACGTATGAGGGTGTGTCGACTTGACACTTATACAATAAAGAAGGTATCCTTACTATAGTGTTTGTTATGCTGGATTTGTTTGTACATACAATACGTGAAATCTAATGTTGAAAGCATGTCAGATTTAAAGGCCTACATGTTGGTACAGATGTTTTCAATCACATTCCTCTTTCCTTTCCCAAAACAGCACTCATAGCAGTATTGTACAACCGCCATCCTCACTTCCACCTTCTGCTACGGTAGCAGTCCCCCAAGATGTGCCAAGTGACACGGTGGCTACCTCCGCAGCCCCATCCGATTAAGAACATGTGGACGAGGCTCCAGCCACCTGGCAATCAGGCAGCCCTTCAGAAGCCACAGCTTCATCTCTTCCCCTTTCACAACCTTATGTCCCTGGTGAATGTAGGCAAGCTGGGCCTTGGCCTTCATGCCAGCGGCAAAGGGTCAGTGAAAGGAGCCTTGACCCTGAGGTCCTGCACATGACTCAGGTCCATCAGGCTATTTGGCAACAAATGTCCCGCCAGATGACAGATTGTTTCCAAAATATCCAGATGGACCTGAGGGATCTGCGGACAAGTGTGAACATTCGGCACAACCAGTACTTCATTACTGTGGCCGGGGAAATGGAAGACATGAGCAGTGAGCAGCAGGCATGTATTGTGCAGGGTTATCAGGAGGTTGTGCACCGAGCACGCGAGATGGGGCCGAATTTTACCCCCAGAACCCAGAGTTGGGCCACCCAACACCCTTCAAACAGCCCTCCTCCAGAAGGCACTATGACCCCATGGAGGGATGCGCAAAGTGCACCACCATGATCTGCCCTCCCTACCTCCACTACAGGATGAAGGCCATCCATGGTGCCTTGGACCTATGGATCCCCAGCTCCTGTGACAACACATCCTGGTGGCAACATGGGTGACAGACAACTCGGCAGCTTCCAGCCAAACCCACTCCAAGATGTGTCCACCACTATGTAGCCAACCTGTACGGGTACCAATATGCAATCCAGCACACCGCCACCTCTTTTGCCCATTGGAGCCAGCCACAAAGCCAGAGGCCTGCCCATGTGTATAGAACACACAGTGGAAGCACCATTTGGCCGATGACTGCAAGCCACCCACAACAACATGCCAGTCAGTCTGGCAGTGTCAAACACTTGGCCAACAGGTAGCCCAACAGGTGCCAGCAATGAGCAGTGCTTTGGGGGGTGGACAGTCCACTGATCATGGTATGTAGCCCCCAGGACCTAGCCATACAAAGTGGCTGAAGTGTTGCCTTGCTCTCTGTTTGTGTGGCCCAGCAGAGTGGGAGCAGCGTACCCTACGTTTCTACTTCCCAAACCCCCATCACATCTTCCACAAACATGCCTTCCCATACCCAAGATTTCACAAACCTTTAAGTTTTGTCCTGATTTCCATAGTGTGGAATTAAATCTTTGTTGATTTTCTCTGGCCCATTTAAGTTGCAGATACATAGGGCTACATTTAGGACCACAAACAAGAGGTACTACTTGGTCATCGATGTTGGTCTCTGTGTCCACTTAGTGAAATCACAAGGCAAATGCGTAACCTGTGTGCAAAGGAGGTGATCTAGTGTGTATGTGCGTAGGGGACAATGTGTCCCTACACAATGGATACAGTCTTTACTAGACAGTTGTGCTGCAAGTGTGGTAAGCAAGCACTAAAGGCCCCGTCACACACGTCAATGTCGGCAGCGAGCTGATCGCTTGGCAACATTGAGGAGTGATCGCTGGTGAGCTGTCACACAGGCAGACTCACCAGTAATGAGCACCAGTGAGAACGGTGGTATCAATGTAAACAAGCGTGTAACTAAACGCTGCAGCGCACTTAGTTACCCGCTGTTTACCATGGATACCAGCTCCCAGCGCTTGCTGAGAGGCACTGGGAGCTGGCTGATCGCCCGTCTCCCGGTGTCACAAGCAGCGATGCTCCGTGTCCAGCAGGCGACCATCGGCAGGTTTTCTGACCTGTCCAAAAACCTGGCGACCATCAACTAGACATTTATTGCTGGTTGATTCACCATGTGACACACATCAATATTGCTGCAACGTGACGTGCAGCAGTGACATTGACAGCAATATTGACGCGTGTGAGGGCCCCTTAAGGCATTTTGCATAGCAACATGTGTCCACTGTGTAACTTCCATACCAGGCTCCCCAAATGGTTGTGTGTGAGTGATGACAAAAATCATGTATTTTGTGAGGCAAACAATAATAGATTTATAGTGAGGTTGTGTGGATGAGACTTCACGAAATACACTTTACAAAGATCTCTACCAAGGGGCCAATGTGTTAAGTACCCCTGCAAATGTAGAGGAACCACGCAATAGCGACACCTACAGTAAACCTATGGGTTACTGTGGTTGAGTTCTCAGCTACCATGAGAACCTCATGTATCTAACAAGTCACTTTGACAGCCCTGGCCATGCGATGTTTCTACATTGTTGAAGATGCAGATGTCCTACATATTTCATGTTACATACTAGTTTACGTTAAAGGTTCACACACATTAAGTGTGGAGTGATGATTGTAGGGAACACATGAAGGATTGTGTGTTAAAGACAGTAAAAACACGTGAGGCAATTTTGGCAATTATGTGTCCTGAAAATATCTAGCTACACAATCATAGCTCATGGCGAGGTACAGTAACATGGTTAAACATGTTTGCCAAAACAACAATCAAATAACACATACAATTACATCAGGGTCATGCAGATGTTTTAAACTTACACCTCAGAGTACCATGGGCATCAAAAGCAACAGCTGATAGCATATCCGTGGTGAAATATGTTCCCAATGTTGTAATGCTACATTAAAGGCAAAACAAAAACCAATCTTGGCTAGGCCAAACACATGAATGAAAGAACATGGTGTAAAGGAATATGATTACACCATTTGATCCTGCCAGGGCACACTCCCCACATTTGAGACAAAGTAGTCAGCAAATCGATCGCGCATAGCAGCAATATCAGTGGTTGAACGAACAGATAGTACTATATAGTTAGCCAAAGTGCTTGGCGGAAGCTCAAGTGAATGGACTGCACTACGTTCTCTAATGAGTACAAAATTATGAAGAACCACACAAGCCTTCACTACTTCATCAATGGTTTCAACCTGCAAATTTATGGCTGTGCCTAGTATGCGCCATTTTGCCACAAGCAAAAAAAACGTACACTCAACCATGCGACGTGCACATTCCAGCCGGTAATTATATATGCGCTTGGAATGACTCAAGCCACGGCTGCTGTTAATACTTGATGATGTTAGGGGCCATCTGAAAAGCCTCATCAGCCACAAGCACATATGTCATTGGTGGGCCCTGTGTGCCTGGTAGTACTTGAGGGTGGGGGAAGTTGAAGTTCTGATTGTAGACTAATCGTCCCATGGCTGAATCTTTAAACAGCTGGGAATCATTATCGCGCCCAAATCCCGCGATGTCCACAGCCACAAATCTGTACTGGGCGTCGACACTAGCCATGAGCACGATTGAATGATACTTCTTGTAGTTGAAGAACTCGGAGCCCCTCTTGGCTGGCTTGATAATCCGGATGTGCTTGCCATCGAGGGCGCCCAGGCAATTAGGAAACATATCTGGCTGAATTTCTCCGAGATCGACAACCATTGTTGAGTTGTTGGATGAGGAATGACTTCACTGTGAAGTTCTTTCCAGAACGCCCAGCAAGTTTCCTTCACTATGCCAGCCACTGTCGACAAGCCCATGCGGTACTGGAAATGCAGGGAAGTGAGTGATTCGCGTGTAGCCAGATATCTACAACCAAAGCTAATAAACAACAAATCAGTAACATACATATCAGCAACACACAAATCCAAAAAAAATTAAAAAAAACACATGCACCCATGTTTCTTAAATGTCAACCAAAAAGTGGTGTGAAGAGCATGACAATGCACCTATGTGTCACACAAATCCATAATATCACCATCTGGCTGAACGTCATGCAAGTTGCCTTGCGTAGGATAAACACTTGCACCACTTCTGTATTTATCACCCACTGCCGGTTTTGCCTACAAATCCTGAGGGAAAAACTCATCAAATACTCAATGTGTGCACATGGCCTAAAGAAAGCAAATATGCTGCAAACTACAAAGTCACTATCGGTACAGATTAACCCTCCAAAAACTAAGTACCAAAGTAACACAAAGCCCCAAGTTAAAAGAAATATAACACACCAGATAATTAAGGCTGGCTAATCACATGACGCATGCAGCCAAACTATAATTCCTTTAGCCGCCAAAGGAAAAAACAGTTATTAAAACAAAAAAACAAAAATCATAGACAAACCTTGATGTCAGCATAAGCCGCTCTTTGGGTAGTGATGGCTCTTCAGAACGCTGTGTCCTCACGCTGAATGTACACACGCAGTCTGGACACCAGCTCATCAAAACTCTCCATGGTCATGTGGAGATAATCAAAAAATTTATCAGGATGAGCACACAGCTCAGGGTAAAGTAGCACGAAAACCCCAGTAGACTCCCGACCAAAAACAATGGGGTGGACCTAGTACTGCCGGCGTCTACGTCTACATCCTCGACGTACAGCAGCACATAAAGCGGAAAAAGCCCGCACATGGTCATAGGAAGCCTCCACATAGGCACAAAAATGCTCATGAGACAAAGGGACGCGGAGGAAGGGCTGCAGACAATTTATAATTAAAGGTCCTGAAGGGGTGTGTTTCCGAAACCGGAAGGAAGGAAAATCGGATTCCACTGGATACACAGATCCAGTTTTTACACCGGATGCGGTCGCCGGATTGAAAAAAAAAACGGAATCTACCATCCGGTGCAATCCAGTTTTCAACCATCCGGCTGCATCCGGGACAGTCCGGAAACACAAAAAAAAAAACAGGATTACCCCAGATCAGACTCTGCCATGGTGTGAAGCCAGCCTTAGAGTCACTTTATGAGGTTATAACTCCGGAACACTTCAAAGGATCCCAGGGTTTTTGAGACATATTGATCTTCCCATTTGTGGTACATTTTGGATGACATTTTTTGGGTTTATTTGTGATGAAAATTGGAAATTTGGCAAACATTTTCAAAAATGTTGCTATTTTCAAACTTTTTTAGTAATATATATCTAAGAGGTATATATTGTTAGGCTTAGCGCTAAATCCCTTAGTACATGTATTAATTATGACACTTTGGCTTGGTACAACCCTTTTTCGGGATGTTTATTAGTTTCTCTTTATACACAACCTTAAAACTTCTTAAAAAATTATTTAAAAACAATTGATCTTATCACACTATTGCAATTGAGTTGTTAGGGTTCCTGTTTCAGCTGATACACCTCCAGATTGTGGTCGTTAGTCCACCTGCAATATAAACACAGATCTGTTTTGCCTTGGTATTTCTCTACGTGCTAGTCTTTTATTTTGGTTGCTGGTGGTTACTTTTATGGATGTACTGGTAATTCAGCTGTGACTTCTGCTAGCAGGTTTACCGGGTTCACCTGTAATAAACATAATGGTTATAATTTGTTTATTAGCTAGTAGGGTCGGTATATGTCTGTATTTTTACCTTTATTGTTGACTTTAGTCAATTCTGCTTCCATGTTGTGTGTCTGCCAATTTGGTTGGTTCTGATGGCCTGAAATGATTTGGTTATTATTATCAGTTGCACAGCTCCTATAGCTATTCCGTGGTTTTGTGGCTATGCTTGTTACCTTCACTTCTGCTTTTATTGCAGACCTATCTGTCTCTTACTCCTCCTCTTATTCCTCATTTTCAAGTCTGGTTCTTGGGATGTCTGTAACATACACTTATGTCTCAGTTGTTATCTGTCATCTTACTTCGTTATGCACAGTCCTGTCCCCCTTCTCACTTCTCCTGTCTACCGCTCTGGTTTGTGATCTGGGCGTTTGATCAGGACGCCACAGATTCTCCTGTCTGCCACCGGGGTTTGTGTGTCTCAGCGGTGGACCTCGCGCCTCCAGTCAGCTGTTCGAGCGAATTGCGATAGTGTGATAAAATCAATTGTTTTTAAAGAATTTTTTAAGAGGTTTTTAGATTGTGTATAAAGAGAAACTAATAAATATCCCGAAAAAGGGTGTACCAAGCCAAAGCATCATAATTAATATATGTACTAAGGGATTTAGTGCTAAGCCTAACAATATATACCTCTTAGATGTATATTACCAAAAAATGTTCATTTATCAAGGGTAACAGACACACGGGAAAACCCCTAGGCTAGATAGCCGCAAATCCAACGTAAAACGGGAGCTCCAGTGTTCTATAAGTATATGTCATACATATATACACATTAGAAATTATTTTTAAACTTTGAATTTTTATGCCCTTAAACCAGAGAGTAATGTGACACAAAATAGTTAATAAACAACATTTCCCACATGTCTACTGTACATCAGTACAATTTTTAGAAAACAAATTTCAGTTAGGAAGTTAGAAGGGTTCAAAGTTTATCAGAAATTTCTAATTTTTCCACCAAAATTTACAAAAACATTTTTTAGGGACCACATCACATTTGAAGTGACTTTAAGGGGCCTGCATGTCAGAAAACAACAAAAAAGGAGACACCATTCTAAAAACTGCACCCCTCAAACAGCTAAAAATAATTCCAAGAAGTTTATAAGGGTGCATACTCACGATCAGGATACGCAGTGTTTTCAAGGCAGTGTATTGCCACTGTGTCCAAAATGCTGCATTGTACACTAGCAGCATAGTCGGTGGGACTTAAAGAAATCCCATCCTCACTGTCCTTCTCCTGACTGCAGCATTATTTCAGCTGCAGTGCAGGTTGCCACGCTCCTGCATCTCCGCAGCATGTTAATTTCATGTTGTGAAGTTGTAAGCAATCATCTTTGAGTGAATGCAGGGAGAAATCGCCCTGCACCCACCGCAGATCGTGAGTACAGGGTGGCTGCGATCTCCCTGCATTCACCAGTGGGTTCCCACAGCTCTGGAAACACAGCGTCCAACTTGTAGTGCCTCCGGATCGTGAGTACACAGCCTTAACCCCTTATGGGCTTCACAGGAACTAAAGCAATGTGGAAGGAAAAAAATGAAAAATGTTACTTTTCCAACAAAAATGTTATTTTTGCCTCAAATTTTGAAATATCACAAGGGTAACAGGAGAAAATAACCCCCCAAATTTGTTGTGCAATTTTTCCTGAGTACGCTGATTCACCATATGTAGTGGAAAACCACTTTTTGGGCACATGGCAGGGCTCAGAAGGGAAGGAGCGCCTTTTGACTTTTTGTACATAGAATTGGCTTGATTTGTTAGCTGACACCGTGTTGTGTTTGGAGAGCCTCTGATGTGCCTAAACTTTTGAAATCATTCACAAGTAATCCCATTTTGGATACTGGACACCCCAAGGAAATTATTTAGATGTGTGGTGAGCACTTTGAACTCCAGTTACTTTATATGTTGAGTCGTTAAAATGAAAATGTTTTTAAAAATATGAAAAAAAAAAAAAAAAGCTCAATTGGAAATAAAACTAATAAAACCAACTACATATTTGGTATGCCGAGTTCAGAAATGTCCAATTTATCAAAATATAAAATCAATTAATTGATCAATAAACTGCGTAATCGAAAAAAAAGTAAAATGCCAAAATTAAGGTTTTTTGGTCGCTGCAATATTGCAATAAAATAACAAAACAATCAAAACATCACACCTACCCAAAGATGGTATCTTTAAAAACGTAACCTCAAGACACAAAAAACAAATTGTAAAGCCCCAGATCCAAGAAAATGAGAATGCTGGCTATAGTGCCAAAAGCACAATTTTGTTTTTGGAGAAACTTTTGAATTTTTTTCTCATCACTTAGATAAAAGTAAAAGTATACCTGCTTGGCATCTATGTACTCAAATTGACCTGAGGTATCATACTGATAGGTCAGTTTTACCATTTAGTGAACATGGCAAATAATTTTAAAAAAGATTGTGAAATTGCACTTTTTTTGCAATTCATCGCATGTGGAACTTATTTCTCATTTTCCAATACACTATATGGTAAAATGAATGATTTTATTCAAAAGTACAACTCGTCCTGCAAAAAACAAGCCCTCATATGTCTATGTGTGAGTCACTACTAACATTTAACCCATTATCTACCAATGTCCTTTTTTTGGGACGCCTAATCTTTTGCTTTTAACGACTAAGATTTTATAATTAGGTCCAATTTTTTGGGTTGTGTTTGTAAAATGAATGTTTTCAAAACAGGAAGTCATGTCATTGTCATTTTTAATTGAATATTCTTCCACCCAGAGAGCTTTCATACACCAATTTTCGAAAAGGAAAATTGCTAATTTGGAAAGTAATAGGTTAAGAAGGGCCTAGATGCCTTTCTTGAAAACTATAGTATTACCAGTTATATATACGGTCTGGGAACTTACTATCTAGCTTATGGAGAGAAGTTTTCCTGCAATCATAAGAAGACAGTTAAGTCCACTCACACAGCCAGATCAGAATATCCCACACACTACACTGATGAGGGGCAGCTACCCCGAAACGCAGCATCTGTAGTTTGAGGTTCTGATCTGGCAAAAATCCCATAGTCATATTAAAAAGCTTGTTGGAAAGCAATTATGACTTTGAGGAGCTACCTAAAGGTGGCACTGGAGTTCTTCCACTTCCTTACTGAAGTGCAAATTTGCAGTTATATATACTAGATTCTTGATAGGGTGTTGATCCAGGGAACTAGTCTGATTGCTGTATGTGGAGTGAGGAAGGAATTTTTTTCTCTCCAATGTGGAGCTTAGTGTTGTCCCATGGTTTTTTGCCTTCCTCTGGATCAACATGTTAGGCTATCGGTTGAATTAGATGGACTTAAAGGGATCCTGTCACCTCCAAAACACCTCCTAAGCTATCAAAACATGTCCCTGCAGCATCCTATCACTAATCTCACACTTCTTTTGTCTCCTAAAAGCATCCTGTGAAAGTGGAGAAAAACGTTTTAATACTCACTCATTAGTGATTATAATTAGCAGGGGGTGTTGTTTTGCAGCTCCAGGATCCAGCCCTCTCTCTGTCTGTGCTTAAGTGAAACTGAAACTGAAGGCAGGACTAATGATTTGCATTCTGTGAGTGATAGAGAGGGGGGAGGGAAATGCCTGCACATCACAGCAGAACACACAGAGACAGGGTGGATCCTGGAGCTGCACAACAGCCCGCCTTGGTGACTAAAGAATAGTCACTCTGCTAATTATAATCACTAATGAGTGAGTATTAAAACGTTTTTATGCACTTTCACAGGATGCTTTTAGGAGACAAAAGGAGTGTGAGATTAGTGATGGGATGCTGCAGGGACATGTTTTGCTAGCTTAGGAGGCGTTTTGGAGGTGACAGGATCCCTTTAAAGTCTTCCTTCAACCTTAAGAACGTTAAAAAAATGTTACTATGACTATATTGATGGAAAAATAGAAAAGCTATGGCTCTTGGAAGAAGAGGAGGAAAAAGGAAAATAAAAAATGGAAAATCGAGGGGGTGTTGTCTAGCAGCATGTGAAGAGAACGTGGGTTTGCGGAGCTCCCACACATCCCAACTGATTACCGCTGTTATATCCCCACAGCACGGTTGGCAATCGGTCTGTGTGCTGCCCTAAGGCCTGTAGGCATCGCTGGCCAGCGGTGCCCGACTTTTAGCACCGTACCATGCTTAAAATGGGCCAGAGGAGGATTACCAGTGAGATGGGGTCAGAATTCCAAGATGGCACCGCCGCCACAGCGCGCGCTCTGGAGGACGCTGCTGTAGACAGCGAGATCAGTAACCGAGAGGTGGCGGCTCAGCTGCAGTGCTTTGCCTGTGTGGATGCGGCGGAGCGGGAATCCATCCAGATGATCGATGAGGAGCTGGAGACCGGAGGCGGAGGTACAAACTGGGGGATGGGAGAGGAGGGGGAGGCCGCAGTCACCGAAGGACAGGACAGGACAGGAGAACCAGGAGGCTCTGGCTAGCTTGGGAGAGCTGGTGGAGCAGAACAGAAACCAGCTCACAGCGCTGCAGCTGCAAGTACCAGATGAACCCACTATAAAGGAAGTGGTGGTGGAAGTTATGCAGTGTGGGACTGCCATCTCTAATGTGCTCACACAGCTGGGCCATTTGCCGGAATCTCTGCAAACTGTAAATCATGACCTCCATATGTTTAAAGACTGAACCGGACAACTAGAGAAATGGGTTGGTGCTGTGGAAGATACTGTCTCTTAGTCAGTGCAGAATCATAACGAGTTCAAAAAAGACATGGTTGCAGTGTGGGCTAAAACTGATGACCAGGAAAATAGGTCCAGATGGAACAACGTCCGTATTGTTGGAATGCCCGAACATTGTGAAGGCAAAAACTCTACTGTCTTTATTGAGGCCTGGATTAAGGAGAACATTGGAGCGGATAACCTTACACATCTGTATGCTGTGGAACGTGCCCACAGAGTTCCTGCTCGCCCTCACCCTCCTGGCCATCTACCAAGACCCATTTCGGCTAAACTCCTCCATTTAATGGACAGGGACAATATCGTCCGATACTCAAGAGAACACCCTGAGTTGACTATTGACGGCTCCAGAGTTTCTTTCTATCCTGACTTGTCGCTGACAGTAAAGACTGAGAGCTACATTTACTGAGATCAAAAAACGCCTTAGGGCCATTGGCCTTAAATACTCTATGATCTTCCTGGCTAAATTGCGAGTCGAGGCCCGGAATAAAGTCCACTTTTTTTTTATGCTAAGGAGGCTGCAGATTGGCTAGATCTTTACGGACAGCAGTTGAGGAGGGAAGAGGGGGAACATGACTGTGGCTGATGGAGTTCTGATTTTTTGGGCACCCTTGTGCCGCTTGATTTTCCAGCTTCTGACTTTGATATGAGAGATTATTTGTTTTACTATATTTTTGTTAGATACCTTTATTCAGTATTGATCTAAGTACGGTAGTAATTTAACCCTTTAGAGGGTGTAAGATTGTAAATGTTCAGTTAAATGCATCGTGCTGTGGGATACTATCCTGTCACATGTGGGTGGGAATAACATTGCCCTTGTATAGAATAACCTAGGATAGTTTACGGTTATGTTGGGGAGAGTTATTTGGGGGTGGGGGAGATTGGTGGGTTTGTTAGGTCCTTTGCCATACCTGTGCACACTAATATATATTTTGCTATGACTCACTGGATACTGTCACTCAGTATACAACAACCTAAATATGGGTGACATTAGAATACTCAGCTGGAATGTTATGGGACTAAAGTCCAAAGTGAAAAGGCAGGCCATATTCTCCTTTATTACAGACCAGAGGCCGACTATTATTTGCTTGCAAGAGACGCATCTTACCCATAAGACGCTCAGTATACTAGATAAGAGGTGGATACAGGTAGGATACCACTCCACATATACTCAATATTCTAGGGGAGTCAGTATACTGGTTTGTCTGGGTGCTCAGTTGACATGCAGTCAGGTGGTGGTGGACACAGAGGGGTAGTTCGTTTTCTTGCTCTGCAAAATTTCTGCTGTAACAATGATACTTATCTCCATATATATTCCCCCGCCGTATAGCAGTAGGGTCATATACAAAATCCTTACTATTCTGAGAGATTTCCCAGGGGTCTCCTATTTGGTGGTGGGTGATTTCAATAACATTTTAGATTTCCATTGGGACAGGGGTAATCACATACCCCTAAATCCCGGAAGCAATTGTATGCCATTTGGGGTGCTGCTGCATGAATTGACTAACTGATCTATGGAGATGCCGTAACCCTGGTGTGTACCAGTACTCATGCTTTTCCTCTATCTTTTCCTCCCTGTCCCGCATCGACTTGGCCCTGGGCGATGGTCTTATACTGGGGAAAATTTTAGATGTTAAATACTTGCCGAGGACAGTGTCGGACCATTCGCCCATGTCCATCTTGATTAAAGGGGACGATGGCAGATCACAAAACAGACCGTTATGGCGGATCCCTTTCCTCTTTATAGAGGTACGAGAAAGGGCTGTCCTCTATCCCCGCTACTTTTTGCTTTAGCAATAGAGCCTTTGGCCTCGAGAATTAGACTTGACCCGGGCATTGAAGGGTTTATATACGGGCAACTGGAAGAGAAAGTAGCTATGTACGCGGACGACCTACTCATGTTTCTAGCTGACTCTGATATATCACTACATAACATGATGTCGCTCCTTACATCGTTCGGGGCTGTCTCGATATTAGTTATAAATTGGGAAAAATCTGCAGTTCTCCCTTTAGATTCGACCACGTTGAATGTCACACAGGTGCCAGTTGTAACATACTTTAAGTATTTGGGCATCACGGTGTCTAATACATTAACGGACTATGAACACTTGAATCTCTCACTGTGGATATCTAGGATATCATGCCGCAGCTTTTGTATGTCCTTCACAATTCCCCAGTCTGGCTTCTCCAAAATAGATTTTTTTAAATTAATGCGTTGTTTAGAGAGCTTATCTGGCTAAAAATGGGTGCAAGGATTAAACTGGAACATTTACAAAGCCTAAGGAGGAAGGGGGACTGGCATTGCCCAATCCATGGCTGTACTTTCTATAGTCTCAATGCCAGCATCTGGTGGGGGAAGTGGAGACAATGGGCAGTCAAAGGATTCTTCAATTCCTTGTGGGTCGGGGATCGCTATTGTCCAACCTGGAGGCGGGTAGATTTAAGCCCTTGGCGTCCAAACTTCCTATAGTGCAGCTTATGATTAAAGTGTGGAACAAAGTTAAACAGTTAAGGGGAATCACTGGTTTCACAAAATACTCCCCCATTTGGGACAATCCATATCTGCCACAGATGAGATCGCTTAAGGGTTTGCGCACTGAAGGCGCATAGGTATTTGGTGGCTGTCGCAATTGGTGGAGAACAGGGTATTTAAATCATTTGATATCCTACAATGGGATTTCCCGCTTCAGCACTCTAAATTTTACCAGTATTTACAGCTACGGTACACCTATGCAGTGCAGAATCAAATGCATAATATCTCTGTACACCAAGATGCTATTATCAATAGGTTTGGTATGCAAGTGTCCACGAGGGGGCTAATTTCTTTTATGTACGGGGGACTTCTCCCGATGGTCCTGTTGGGGGCACCCGGTAGGGGCGCTGACGAAATGGGAGCAACAATTGGGTACGATATCAGGAGTTCAATGGGAGTCGATATTACAAATGGTCCCCAGACTGTCACTTAGTGAACCCAATCGTCTGTCTCAATTGAATAATCTTTATAGAGTTTATAGAACCCCTAAGTGGTTCTTTGATCACGGGCTGAAGACAGACTCGAGATGTCTCAAGTGTACACTTGAGAATGCTGACATTTTGCACATGTTCTGGACGTGCCTCTGCCTGCAAATATTTTGGGTCATGGTTCTCAATCTGGTGCACATGGCCACAGACCAAGACATCCCCAGGGATCCTATTGTCTGTGTTCTGGGTTATGTTGAGGATGTGGGGGGTGACGAACATCTAAAGATTGCAGTTGCCAGAATGCTCTATGTCGCTAGGAAACTAATAGTGTATCACTGGATTTCAGATAAAGTTCCCTCACGTAAAGAATATATAAAGAAATTGAACCTTACATTACAGAGAAAAGGTCATCTATCTTAAAAGGAGAAGACCGTCTACCTTTAAAAAAATTTGGGCAGGCTTGTTAGATCTTCCAGGCCTACCGTCTGTACATTTGTTCACTTAATGGGTGACTTCGTCATTGCAACCGTGAGTTAAGTTTATATTTCTGTGTCACTTGTTTCTTGACGTGTGCTTTACTTTCTGATTTTTCTTTTTTTTATATACTTATGTATTTTATGCCATCGGACCCAGTTGGGGATGGGTTGGGGTGAGGGCTGGGATGGTTGGTGGATTGCTCCAGTATTTTACTTGTTTGTTGCGCTGAAAATGTCAATAAAAAATATCTAACAAAAAAAAAAGAAAAAATCACAGGGGGCTTAGGCCAGTTTCACATTTGCTTTCAGTACGTGTGCGTATAGTCTGCAGACGCAATTGCAGTACCGAACGCATACATACTGAAGTGAATGCAGCGTTGATTATCTGCATGCGTTCAAAACTCCATAGGAAATCATTTGCTACTTGTCCGGCCGTAGGAAACCAGTATAATGAGAGAGAGGAGAGAGGAAAGAAAGAGACCTGAACAGAAATTGTGCTTAGAGGAGAAGAGAAAGAAAAAAATAAATAAAAAATGCTGCGTTGGCTGCGGAGACCTGCAGATGGCAGTGCAGCTCTATTCACTTGCATGCATTGTTTGTGCGCTTCAGGATGCTTGCAAGCATCCTCAGACGCACAAAAAATGCAACAAGTTGCGTTCGGAGGGAAAAAAGGCATGCGAACGCAAACGCATGTGAATGCAGCAAAACGCAGATACCTTGCATCCCCATGTTGAACAATGGAATGTAGTACGCATGCGTTTGGCTGCGTTGCAAACACCTTAAGGTGCTAAAGTTGGGCGGTACGACTTGCAGTGCTGAGGTCCTGGATTGAATTCCCACCAAGGACAACATCTGCAAGGAGTTTGTATGTTCTCTCTGTGTTTGTGTGGGTTTCCTCTGGGCACTCTACTTTGCTCCCACATTTCAAAGACATACTGATAAGATATTTAGATTGTGAGCCCTAAGAGGGATAGTGTTGCAAAATGTATGTAAAGCACTATGGAATTAATAGCGCTATAAAAATGAATACATATTATAAAGTTTACATTCATTTCTGCATGACATGTTCACCTACAATGTTATTGTTGGTGGAAGTCATTGTTAGGTATCATTTTCTCTGCATTTTCATAAAATGACATGCTATATAGCGCCCCTCCCTCCCCCATGCTATCCTATACTTTGGAAAGACAAGCAATGTTTGATTAGACTGTATCGGCCTTTGACTACCCGCAGTAAAAGTAAGAAACATTATTTGCTTTGATTGACTCCCAGCACCTCTGCTTTATGACGGCCTATCACCATAACTGATGTACAATATTGAGGCTTACATACACAGTACAAGTAAGGCTACTTTCACATCAGCGATTTTTGATTTTGTGGCGAGTCACAAAACTGCTGCTAGCAGTATTTTTCTCCGTTGCTGCATGTGCTGAATTTGCCGGATCGCGCCAAAACTGCAAGTGGAGCACATGACTGCAAGCCCCATAGGAAATGAATGGGGCTTGCCGCAGTGATCCGTTACACGGCAGATGCGGCAAACTGTCAGATCTACCGCGAATGGCGAAAATCGCTGAAGTGAAAGTAGCCTAAAGGGGCCGTCACACGCGTAAATATCGCTGTCAATATCGCTGCTGCACGTGACATTGCATCGATATTGACGCGTGTGACAGGGCACATCAACCAGTGATAAATCGCTGGTTGATGGTCGCCAGGTTTTCGGACTGGACCGAAAACCTGGTGATGGTCGCCCGGTGGACACGCAGCATCGCTGCATGTGACACCGGGACGCTCGATCAGCCAGCTCACAGCGCCTCTCAGCAAGTGCTGGGAGCTGGTATCCATGGTAAACTGCGGGTAACTAGGCAGCGCGCGCTGCCTAGATACCCGATGTTTACCTTGGTTACCAGCCTTCTCCGCTCACCGGCTGGTATCCAAGGTACACAGCGGGTACCTTGGATACCAGCCGGTGAGCAGAGAAGGCTGGTAACCAAGGTATACATCGGGTATCTAGGCAGCGCGCGCTGCCTAGTTACCCGCAGTTTACCATGGATACCAGCCTGCAGACATCGTGGAAACGATATTTAAATCATTTCCATGATGTCGCTGGTCCAATGATCGCTGGTGAGTCTGCCTGTGTGACAGCTCACCAGCGATCAGCCGTCAATGTCGCCAGCGATCAGATCGCTGATGACATTGACGTGTGTGACGCCAGCTTAAGAAAGGATATTTTTGTTTTCTTTAATCACAGACTTCTTTTTTGTAAGTCCAAAAACTGGTCTAGCAAAATCCTCTGAAGATGTCTGTAAATTTAAATTTCCATTATTCTAATTCTTCTACCCCATAAAAAGAAAACCATTGCATCAGTTACCGACTCCTAAAAAAAGAAAAAAAAAAGAACAAGAAGGAATGAACAGACATCATTAAAATAAATAAGAGCAAAGAATTATATTAGTTATATTTATTAAGTCATATTGCAAACACAAAAAATACAATTGGATAGGATTAAAATAAATTTAAAACAAAAATAGAAGTGGTCATGGCAAGAATACAAAATTAATTATATGAATTAAAAAAGTTACTAAGTAAAATGTTTTAATATATTTGCAGTCAGCAAAAGACAGTGTTATGAAATAAAGAGAATTTTGTTTACGTACCGTAAATTCTTTTTTCTTGAATCATCAATGGGAGACCCAGACAATGGGGTTTAGGGCACTGCCCTCCGGAGGCCACACTAGGTACTACAAGTTTGTAGACACCGCCCCCTCCGCTTATAAACCCCTACCGCAGGGAATATCCTCAGTTTGGTCCATAAGCTGCGAGGAGACAACCTAAACCACACCCGAAACATCGGGAAAGAAACCGTGCACAGACGGTCCAACAACCCGGAAAAACTGTCCCAACTGGGAACAGGCAAATGCAAAACATCCAACGGAACAACTGGGTGGGTGCTGGGTCTCCCATTGATGATTCAAGAAAAAAGAATTTACGGTACGTAAACAAAATTCTCTTTTTTCTGATCATCATAATGGGAGACCCAGACAATGGGGATGTCCTAAAGCAAAACCCCAGGGCGGGAAGAGTTCCTCAAAAGACGTTGATATACACGGTCCCCCTCAAAGGTGGGCAACCGCCGCCTGGAGGACCCGCCGGCCCAAACTTGCATCCGCAGAGGCATGGGCATGCACCATATAGTGCTTAGAGAATGTATGCAGGCTGGACCAGGTTGCCGCCTGACACACTTGCAGAGCTGAAGCGCGATGTCGCAAAGCCCAGGAAGCACCAACGGCTCTGGTCGAGTGCGCCTTCAAGCCCACCGGGAGAGGCAGACCCGCCGAACGGTAAGCCTCTTGAATAGGAGCCTTGATCCATCTGGCCAAGGTTGATTTGGATGCCGCGGACCCCTTACAGCGACCCGCCGTAAGGATGAACAAAGAGTCCGAACTCCGGAAAGAGGCCGTCCTGGACACACAAATGCGTACAGCCCTTACTAAATCCAGAGTGTGGAGGTCGCGCTCAACCTGATGAACAGGAGCGGGACAAAATGATGGGAGCACAATCTCTTGGTTCAAGTGAAAAGTGGACACCACCTTTGGCAAAAATTCTGCCCGCGGACGCAACACCACCTTGTCCTGGTGGACTACCAGGAAGGGTGACTTGCACGACAGTGCAGCCAATTCTGAAACCCGTCTCAGAGATGTAATTGCCACCAGAAAGACCACTTTCTGTGACAGATGAGAGAGGGAGACTTCCCTCAGTGGCTCGAACGGCGGTTTCTGCAGAGCCGCCAGGACCATGTTAAGGTCCCAAGGGTCCAGCGGTCGCCTGTATGGTGGAACCACCTGAGACACCCCCTGCAGAAATTGACGGACCTTAGGAAGGAGCGCCAAACGCCTGTCAAACAGCACTGAAAGCGCTGATACTTGACCCTTCAGGGAGCTGAGGGATAAGCCCAATTCCAAACCCGATTGCAAGAAAGCCAACAAAGTCAGAACGGACAAGGGCCACGGAGACCGTCCACTAGAGGCACACCAGGAGAAAAAGATTTTCCACGTCCTGTGGTAAATCCTCCGTGATACAGGCTTCCTAGCCTGATTCATATTGGCAACCACTGTAGGAGAGAATCCCCTGGATGTCAGAAGCCAGGCCTCAAGAGCCATGCAGTCAATCTGAGGGCCTTGGAATTGAGGTGGAAGAAGGGGCCCTGCGCGAGTAGATCTGCGCGGTCTGGAAGAGCCCACCGGAGTCCGCCGGACAGTTGCCACAGGTCCGGATACCAGGACCTCCTGGGCCAATCCGGTGCCACTAGAATGGCTACGCTGCACTCCGTCCTGATCTTCCACAAAACCTTGGGAATCAGTGCCAGCGAGGGGAACACATATGGTAGATGGAATCCGTACCAACTCAGGATCAGGGCGTCCGCCCCCAGAGACTGAGGATCCCATGATCTCGCCATGTATTGCGGCACCTGATGATTGAGCCGTGAGGCCATCAGATCCACGTCCGGAGTGCCCCATCTGCTGCAGATGTCCCGGAAGACGTCCGGATGAAGAGACCACTCTCCGGCGTCCATTCCCTGTCGGCTCAGGTAATCGGCCTCCCAGTTTTCGACTCCTGGGATGTGAACTGCGGAGATCAGACAGTTGTTGTCCTCCACCCAGGATAGAATGCGGTGGACTTCGGCGAGGGCCTGAGCACTTCTGGTCCCTCCCTGATGATTTATATATGCGACGGCCGTCGCATTGTCGGACTGAACCCTGATGGGCTGTCCCGACAGGAACTTCTGAAACGCCAGAAGCGCCAGATAGACCGCCTTGATCTCCAGCACGTTGATCTGCAACGCCGACTCTGACTGAGTCCAGAGGCCTTGAGCCCTGTGGTGTAAGAACACCGCCCCCCAGCCCTTCAGACTGGCGTCGGTGGTCACCACTAACCATGACGGTTTGAGGAAAGACCGGCCCCGTGACAAGTGATGTGGCTGAAGCCACCACAGCAGGGAATCCCTGGTCGATCTTGAAAGGGCCATCAGCCGATTCAGCGAGATCGTCCTCTTGTCCCATCTGCGGAGAATTTCCAGCTGAAGAGGACGGAGGCGAAACTGTGCAAAAGGCACCGCCTCTATCGCTGCCACCATGCGTCCCACCAGCTTCATCAACACCCGTATGGATGATTGTGGGGACAGGAGTACATCTTGGACTCCCGATTGGATGGCCAGCTGTTTGGCTCGTGGTAGGGACACCAGAGCTGAGTCCGTGTGGAAGTCCATGCCCAGATATGTCAGTGACTGGGTCGGAACCAGGGTTGATTTCTGGACATTGAGAAGCCACCCAAACTGTTCCAGAGACTTCATGGTCACCTCTAGGCTCTTACGGCAAAGATGTTCTGATTGCGCCCTGACCAGAAGGTCGTCTAAATAGGGTATGACGGCATGTCCCTGCATATGTAGGAGAGCCATCATAGAGGCCATCACCTTTGTGAACACCCGCGGAGCCGAGGCCAACCCGAAGGGCAGCGCCACGAACTGGTAGTGTTCGTCCCCCACTGCAAATCTCAACCAGCGCTGATGAGCTGGTGCAATGGGCACGTGAAGGTAAGCGTCTCGGATATCTATGGACGCTAAGAAGTCTCCCTGCGACACAGCCGCGATCACGGAGCGCAGGGATTCCATGCGGAACTTCCGAACCAACACGTGACGGTTGAACGACTTGAGGTCCAGAACCGGGCGAAAGGAGCCGTCCTTCTTCGGGACGATAAAGAGGTTGGAGTAAAAAACCCCTGAACCTCTCTCCGGAAGGCACTGGGATCACTACTCCGTCTCTGCGGAGCCCCTCCAACACCAGATGAAAAGCCTGAGCCTTTTCTGGGGATGGAACAGACCGATGGAATCGGTGTGCCGGCCGCGACGTCAGCTCTATCCTGTAGCCGCGCGAGACTACGTCTCGGACCCACTGATCTTGAACGAGGAGTAACCATCTGTCCTGAAATCGGGACAGGCGGCCCCCCACCTGTGGGGCGGCAGGACTGGAGAGCGAGTCATGCGGAAGTGGGTTTGGGAGTGGCAGCTGCTGCCCCCGTTGACTTCTTCTGGCGACCCTTGGGGCACCACTGAGTAGCGGGCTTACCCCCTCTGTCCGCGCGAGCGGACGAGGCTGATGACTGTGAGCTGGAGCGAAAGGACCACTGTTTAGGGTTCCTTTTAACGGTATACCGTGGCTTGGGTTTATTCTGTGGGATCTTAGACTCCGCAGAATCCTTTATCAGCTTATCCAGCTCAGTACCAAACAGTCTGTCACCAGAAAACGGAAGATTCTGCAGAATCTTCTTAGACGTGGCATCTGAGTCCCATAGACGCAGCCACAATAACCTGCGGATCGCTATCGCATTGGCCGAAGCCACAGCCGAGCGAGTGGCAGTTTCTAGGGTCGCAGTCCTGGCGTAATCTGCATAGGCCCTTGCCCTATCAGTAAGCGCTAGGACCTCTGAATTGGACCCCGCCAGGTCAGTTATACCATCCAAGCAGGTGGTGATTGCCTGCAAGGTCCAGACCGTGGCAAAATTAGGGGCAAACGAAGACCCCACAGCCTCATAGGAAGACTTGGCGAGTTGTTCGACCTGTCTATCCGTCGCGTCCTTCAATGAGGAGCTATCAGAGGCAGAGAATAGGGAGCGTGCAGCAATCCTGGTCATGGAAGCGTCCACCTTCGGGGACTGCGACCACTCCTGAAGCACCTCCTGTGGGAAGGGGAAGCGAGTGTCCCTAGATTTGCGGACATAACGCCGCCCAGGGTGAACCCTGGGTGCTCTAACCACCCTTCCAAAGTTAGTGTGGTCCATAAAGGAGCCACATGAGCGAGCCTCTGGCTGCAGCCATTGATAAGCCTCCTTCGGATGGAGGTCCACCTCCTCAGGGGGTGCCACGAGATGAAGAGTCTCGTTTATGGAGGATACCAAATCCTCCACCCCGTCAGGTGGTTCTGACATAGACTCAAGTATTGAACCCCCATCATCCTCGTCACCGTCAGAGTGACGCTCCTCCTCAGAGAGGTTCTGGATCTCGGGTGATTCATCCCGGCGAGCCCGCTTAAGGGGTCTCGCAGCAACAAGGGGTGACACCCGGGGGTAACTTGAGGGAGCAGCTGGACCTTCCAGTCTCCTAGTCAGTGCCTCCAGGGATTGCGACATGGAGGACAGCTTGGACAACACAGAGTCATTTATCTTATTCTGTGTCTCCCATGGCCCTGGGATCACCTGAACCTCAGGGTACAGCACCGGAGCTGCAGCCTCTGCAGCATCAGTCCGGGCCTCTGGGCGTCCGCAGTTATTGCAGGACCCCCCAACCAGCGTCCCGTTGCATGTAGCACAGGTAGTGGTAGAGTTGTCTGCCTTAGCAGCGCTCTTCTTTGCTGGGGACATGCCGACAGCAGAAGAGAAAAAATAAGCCAAGTAGAAAACCGGAACACCGGCGGCTTACCGACCGCTTCAATGCGGTGGAGGGGAGCGGTGTGTGTGTGGCCTCCGCGAGGGTAATGATCGTATTCTCCCGGGAGCGCAGTAGTGCACTCATTCAGTCCCAACAGGGAAGTGAGGAGAAGATGGCCGCCGCCAGACAAGTCGTGGGCGGAGCCGAAAACACGCGGGAAGCACACACACACACGCCCAGCGATGACGTCATCCCATGGGCTGCTCCACAACTCTCCAAGCAGCCATCTTAATAATCTGGTGCTGGAGCCCGCAGCGCGGGAGATATAGCATCACACTATACCCAGGGCTGCAGACAAAATCTGTAGCCCGCAGCCGCAGCCCCTGTGACACACAGGGCGGTCAGCTATAGTGACCCCAGCACAGGGTACACCGCCAGAACCGCGGACCCAAAGGTTGCGCGCGGTCTGAGTGTCAAAACACATAGTGTCAGACACTACCCCCAGGCACACCGGAGACACACAGGGCGCCTCAGTGCCGGTCCGGTCTGTAAGCACCATATATGGGAGGCCTCGGACAGGGGTTTCAGCACCAGTCCGGTCTGTAAGCACCTTTAGGGAGGCCTCGGACTGGGCTGGCTCCAGTCCGGTCTGTAAGCACCATTTAGGGAGGCCTCGGACGGAGTGGAGCTGTGCAAGGCTCCTATCTCCCACTTCCCAGAGCCCCCCAAGGAGGGATGGGAAGGAGCACGGCAGCGTACCGGGAAGACACAACGTGTCCAGGCTCTGGGCCCTCCGGTACCTCAACCTGTGTGTTCCCCAAGGGTGAACAGGGAGACTGCCGGAGGTCCCCGACCGGGACCTACCTTGTCTTCAGACGCCATCACGTAAGCTGTGAGAATGCAGTGATGTGCAAGCAAAGCGTGTGATTCCTCCGAGCACACTAAGTTTAAAACTGAGGATATTCCCTGCGGTAGGGGTTTATAAGCGGAGGGGGCGGTGTCTACAAACTTGTAGTACCTAGTGTGGCCTCCGGAGGGCAGTGCCCTAAACCCCATTGTCTGGGTCTCCCATTATGATGATCAGAAAATATAATTACAGGGGTTGTTCTGGACTATTGTATTTTTTCTCATGAGCCTAAGAAGTGACAGACAGGTAGTTACTTCATTAACGAAACGTGCATCGAGGTGTTTCTCTTTCCTTATGTCCTATAACCCCACAAGATTAAGGCAGGTATTTATTAACATGCAGTACTTTTTTGGAAAATAGAGTTGATTTACCGC
This sequence comes from Allobates femoralis, assembly GCA_033576535.1. NCBI lineage: Eukaryota > Metazoa > Chordata > Amphibia > Anura > Aromobatidae > Allobates > Allobates femoralis. The sequence continues at coordinate 725,185,948 of JARQOC010000003.1, read as the reverse complement.
AATGGAATCATCCATCTTTATAGAGTACTTATTTCCCATTGAGGGACTACATAGATAGTGATATTACGGTATTTGCCATCCGTGAGCTCTTATGCTAATGTTTCATTATTGAGCCGAATTGACCATTTATGCAAAGTATTACATGAAATGGTATACTTATTACTTATTTAGTATGTAATACTTCTGTAAATAATCATAACAATAGCATAATAAACAGGTAGTATCAATGTGGGGGGGAGGATCAGGGAAAGAGTACAAGTTATATAGTTGCTAGGTGTTTCAATTATCTCATTTACACTACAAAAGTTCAGGTTCAGACTGGTGTGTGCTCAAAAGTTTGTAGGGAAAAATAATGATTCCAGGTAGTCCATTTTTTGTGATATTTCCTTTGTAGATTATTTCTGATAGCATAAATCCATTAGTAAGAATTATGTGATGCAATGGTTTCGACTAGAGCTGTAAATGAGGGGGGGGGGGTTGGTTTCTCTCCATTTGGCTGCTATAGATGCTTTGGCAGCTAGTAGGATATGAACTACTAGGGCTCTGAATTGTATGGATATATCATTAATGTTGATCAGTAATAAAGCTAATTCTTATGTTAGGTCGATTTCTGAGAGACATTCCCAAAATGTGTGCAGCATCTTTCCCAGGTTATTGCAACTTCTCCAACATAGGGGAAATTGGTAATTTGCGAATTGATGGAGTCTCGTAATTGTGTAATACTGTAAGAGAGTAAACTAATAAGCTGCTAAAACCAAGCAGACTGCCATTTTGTAGTGGCCCAGGAAAGTGAAAAAGTCTCTGGTTGCCATGGTGACTGCTCTGTGTCTAGGAAAGTGAAAGCACAATCTCTGGTTGCCTTGGTGACGGCTCTGTCAGTTGCTCCTGTTGTTGGTGATCGCTCACTGCGGTGGCCATTACTAGTGTAAGGATTACAGCAGAGCCAGTAATAGCTATATGGGCCTTTAAAGTTGTTTGCAAGCCATGTTGTGTGGACTAAAGACTTTATCTTGAACTGAGAAAGTGTCCAGCATTCGAGGAGAGGCTGAGGAGATGTTCCCCCTGATGGAGCGAGTGATTGGCGTCCAGGAAGGCCGTGAGTGACTGCGAAAGGAGAGCCGGCGTCCGGTGCCACCCAAATTGGGAGGATCCTGACAAGGAGGCTGAGGAGATGTTCCCCCTGATGGAACGAGTGATTGGCGTCCAAGAAGGCCGTGAGTGACTGCGAAAGGAGAGCCGGCGTCCGGTGCCATCCACATTGGGAGGATCCTGACAAGGTCCTGACAAGCCCTGGAAAAGAGTGCTTCACAGATTGCACCCCAAGCTTACAGAACTAAAGTACTGGACATGTGAATCTGGCATTGGCTGGTAAGCTGCCAAATTTTGCTGTTTTTTTACAATACGTTTTTTTTTGGCGCCAAAGGTTCTTCTTTTCTTTTTCTGGACTTGCTGCAGCCCACGTGGAATATACACCGGTGTAAAGCTACATTTGAGGTTGATGGTACCATAGTTTTGAGATACCCGGGTATCCCTGTGCCAAGTGTATAGCCAGCATTGATATAGTGTAATGTATTGTTATTAGCTGTGATAAGTTATACTCAGTGTGCCATCTCAGAGGTCCCATCAGACTGCCCACAGTTGATGTACATCGTCTTTAGTTAAGTTAAATCCTTGATAAGTCTAACGTGTAGGTAAATTTGTTCCTGGTTCTGAGTGTGATTTACATACCCTGGGAACTCTGAGATCGGTGCATTGATGTCGGCTAACGCTGAGTGTGTTAAACTGTTATTGGTAATATTTTAAGGGGATTTTGAGACTTTTACATTCCTTACTGAACCATACCTTGATCCCCATATCAGTAAAAATACTGTTGTTTATTTCTGCCTCTGTCTCAGTCTGTGACTCACTGGATCTTAATAGGACCTCCGGTCATTACAATACCATCGTGTAAAGGTTTTATAAAAGGTTTCTATCAGGGATGTACTTGAAAGACTTTTGTATACAGTTTTGAAGGTTTCTTCCAAAGTCTCAATTGGAATTGGAATATGAAGTTCTTTAATCCAGGTTTCAATATACGATGAATTTAAGAATGTAACGTCCAAATTGAGATCTCTATAAATATTTTTTAGCGACCAGAAGATTTTTGTTTATCCAAATCGAAATAGTTGTGCGACATTATGTGGTAGGCAAAAGTTCTTATTAATTTTGTAAAATACTTGTTTGATCTTGTTCCAATTTTGGTGTTCAGCATCTGGGAGTTTGAATTTAATTTGCAACTGTGTGAAAGGCAATAGTTGCTTTTCTTCGTCTATTATATCTGAAAAGTTTTTTATACCTCTGTCAATCCAGGTCTGGATTTTGATGCCAGCAAATATTGATAATGCTTCTATTGGGATCCACTTCGGGGATAATCCTGGGTGTGACTTGACTGAGTTTGCAACTAGAGATCTCCAGGAGCGTATGGTGGCTTTGAGTATTGGTTCTTTGGGCAGTTTTTTTGTCTTGTCACGAAGGAAAGAGAGGAGAGTCCACCTAAGATTCTTATTACGAAGATTGGATTCTTCTAGGTCAATCCACTTTGGTTTGTAGTCTGTTTCCCACCAATTTTGACTGAGTCTGATCACAGTGGAGTTGTAGTAAGCTGATATGTTGGGAACAGCCAGTCCTCTGTTGTGTTTGCTTTTTTCCAGTGTGGTAAGAGAAACTCTTGGTCTCTTCCCCCCCCATAGGAACCTGGAGAGTTGTGATTGGAGTTTCCTACACCAAACCTGACTAATGTGAAGGGGAATTGACCTAAAGATATAGAGTATTTTTGGTAAAATAAATAATTTGTAGGCCTCTATCCCTCCCTATCCAGGAAAGTTCAGTTTTAGGAATCTGGCTCATGTCGTTTTGGATGGTTTTGTATATTGTTTGCAGGTTGGTCTCATAAAAGTTGCAAATTTTTTTGGTTATTATTATTCCTAGGTAGTTTAGAGATTCAGCCTCCCAAGCCAGAGAATTTTCTTGTCGTAATTCATCCATGAGTTGGTTCGGTAGATTAAGGCTTAGGACCTGTGTTTTGTTGATATTTAGATATTTATTTTGTAGTGTCTCACACTGTTTGCAAATTCTTGAACTGTTAGTAAGAGGTTTTGCATGGAGGTTAGGGGGTTGGAGAGGGTTAAGATAATATCATCCGTGAATAGGCTTATTTTATATTCATTTTGATTTAGGCGTATTCCAGTGATATGTGAATTTGTTCTGATTTTTTCGGCTAGGGGCTCTACAAATATGTTAAACAAGGATGGTGAAAGGGGACATTCTTGTCTTGTTCCATTCGACAATGGGAAGGGATCAGACAGATGGTTGTTAGAGAAGAGTCTCGTAGTGGGGTTGGTATAGAGGGTACGGATAGCGTTCAGAATATGGCCTTGAAATCCAAATTTTTGGAGGACCTCGAACAAATATCCCCAATGGACTCTGTCGAACACCTTTTTGGCATCGACAGAAACCACTGCCATTGGATTTCCTGTGAGCTCAGCATGCGAAATTAGATTTAGGAGTCTCCTTGTTGCGTCTACTGAGTTTCTGTTCTGTGTGAACCCTACCTGATCTCCATGAATCAGATTTGGTAGTATTTTTTTTATTCTAGAATTAATAGTTTTGGAAATAATTTTTATGTCTGTATTTAACAGGGATATGGGCCTGTAGTTAGACACTAGATCTTTATCGCCTTTGTTCTTGGGAATGACTGATATTATTGCTTGAAGCATTTGTTGAGGAATTGTTTGTTATTTGTTAATGAGTTGATAATTTTCGTTAAGGCGTAAGAGTATCTTCATTAGAGGTGTAGTATTCGTTTTGTAGACCATCAGGTCCTGGAGCTTTACATTTGCTAAGAGTATGTATAGTTTGCCTAATTTCTAGTTCTGTATAAGGCTGGTTAAGCATGTGAAGGTCCTCGTCTGATAGAGATGGGAGTGTAATGTGGTCCAAAAATTTCTTGATGTTCGGTAGTGAGGGGAGGAGTTCTGAGCTATCATTTTTCAGGTTATATAAGTTTTGGTAGAAATCTACAAAAGTGCTTGATATTTCTAACGGGTTTTTTTTTTATTTGGTTATTTTTGTCACTGATTTGGTAAATATTGGTTTAAGATCTGCGAATTTTAATGAGGTTTGCAAACGTTTTAGAGGGTTTGTTAATATTAGAGTAGAAGTTGGATTTAGATACTCTAGAAATCTTGTCATACTCAGATGTCAGTAAGGCTGCTTTCACATAACGATTTTTGCATTTCCGATGCTGTCCGAAAAAAATCGGACAGCATCGGACCGATTTTCGGACCCCATGCATCCCTATGGGGATCAGACCTAATCGGATGTGCACTAAATGCCATCCGATTTGGTCCGATCCGATTCTGTCCGATTTTATTATCGGTGCTAAAATCGGAGCCTGCTCCGATTTTAGCACCGAAAATAAAATCTGACAGATTCGGATCGGACCAAATCGGATGGCATTTAGTGCACATCCAATTAGGTCCGATCCCTATAACATGGGGCCCTATGGAGAAGGGTCCGAGGAAACATCTATGTCTCCTCGGACCCCGTTTTACTGTACTGAGCATGCTCAGTACAGTAAAACTGCTCCTAACTAGGAGCACAAGTGTTAAAAAAAAAAAAAATGTTATTCTCACCTCCCCCCGAGCCCCCGCCGTCTTCCGCCATCTTCTTGGAGGCTCCCGGTGGCTCTCGCAGGCTGCCGGTGTCAGCAGAGCGCTTCCTCTGCCTTATATGACCTGCGGTGATGTCACAGTCATGTGACCGCGGGTTACCATGGTGAACCCGCGGTCACGTGACTGTGACATCACCGCAGGTCCTGAACAGCAGAGGAAGCGCTCTGCTGACACCGGCAGCCTGCGAGAGCCACCGGCAGCCTCCAAGAAGATGGCGGAAGACGGCGGGGGCTCAGGGGGAGGTGAGAATAAACTTTTTTTTTTTTTTCTTCACCCCTCAGGGAACGATTTTATGCCGGAATCGGGTGCCTATTTGGCACCCGATTCCAGGCATCAGAAGGGAGCCGATGCTGTCCGATTTGTATCGGACAGCATCGGCTCCCTAAAAATCGTAATGTGAAGGTAGCCTAAGGACCTAAGTTCGATTCTGAGTTTTAGTAGGTCTTTGTGTTTGGTCATTGTGGGTTTTAGAATGATATCCGATTCTAATAAATTAATTTGCTGAATTAAATTTTTAGTTTCTTTTTGGAGGGATTTTTTTAAATTTGCATTTAGTTGAATTAATAACCCCCATAAGACCGCCTTGTGAGCGGACCATAAGGTAAAGGTAGATATTTCAGGAGTATCATTCTCTTTAAACTATAACTGTAATTCTTCTTGGATCTTTTGCTTATATTGAGGGTGAGAAAATAAGTAAGAGTTAGCTCTCCACGGGGAGTTGTTATTGAAGGCAGGACTTTTTGTAGTTTCAAAAATGATGGGTGAGTGGTCTGACTACGTTCTCGATAGTATTTTAATTGATTTAATTTTTTGCAGGGAGTGGATATTCGTCAATACAAGGTCAATTCTGGAAAATGATTTGTGTACATTTGAGTAATGGGAAAACTCAATGGAAGAGGTGTGTAGGCACATAAATGCATCATAGAGTTTTTCTTTTTTAACCAATGAGTCTATTTGTGTGTTTATGTTTCTTGTTTTGTTTGAGGAGTCTACAAGTGGGTTTGGGACAGCATTGAAATCGCCAAAAATTAAAAGGGTGCCTTTTTTAATTTCCTGGACAACTTTGAAGAGACGTTTAATAAAGGTGATCTGGCCTTTATTGGGAGCATATGTATTTGCAAGTGTATATGTAGCACCATTGATTTTACAAATAAGTATGATATATCTACCTTCAGTGTCTCTGATGAGTTCAAGTTTCTCAAATTTTAAGGATTCTTTAATAATGATTGCTACTCCTTCCTTTTTTTTGCAGTTTGACAAGAGGTAGCCGTGGGACTACTTTTTGTTACTGAATTTGGGTGGTTTTTCTGCCGAGAATCTGGTCTCTTGGATGCCCGCTACATCTATGTGATTAGTCGTTATCTCTTTCCAAACATAAAAGTGTTTTTGTGGGGAGTTCAAACCATTTGCATTTATGGACATGAATTTAATGGACATTGTTGTTAAATAGACTAGTAGTTCCTGTTGTAGTGTAGAGGGGGTTGAAGGGAAGGAAGGAGGTGGAAAACAAAGCAAAATGGACTTTTAGAACTAAGTCTTCAACAAACATTAAGAAAGATCAAATAGATCAACAGAAGTAGGAAGTGTTCAGTGTGAACAGATGTTAAACTTCCTCTTTTGGCTACAGTCCTTTGGTGCATTAAATTTGGACCATTGATATATTGGACAATATAAGAGTGGTATTTACTCACTAATGCGCAGATTCTTAAGAATTTTGAGTCCCACAGTAGGGTCTTCAATTGAGATATTTTTCTGTTTGTGGGTGAATAGAACAGAAGTTGAAGGTCTTCCCCATCTGTAGATGATGTTTTTTCCGTAATATCTCTGTGATAGGCTTGAGGGCTCTACTTTTCATCGCCGTATCTTTAGATATGTCTGAATAGATTTTCAGATTTTTATACGGAGTTGGTAATGGACCATTTTGTCTGGTATAATTGTTAATTTTGTCTTTGGTTTAAAAAAACGTGAATCTCACAATTACATCTCGGGGAGTATCTTCTGACATATGTGTGGATTTGGGAATCTATGAGCTCTTTCTATGGAGCTTTCTATGTCTGGTAAGGAGGGTCAGAGTTTTTTAATGAGAGTTTTAGTGTAAGGAATTAGTTTGTGGGTTTTGATAGATTCTGGTATTCCTCTTAGATTAGATCTGCGATCTCGGTCCTCCCTGTCTATTATTCTGTCTGCCAGGTGTTTGATTTCACCTTTTGCTTCGGTTAGTTCTTCATTATAAGTCTTGAGTTCTTGTTTTAGTTCAGCTACTTCCTTCTCAGACGTATCCAACCTGGAGTTGATGGCCCTGATAGATGATTTAACAACTGAAAATTGTTCTTTAATGTCGTCTTTTAAAGAGAAATGTTTGAGAAGAAAGTCTTTGTCTGGTGGTTGGTTAACATCTAGGTTAGGGAATGTATTATCTTCTTCTTGGCTGACCTTGATCTTTTGTCTGGCTGGACTTCTGATTTGTGTTTGAGTATCTTCACTGTGGCTTTGTTTGGTTCGTAGGTGGGAAGGCGACTCCATTTCTTTCCTTTTTGAACTGGAATTAGAGGATTCAAATATCATGTGCTCCTCTAGAGTTTCTTCTTCTTTTTCATATTTTTTAGGGTCATTAGAGAGGTTTTCTTAGTTTTTTTGTGGGTTTGGTTGGGCTATATAATGGAGTAGGTATCTTACTTTTGGAGTTCCTGGGTTTTGGTGGCATGACCGTATTATTCAGGTACAAACTATTTTAGATTTAATTAAGATTATGATGGTTTTAAGGTGGTTTAATATTTCTCAATTATTTAATTGTATTAGATATTTTTGTCAAGTGCCCTCTTTAGCTAATATGTTATTGTTGTGTAGATTCACCTTTTTGAGCCTTGTATTTGATTAATCTACATATGCTTTATTAGTAATATTACCATTACTTGTGTATGATTTCAATAAGGGACCAATTACCACTGGTGAGTATTTTGCTCTTAAGTTAGTTATTTCTTTGATCCGTGTGGTCGGAGTTGTTCTTTCCCTGGGTCTGCGTAGCTGGGGTGCGTAGGGGGCCCGAGAACCCCACTTGCTAGTAGGTCCTCTTTCCCTCTATTTAGATTCTTTTCTTGTGACTGTAGTTTGTATCTGTTTTCGTTGCCAGTGCTGCTATACTTCCTTTTCCTGTGGTTTTGCTATTAGTGAGGGAATTTACTGTGGCGCAATTTTAGCAAATATTAACTTTTTCTTTTCAGTTGCTGTTTGGTAGATTTGTATATAGCAGCTCAATAACTGCTTGTAGATTGTGCAGTTTCTCTCACTATCTGCTCTTATAGTCGCAGCAGCAGCAAAATCACAGTTAATAGTACTCTTTTCCTCTAACTGTATTCCCCTGCCTGTGGCTGATGTCACAGAGTGGGTGTGTTAAAAGTAGCGCAGAATACTTTCTTTTGGTAGATCCCTCCACCCGCTGCTCGCAAGAAGAAAATAGTTCCCGGTAATTAAGAGTTTAAAGATGCAAGGAGCTTATCGCGGCCAGACTCACTGATAGTGTGCTAGGTGTTTGTCTGCTGCCTCCTCTGCTTCCCTGTGATGCAATCGGTGGGGGTGTCACAGTCTGGGATCCGCAGGTTCAGTGACCAGGGGCAGCCTGCAGTCTTTCAAGTACCGCACGGTAGTCACAGCCGGTAAGTTCTTGATGAAGTTTTATACAGTCACCTGTTTAATCCAGGTCTGAATAGTGGAAGTGTGGGACCTTGCTGCTGGATCCAAGATGGCGCGCTTCCTATCTCTGAAGGTGGAGGCACATTCTTCTTGTTGTTATTATGTGTTCCTCCGGTCCATAATATATCAAATTCGCCCTATGTGGGCTTGAGTAGATTATTAACAGGTCCTGTACTTTTGATGGACTCAATATCTTTAAAAAGACCTTAAATCTGTCGCTTTTCAATTGTAGCATGAGAGCTCCTGTGAGTGTGGCTCTACATGGGGCTGCAGGCCACACCTCTTTTTAAACAGTCCTGAACGCAGCAAAACCTTGTATAGTTTATCTCTACACATATATTTTTATATGTTTCAATTCTCAATAATGACCTAATTCATATGTTTGAATTCTGATCTACTGTTATGATCTTTTACCTACTGTGTGCTTAAAGATTTTTCACTATATCATAACGGCTTAGTTATCTTTTAATTTTTAAAAACTAAGTTAGTAACTACCTGCCTGTTGTTTGTGGTGAAGGCTCAAAGCAGTCACAGGCCACTCCTGCCGGCGATTCTGCTGTTTCACATCAAAGGACGTGATATCTTCTTCCAGGCTGCTCTGTTGCCAGGTTGTGACTTCCACATTCATGCTGCTTAACAGCCAATTTCCTGCAGTTGGGCAGCAAGGAGCCAGCTGTCAATCTGCAATAAGGCTGTGCGCACACAATCCTGAGGTACTGCGTGTTGGACGCAGTGCCTCCAGACCTGCGGGAACCCATGGGTGAATGCAGGGAGACCGCAGCCGCCTTGTTCTCACGATCTGCAGTGGGTGCAGGGTGGCTTCTCCCTGCATTTACCCGATGGTGATCGCTTCCGACTCCACAGCATGAAATCAACATGCTGCGGAAGCTCAGCAACCCGCACAACCGAGCTGAAAACACACTGCAGTCGGGAGAATCATAGTAGGCATGGGATTTATTGAAATCCTATCCACTATGCTGCTACTGTACAACGCAGCGTTTTGGAAGCAGCGGCAATATGCTGCCTCCAAAACACTGCAATTCCTGATCATGTACACGCACCCTAAGACCTCGTCAACAGAGAAGAGTGAAAGAGAAGCCACTGCTCTGTCCATGTAAAGTCAGCAGAAGCAGTAGGAACACCGGCAGGAGAGTCTGTCACTGCTCTTAGCCCACAAAGATGGGCTTCAGGCAGTTAGTACTTAGGCCTATAAGAAATTAGGCCTATTAGTTCTTAGTCTTATACAGTAAGGAAAAGATAATATAGTCCCAGATAAGCCCTTTACCGAAGAAGAGCAAGTGTATAATTAAAAAAATTACATCATGAATAAATATTGAAAGAACAAGTTACCCACCAGGCTAAGGCATGATTCCATGGCTGTAATCAAACTGATCCAAACAATAAATCAGTCATCACTTTTACCACACAGTGAACCTCGCAAAAAAAATACAAGAAAACAATAAGCGAATCGCTTGTTAGCAACTACCGTACTCTAAAATAAAGGATATATTTATTGATAATAATTAAAATCTGATCAAAAAACACACACCTTATAAAAAACGAACACATCTCTTACACAAGTTAATGGAGAAGTACCCGCTGACCGTGTGATAACCTCTTTTCCTTCCCTGCTGGTTTCACATTTGCAGTGCGGCCAGATCAGGCTCAGAACAGGAGCATCTGTACCTGGCCGTGCGTCCACAAAGGGATGCCACCGCAGCTGCTGGATGCCTGATTCGTTTGGACAGAGGGTGGGAGAAAATGTAATAAAATTTATTGTGTACATGTATATAAAATCTGGGCACCTGGGGAGGGACTGCACAACTGGTTTAAAACCACTACTTTATTACAATCACTGTTTAAAGTGTCGCTGGGTATTGCTGGCACAGCAGGATGTCTATGCCACTTCTACGCACAGAACTGTCAGAAGTGGGGTATCTCCTGCTCCTATGCCTCTTCTACGTCTGTGTATAGAAGTAGCATAGAAGTCCTGCTGCGTCGACAAAACCCAATGGCACTTCAAACATTGCGTGTAATAAAGTAGTCCTTTTAAACCACTCGTGCAGCCACTTACCAGGTGCCCACATTTTATAAGCATGTGCACAATACATTTTATCAATATTTTTACACAATAACATAGGGCACATGCCCTTTTTCTGAGGCAGAGTAGATGCGTTGCGAGGTGCAGGAACTAGACTATGGGCATGCTCAGTGTGCTACAACGGATCCGTTGAAATACATTATATCTGTGGCCGTGTTGGGATGCATCCGGAAGCATCAGGATTTTTCATGAGCCGCAAAATCGCAACAGTGTGTGGCAGTGGAGGAGGTCAAAAGTCATGGTAAAGCACGTTCCTGCGGCCCCATGGCCCAGAGAGACATGCCTGATCAGGAGGCTTCAGGTTGGGATGGATTACAACACAGGACAAAAAATTGCAAGTGAGAAACCAACCCTAACTGGGGGGCCGGCACCCTAAATAAGGTACAAAAGATGTGCCCCAGCTCCGCGTTGGCTGGCCCTTCATTCCCTAGTTTACCTGATATTGGCAGATGTTTCTCTGTCAACAAAAGGTTAGTGGAAGGCCAATGTCAGGACTAAGGAGTCAGTAGTTGCTGTACCTCAGTCAATGTGAAAACGCCATAGCTATGTATCAAGTGTCAATGGAAACTTTTAATGACACAGGCTGTCAAGGCTGAAAAGAATCCAGTCAAAAACAGCATACGATGGAGAACGACTCAACGTGTTTCCCCTCTCTTAGAGATTTCCGTTAGGGACATCATAACGCAACTAGTCATCTAAATTAGTGTGCTACAAATATATCATTGAGGGTTTTAAGCTATTTGTAGTATTTAAAGGGATTGGCAAATCTTCCACACATATAGTAATAAGTACTAAACAAATACACATATATTGGAAGGTGCCAACTTGAGTCATACCATCATGGCATAAACGTGTGTTTTAAGATGGCTAAATCCACATATGATAAATAGAGGGAAAATCCACATCCCCATTAAACATGAAAGTTCAATGAGGCATTAGGATGTAGAGGCACTGAATCTTGCGAATCATGCAATAGAGATTTCATCTCTGGAACAGTTGGTTGCAAACTGATGATACCATTTGGTTGTTACCATTCCAATACTTCAAACAAATCATTAAAGGATGGATCATGTCTATTGCCCTATTTTTAAAGAACCAATGTCTCTTCAAAGTTTTTAGCCAATGGGATACAATAAAGCCTGAGGTCCACTCCTGCAGTTAAAGATAGTGGGCACGAACATTGTTTGTTCGATTCAAAATGAAGACTCATATAGCTGCACATTTCATGGATAATTAATTATTAGGATAAGATGATGCAATATGTTACAAACATAGGAAAAAGAGGGGCTACCGGGCACTACTGACCGCACCTTTTGCCTAGGTTATACAGACTCCGGTGTTGCTCAGCCTCATTTAGACCAACAATAGCATCATCCAAAGAAAAAAGCGGCACTCTGGTTTCTTTGTGCTTTTTTTTTTTATTTACCTATTCCAGGAGGACAGTAGGTGAGGGAGGGGGTGGAGGAGGAAGACGAAGGCACCATTTCGCAGGAGTTCTGCTTCTACGGGTCTGTGCTTGGCATGTGACGTCAGATCCTTAGTAATATAGGGTGGATCTGCTCATCGTCACCGCCCATATGAAGTGCAATTTAAAAACACATGTTACATTTCAAGAGATAATCTATTATCTCTCTGCTTATCTACTTTTTCATGTGAATATTGTAGTAAGTCTGTTGCTCCTTCATTTGTTCTCTCTTGAAACGTAACGTGTTTTTAAATTGCACTTCCTATGGGCGGTGACGATGAGCAGATCCACCCTATATTACTAAGAATCTGACGTCACATGTCAAGTACAGACCCATAGAAGCAGAATTCCTGCAAAACGGTGCCATTGTCTTGCTCCTCCACCCCCTCCCTGCACCTACTGTACACCTGGAATAGGGAAATAAAAAAGAGCACAAAGAAACCGGTGAGTGCCGCTTTTTTTATTTGGATGATGATACAATATGTTAATCATCATACTGTTTTTACAGACAATTGGGGAGAGATTTAATCCATATTAAATTTCCATAACTTGTCCTAGATGAAGGAGAAGTAATATAATACATTGATCAATGGATTGCGTAAAAGTTCAAGTCCTAAAGAATCCAATCAAGCCTCCTCCTGTCATGAGATATCAGCCACAATATTTGTGCCCTCTATCTTTAACTACAGGAGTGGACCTCAGGGATTATTGTATCCTATTGACGTTATGCAAGTTAATTGATGTTGTTTTGAAGTCAAAGAGTGGTCATACCATATGTTGATAAGATTCAGACTTCTCTTTTACAATACATTTAAATATAAAAAAAACTTCTATGTGTTAAAGCATTTTTACCACACTTGTCTAAAGCTTTTGCATGGTACTTTTTATACATTCACATAGATATGAGTACATTTATGTAAAGAGAGGGAGTTAAGTGAGTAAAATATAGGCATAGACATTGGGACTCTTTTCTATTGAGCTCTTGTATAAACAGACGCATCTCTATACATTTACTGTAATTTTTGTGCCACTAGGTTTCTTTTCCCATTGGTAATATCATTCCTAATTCTCTTTGGATCCCTACAAAGAGCTACGCTCCCGTCATGTACTAGTAAAATTGAATTCTTTCACAAATTCAAGAGGAATATCTCTTACAAATTTTTAATTGGCTTATTATTGTATTGGCATCTTAAAGGGAACCTGTCAGCTACTTTGTGCCCCCAAACCTATGACTACCTGTCCCTGCATCTTCTCACTGCATGCCTAAGCATCCCTGTCTGAACTAAATGTGTAGTATAATGGTTGAAAAAACGCTTTTGATAACTTACATTCCGCACCCCCCTCCACCCAGTTATGAGACATCGTCTAGACGTCTGGGCGTTTTCCCCTTGCTCCATGGTTATTGCGCCCCGATGGGTGTGATAACCTAATTTCCAAGTGCGCTCTCAGTCTTTGAAATTTCTGTGGGATCCTTGTATGTATAACACCACGGCACGTCATTTCTGGTTCTGTGCAGTGTAGGGCAGTATTGGGTGTATTCGCTGTCTCCAGAGCATGTCCCGTGCACATTCTGAAGCCGTCAAGTACACCCAATTACTCCCCCACAATGACCAGGAGCAGAAATGATGCAACACGGCGTCATACATACAAGGGACCCATAGAGATTTCAAAGACTGAGAGTGCACTTGGAAATTAGGTTATCATGCCCACTGGGGCGCAATAACCATGGAGCAAGGGGGAAAATAGACCCGGAGAGAACGCCCACACGTCTAGACGATGCCTCATAACTGTGGGGGTGTAAGTTATCAAAAGCTTTTTTTCAACTGTTATACTACACACTAAGGTCAGGGATCTTAGGGATGAACTAGTAAGCTGCTTGTATAGATAGTGATAGGTTTGGGAACATAAAATAGCTGACATGTTCCCTTTAACTTGTAATGCCTGGAAATCTAGGTTTCCAGTTAATATGTATTCATACTCATATATAATATGTATATAATGTGTGCAGTTATAACGGCTATTTCTTGTTATTAATTGTGATCCACCATTGTGATCTCTTATCCTAATATTTATCTGTGATGTCATTGTCGACATCCTTTAACTACACATGTGGTCAAAATTGTTGGTACCCCTGGTTTAATGAAAGGAAGACCCACAATGATCACAGAAATAACTCAAATCTGACAAAAGTAATAACAAAAAAATCTATGAAAATGAGCAAATGAAAGTCAGACATTTCTTTTCAACCCTGCTTCCATGGATTTTCTTTTAAATTAAACTCATGAAATAGGCCTGGACAGAAATAATGGTACCCACTAACTTACTATTTTGTGGCACAAGCTTTTGAGGCAATCACTGCAATCAAAGGATTCCGGTAACTGTCAATGACACTTCTGCACCTCTCGACAGGTATTTTGGCCCACTCAAGAGCAAACTGCTCCAGTTGTCTCATGTTTGAAGGTTTCCTTTTCGAGACGGCATGTTTCTGCTCGATCCAAAGATGCTTAATAGGATTTAGGTCAGGGCTCATAGAAGGCCATTTCAGAATAGTCCAATATTTTCTTCTTAGCCCTTTTTGGGTGTTTTTAACTGTGTGTTTTAGGTCATTATACTGTTGTAAGACCCATGACTTGTGACTGAGACCAAGATTTATGACACTGGGCAGCACATTTCTCTATAGAATCCCTTGATAGTCGTGAGATTTCATTTTACCCTACACTGATTCAAGACACCCTGTGCCAGACGCAGCAATATAGCCTCAGAGTATAACAGAGCCTCCTCCATGTTTCACAGTAGAGACAGCGTTCTTTTCTTGATATGCTTCATTTTTCCATCTGTGAACATAGAGCTGATGTGTCTTGCCAAAAAGTTCCATTTTTTTCTCATCTATCCAGAGGACATTCTCCCAGAAGCTTTGTGGCTTGTCAACATGTAGTTTGGCAAATCCAGTCTGGCTTTTTTTATTATTTCTTTTCAACAATGGTGTCCTCCTTGGTCATCTCCCATGAAGTCCACTTTGGTTCAAACTATGACGAATGGTTAGATCTGACACTGATGTTCCTTGAGCTTGAAGCCCACCCTTAATCTTTTTAGACGTTTTTTAGGGCTCTTTTACAACATAGTAACATAGTTTTTAAGGTTGAAGGAAGACTTTAAGTCCATCTAGTTCAACCCATAGCCTAACATGTTGATCCAGAGGAAGGCAAAAAAAAACCCATGTGGCAACACTAAGCTCCACATTGGGGAAAAAATTCCTTCCTGACTCCAGATATGGCAATCAGACTAATTCTCTGGATCAACGCCCTATCAAAGAATCTAGTATATATAACTGGTAATATTATAATTTTCAAGAAAGGCATCCAGGCCCTTCTTAAATGTTAGTAGTGAGTTACTCATTACAACAGCATGTGGCAGAGAATTCCACAGTCTCACTGCTCTTACAGTAAAGAATCCGCATCTGTGATTATGATTAAACCTTCTTTCCTCCAGACGTAGAGGATGCCCCCTTGTCCCAGTCTCAGGCCTAAGAGTAAAGAGATCATTAGAAAGGCCTCTGTACTGCCCCCTCATATATTTATACATTATTATAAGATCACCCCTAAGCCTTCGTTTTTCCAAGCTAAATAACCCCAAGTTTAATAACCTGTCTTGGTATTGCAGACCCCTTAGTCCTCTAATGCCTTTTGTCGCTCTTCTCTGGACCCGCTCTAGTTCAGCTATGTCTTTCTTATACACCGGAGACCAGAGTTGTACACAGTATTCTAAGTGTGGTCGCACTAGTGACTTGTATAGAGGTAAAATTATGTTCTCCTCATGAGCATCTATGCCTCTTTTAATGCATCCCATTATTTTATTTGCCTTTGCAGCAGCTGCCTGACACTGGCCACTAAATGTGAGTTTGTCATCTACCCATACACCCAGGTCTTTTTCAGTGACAGTTTTGCCCAGTGTTTTACAATTAAGCACATAATTATACCTTTTGTTTCCTCTGCCCAAGTGCATGACTTTACATTTATCCCCATTAAAGCGCATTTGCCATTTAGCAGCCCAAGCTTCTAGTTTACATAAATCCTCCTGTAATATAAAATTGTCCTCGTCTGTATTGATTACCCTGCAGAGTTTAGTGTCATCTGCAAATATTGAGATTCTACTCTGTATGCCCCCTACAAGGTCATTAATAAATATATTAAATAGAAGCGGGCCCAACACTGACCCCTGTGGTACCCCACTGTTGACTGTGACCCATTCTGAGTGTGTTCCATTAATAACCACCCTTTGTTTCCTATCACTAAGCCAGTTCTTAACCCACTTACACATATTTTCCCCTATTCCCATTGCCCTCATTTTATGTATCAACCTTTTGTGTGGCACCGTATCAAAAGCTTTTGAAAAGTCCATATACACCACATCCACTGCATTTCCTTGGTCCAGTCCAGAACTTACTTCTTCATAGAAGCTTATCAGATTAGTTTGACAGGAACGGTCCCTCGTAAAACCATGTTGATAATGGGTCATGAGGTTATTTTTGTTCAGATACTCCAGTATAGCATCTCTTAGAAAACCCTCTAGGATTTTACCCACAGTAGAGGTTAAGCTTACTGGCCTATAATTTCCAAGTTCAGTTTTTGTCCCCTTTTTGAATATTGGCACCACATTTGCTATACGCCAGTCCTGTGGTACAGACCTTGTTATTATGGAATCTTTAAATATTAAAAATAATGGTCTATCTATGACAGTACTTAATTCCTGCAGCACTCTGGGGTGTATCCCATCCGGGCCCGGTGATTTGTCAATTTTAGTGATTTTTAGACGATGCCGTACTTCCTCTTGGGTTAAGCATTTGTGTAATCCGTCTCTTTGATTTGTCATCAATTTTCCTCCTGTGGCCACATCCAGGGAGGTTGGCTACAGTCTTACAAATCTTAAATTTCTGAATAATATGTGCAACTGTAGTCACAGGAACATCACACTGCTTGGAGATGGTCTTATTCCTTTTAACATGCTTGTCTATAATTTCCTTTCTAATCTCCTGAGACAACTCTTTCCTTTGCTTCCTCTGGTCCATGTTGAGTGTGGTACACACCATGTCACCAAATAGCACAGTGAGTATATGTAGCCCTATCTACAGACCCACTGATTACAAGATTGTAGACACCTGTGATGCTAATTAGTGGACACACCTTTATTTAACATGTCCCTTTTGTCACATTATTTTCAGGAGTATCATCATTTCTGTCCAGGCCTATTTCATGAGTTTAATTTTTTTAAAAAAATCTGTGGAAGCAGGGTTGAAAAGCAATGTATAACTTTTATTTGTTCATTTTCATAGATTTTTTATTTATCACTTTTGTCAGATTTAAGTTATTTCTGTGACCATTGTGGGTTTTTCTTTCATTAATTGAGGGGTACCAACAATTTTGACCACATGTGTATATTTAATGGTCTCTACAGACTTTGTTCTTGCACCTTGGGTGCCGCTGCTGTTGCCGGAGTGATGAAGTATCCTCCCACTCATGAGCTCAGACATGCGCCCGCCGAATCACGGGTGAAGCATGACAACATGCTGCAGTTGTGCGCCTATGTGGTAGATTAATTTCAATGCCAGATATAAAGCACAGCTGTTTTAGCGTTAGGACATGCCTCCTGATGCAGCCTATGTGGTGAAACGCATGTTGAGGCTCCTTCGCTCTTGTTGAGCCTCATTTTTTGGCCCATACTACAGCATGACTGCAGGTTTAACAACTTGTATGTCCTGATCTTATTTATATCCTGTCATAATTTCTGACCTCTGCTGGTTCTGGGTTACGTCCAGGGTTTTGTGACCATCTGTAGTATATTCTCACTCTGGTCTATACATAGTTTAGCTACTTTGCTTTTCTATGTTGTCCACTGCTATACTTATTTATTGTATGTTTGAGGGTTATACTTAGTCTCCAGGTTACCCCTGTGTAGGATTCGTCCCTGGGCCCTTTACATATAC
Source organism: Allobates femoralis (assembly GCA_033576535.1). Lineage (NCBI taxonomy): Eukaryota > Metazoa > Chordata > Amphibia > Anura > Aromobatidae > Allobates > Allobates femoralis. The sequence continues at coordinate 725,168,000 of JARQOC010000003.1, read as the reverse complement.
GTTTATACTCTGTGGGTACCTTTACACACGGCTACATTTGTAGCTTGTCACCAGGTAACTTACTGGTTGCAGTGAAATCATGGATACATAGTTCTATCTTGTTGCTGTGTACAAATGGAATCATGTATCCATGATTTCACTGCAACCAGTAAGTTACCTGGTGACAAGCTACAAATGTAGCCGTGTGTAAAGGTACCCTGTGAGCTTTTGTAACCTTTTGTCTCCTATTGTGGTTTTGCTGCATCTTACTACCTTTGCCACCTTTTTGGTGTATTTTGCATTTCTTTTTTGTAATAATCTTCGGTGTCTAAAAACCTTGATTCTATCACTTTTTGAGTCCTCCTCTTCTTGGTCCCCTTATTTTGGTATGGACTTTTTCTTTTGGTTTTTCTATGCTCTTAGAAAGCTAGAGTTTTCAATAAACCCGAACAAAAAAAAAGTGTGCCATGGGGAAAAAGGAGGCCAAATCTCTAATCTATGTAGAAGGTAGGGGCAAAATCAAGCCTCAAAATAAAGTAAATGAAATCCAGAATTGGCCAAAATCACTCTCGAGGATGCAAGAGCATTTCTTGGGTGTGTGGGATACTACATACGGTCCAACCCGAACTTCGCCATGATTGCAGCATTCCTGAATGACCTTCTTAAGAGTACAAAGTCAGCTATGGCCAAGTGACCTTCAGAAGTGGAGACAGCTTTTCAAGAATTAAAGCTAACTTTCTGCAAACAGTTGTTCTTGGTGGCACCCGACTTCAAGAAGGAATTGTGAGCCAGACAGATGCCTTAGAAGTAGGATTAGGGGCTGTTTTGTCTGAGGACATAAATGGAGAACACCCAATACCATACCTGAGTAGGAAACTGTCGTCCAGAGAAAGGAACTATTCCATCGGGAAGAAGTGCTTATCGTTTAAGTGGATGGATGACAAAGTATTATCTTTTAGGCCAACAGTTTAAGGCCCAGTCACACATAACAACGCACCAGCGTTCCCGATAACGATGTGCAGAGATTGCTGGTGCGTCGTTTTTCACATCGCTGGTAAGATGTCAAACAGGCATCTCACCAGCAATGTGAAAAACGACGCACTAGCGATCTAAAATTATACAGAGGTTGTTGGGAATTTTCACTCCATAGAGTAGCATTGAGATTGTTAGTCATTGTCCCTGTCATCACAACAATGTTGCGCTCCCAGTAGGAGCGCAACGACGTAGAAATAACCCAGAGCAGTATATAACGATCTCACAGCAGGAGCCAGATCGTTGGTGCGTGTGTGTCACACAGAACGAATTCACTAACGGGATCGCTGTTGCGTCACAAAATCTGTGACTTTACAGTGATCTTGTTAGCGATCTCATTCTGTCTATGTTCACATAGCAAGGTATAGGCTCAACAGAATTTTATGGAGCCGATTCATCAAGGTTGGTGAAGGAAATGCCAACAGATCGCCAGTTTGCTGAAGCACGGAATTCATTAAAAGGGCCACTTAAAGAAATCAGCGTTTCTAGTAAGTGGCATGTACCTGTGGGCACAAAGCCAGAAATGTTACTCCAATTAGTCATGAACTGGAGTATTTCTGGCATACAAAATAATGGCTTTTTTGATGAATTGTATAGGCCAGAAATGGACACACCCAATTCATTCTCCAGGTCTGTCCATTTCATCAGAGCTCAGTCAAACTGGCTTGAAAACTATAAAAGTTATAAAATCTTTCTGCAACTTTTCTGGTGTGAAAGCTTTGATATACATACACAGCACTGACAGCTCTCAGGCGGAAGTTGGGCACTTCTACCTTCTGAGGAACATACTTCAGGCAAATATTTTGAGTGATCATATCGGTGAGTCAGTGCATCAGAATCCCAATCTCTACCGACTAATGTATCACATAGTTTAAAAAATTGGTATATGTTGTATTAAAAATAAAATACAAAGTGAATATTTCTCGGGAAACTGAATCACACAATACTAATACTAATTCCATGTTATACAAAGACAAATGCTTGAATCATCCATTACACCAATTTGGAAAGCTACATAGTATTGATTGCTGTAACTTAAAGAAGCTGTTTATTCAACCAGACACACATATAATTATACATGCAGTATCTTGAAAAATGATTCATACCCCCTTGAACGTTTCAAAAATGTTTGATGTTGAACACAAACTTATGTATATTATTGGGATTTTATGTGATTTACCAACACATAGTAGCAAGTTTTTGTGAAGTGCTAAGTAAATGATATATTGTTAAAATTTTTCAAATATAAATATATAAATTGTGAAGTCCATTTGTATCCATTGATACCCCTAAATAAAGTCATGAATGATCAATTGTCTCCAGAAGTCCCGTAATTAGTAACTTGAGTCTATGTATAATTTATACTCAGTATAACCAGAGATGTTCTGTGCAGTCCTTATGTTTGTTTGAAAATATTAACATTGTGGATAAGTGTAAAGCAAGGGGTTAAGCCCATTAAAAAAAAAAAAAGTCCAAGCTCGGAACATCTCATAGAGCACTGTTCAATCAGTCATCCAAAAATGGAAGGTGTATGGCACTGCTGGGACCCTGCCAAGACATGACCGTTCACCTATCCTAACATCCCAAGCAAAGAAAGCACTAATTAGAGAAGCCGCAAAGAGGCCAACGGTCACTATGAAGGGACTCTCAGCTCAGATGGGAATTCACAGGACAACTATTTGTTGAATACTCCTCAAATCTGGCGTTTGTGGAAGTGTGGCAAAAAGAAAGACATTTTTGAAAGAAAGCTACAAGAAGTTCTGTTTGCATTTTGCAAAGAAAACTATGAAGGGGACCTAGCTGGAATGTAGAAGGTGGTGCTCTGGAGCCAAGCGAGACCAAAGTAGAACTTTATGGGCTAAATGCAAAATTCTAGGTGTGTGGCAGACATTGAAGAATGCACATCACCCTGTAAATACCATCCTAACAATCAAACATGATGGTAGGATGCTTTTGGATGCTTTTCTGGAGCAGGGACAGGGAAGCTGGTCAGGGTTGACAGGTGGATGGATGGAACTAAATAGAGGGCATTCTTGGAGGAAAACCTGTTGAAAAAAAGCTGCAAAAAGAAAGTTGCAAAGACTTGAGACTGGAGCATAGGTTCAACTTCCAGCAGGACAACCCTAGCTAAAATTCTGTCAGCTACAATGGAAAGATTATTTTTATTGTGCCATTTATTCTATGGCGCTTTACATGTGAAAAGGAGCATATATAGACAAGAACAATAATTTTGAGAAAATAAGGCACACATAGGAAGATTCATGTATTTTAAAAACCGAAAGTACAGATCCAAATCCCATTCAGAATCTGTGAGAATACTTGAAAATTGCAGTTGCAGACGCTCTCCATCCAATCTCACTGAACTAGAGTTATTTTACAAAGGAGAATTGCCAAAAATGGCAGCATCCAGATGTGCGAAACATACCCCAAAAGACTTTCAACAGTAATTGAAGCAACAGGTAGTCCTACAAAATATTGCATTAAAGGGGAGTTTAAAACAACTGCATGTCTCAATTTTGTACATTTACAGGTGCATCTCAATGAATTAGATTATTAAAAAGTTTATATATTGAATTACTGAAATAAATTAAGTGAAATGTATATATTATATTGAGTTAATACAGTGATCTAGTTCAAGTGTGTATTTCTGTAAATAATAAAAACATATATGCTACTGCGCAGATTTCACCTGCTACAATAATACACTTATTTATAGGGCACTGAACTGACTTTACACAAACAAGGCACACAATAAAACATACAATTTCTAAGGCTGGTTTCACATTTTATATTTTTTCCTGTCCGTGGGATTTTACTTTTTGTAGGATCCCACAGACAGGAACGGACACCACAGAAGGTGACCTATTTCTGTGTCCGGATCCGTGATTATCACAGATCCGGACACAGAATGAGCTGTGCGGGGTAATTTCACTACTGCAATGTATAAAAACATTGCGGAAGTAATGCACGCACACATCCACACACGCATATATCCATGCATGCATGCATCCATGCACGCACACATCCATCCATGAACAAGGGAGTTTCTGGGGGCACCACCGTCAGTTAAATATAGGATCCATCCCTCTATGCAAAGGCTACTCAAATGAAGAAGAAAAGAACATAGAGAAAGGGATGATCACTAAAATCAAATTTTATTCAAACATTAGAACACAGACAAACACCAAGACCCACCTCCTTACAGATAAAATCAATTAAAAACAAGATTGTAGTAAAGCTAGTGTACATGAGGTAAATATAAATCAATAGAGCAATGAGATACAATTTGGGCTAGAACACTCAGTAAAACTGATCAATGTCTCAATTATGGTCAACATCACCATGAAACATAACATGGGCTTAAAACAAATGCCTGGTCAAAGAGGGCAAGTCAGTGTACCAGCAATCCAGGGCATCCAGGCTCACCATAGCAAAGGACCAAGAGGTCACATGAATATTTGGCTGCAACTGGGGCCTGAATCACACATCCATCCATGCACACATCCACAGAATGAGCAAGTGAAAGCAAGTGATAAAAATGAAAAAAATTGAACCTCACCTGTCCAGTGATCCCCGATGTGCGGCATCTAGCTCCGGATGCTGAAAGGACCTGGCTGGGCGGGGCTACCTGCTCAGCGTCATCGGTCATGTGACTGTGACGTCATGCCAGGTCCTGTACATCCGGAGATGCCACACATCGGGGAATCGCTGGGCAGGTAAGAATCGATATTCTTTTTATTGTTAACACTTGCTTTCACTTAAATTTCACTTCTGCAATGTATATACACATTGCGGAAGTGAAATTAGATAGGAGTGATTTTAATGTACTGGGCATGCTCAGTACACTGAAATCGGGTCCAAGAAACCATCCGATATTTTCTTGGACCTGTGCTCCATAGGCCCCCATGTTATGGGCCACGGATCATGTCGGATCAGATTCGGTCCGATTTGATCCGCTGTGCCCAAAATCGGAGCAGTCTCTGATTTTGGGTACAGCAAAAAATCCGACCGAATTGGATCCGACAAAATCGGATGGCAATAAGGCCAAATCCGATCCGATCCCCATAGGGATACATGGGGGCCAAATCGGATCCGTGGCTGTCTGTTTTACAACGGACAGCCACAGATGGTAAAAATACACAGTGTGAAACCAGCCTAAAAATAGTCAGTGGCTCACTTTCAAGGTATTCACTATATATAGGGGTTTCTTTGATTATACATATATGTGATTGTCACAAATTTTATGTTACTATATGGGGATTATATAAATTTCTACCTTAGATTACAATGTGTGCTTTCAAAGCCAGTTAGCTCAAAACAAACAGGGTGCTTTCACTTCTACAGTCAGTTCACTAACAACCAAACAGTGCAACAGACTCCAATGAGTCTCCTATCAGTCCCAGGGCTATAATTCCTGGAGATCCTTTGCACGATGGAAGTTCTGTGGTGTAGTCCTAGACCTGCAGGTTGAAGGGGTCTATCCTGCACTCCCGGGATGCAGGTGCCCGCTCCTTGTACGGCACTGTGCCTGGGACGCCTTGGCCGATTGGTGTTCTCAGTTTGCAGGCGCAGCACTGGAGGCAGGACTTGGCGGTGACGTCACTTAAAGGGGCGAAGGACCAACTAGTTTCAGAGCGGCACGGACTCCTACATCAGAAAGTGGGACACTGAGTATTTTTAGATATTGTATGTTTTATTGTGTGCCATGTTTGTGTAAACTCAGTGCAGTTCCCTATACATATATGTATTATTGTATCAGGTGAAATTTTTGCAGCAGCATATATATTTTTTATTATTGTGTTGTGATCCTAGTTGTACCAGAAAACAGGGACAGGTACATTTTTGCTACTTTGCAGCATCCCCATTTTTTGGGTTTTAGATTGGTCCTCAAAACGGACCATGGCTAGGTGGCGCATTTGCATTCATTTACTGAGTATTCTTTATTTATGCAAATGTTGATGATTATGGTTTACAACCAATGAAAACTCAAAGGTCATTATCTCAGGAAATTAAAGAAGGGAGATAAATTACCTAAATAGGTATCAGATGCTCACCGTGTGTGGTTGTGAGAGTCACAGCAACTATAAAAGCATATCATGGCCGCAGCAGTCACCAGCATAGTGCATATAGGGTAGGGAGGATGAAGGGTTAAAAACTGTGCTGCCGAATTCCACGAGACATCAAAGGGTGACTAATATTGATTTATTAGTAATCACGTTTCAGGGCTCCATGGCCTCTTCCTCAGGACAAATCAATATCATATTGCCATTTTTCAGGGCGTTTCAGGGATTCCTGATACAAGTTGACTAATAAATCAATATTATGTTGACCCTTTAATGACTCGTGGAATGCGGCATCGTGGTTTTAAATCCTTTATCCTCCCTACTTTAAATTTTCCGAAATAATGACATTTGAGATTTCATTGACTGTAAGCCATAATCATGAACATTTACAGAAATAAACACTTGAAATAGATCACTCTCTTTGTAATGACTCTAATATATGCATTTCACTTTTTGTATTGAATTACTGAAAAAAAAAAATAATTTTTGTTGGTATTCTAATTCATTGAGATGCACATATATTTGCATAAAGGACACTGCTCTCGCCTGGCTCTCCTCCTATCTTTCTGACCGCTCTTTCAGTGTATCTTTTGCTGGCTCCACTTCTTCCCCTCTTCCTCTCACTATTGGAGTCCCTCAGGTTTCAGTCCTTGGCCCTCTCCTCTTCTCTCTCTACACAGCCCCGATCGGACAGACCATCAGCAGATTTGGCTTTCAGTACCATCTTTATGCTGATGACACACAACTATACACTTCAGCCCCTGACCTTACCCCCTGCGGTATTAAAGAACACCAATGACTGTCTAGCTGCAGTTTCCAATATCATGTCCACTCTCTATTTGAAACTAAACCTTTCCAAAACTGAACTTCTTCTGCTCCCCCCATCCACTAACCTCCCTAAATCGGACATCTCTCTCTCAGTATGCGGCACTACGATAACGCCTAGGCAGCAGGCTCTTTGTCTGGGTGTTATGTTTGACACCGATCTCTCCTTCTCCTCCCACACACAATCTCTCGTCCGCTCCTGTCGCTTACACCTGAAGAATATCTCTAGAGTCTGCCCTTTCTCACCATGGAAACAACAAAAACCCTCACCGTGGCCCTAATCCATTCCCGCCTTGACTATTGCAATTCTCTATTAAGCGGCCTCCCCCTCAGCAGACTTTCTCCTCTCCAGTCCATCCTTAATGCAGCAGCCAGGATAACTCACCTGGCCAATCGTTACTAAGATGCCTCTGCTCTGTGCCAGTCATTGCACTGGCTGCCCGTATACTACAGGATCAAATTCAAATTGCTTGTTCTCACCCACAAAGCTCTTCACAGTGCAGCACCCCCCTACCTCTCCTCCCTCATCTCTGTCTATCACCCCACCTGTTCTCTACGTTCCTCAAATGACCTTCGACTAATATCTGCACTAATCCGATCCTCCCACTCCCGGCTCCAAGATTTCTCCAGAGCTGCACCAAACCTCTGGAATGCTTTACCCCAAGAAATCAGGACTATCCACAACTTGCATGGCTTCAGACGATCCCTAAAAACGCATCTTTTTAAGGCGGCCTATCATACTCCCTAATAGAAGTCCTTTGTACTGTAGACAGTGAATGGGCTATCCCTCTGGACATTACTCTTCTACAAACTCCACCAAACCAAAAAGCTCTACACAGACTGTATAATGACCATCCATGTAAGCTTAGTTCTATGCCCCATTTCCTCAAGATGCCTGGACCATCAGTGCAATAAGCCCCTGTACCTTGTGCAACCACTATCCCGTTGTAGATTGTAAGCTCTTTTGAGCAGGGTCACCTTCATTTCTTGCTTTATTGTATTTTCTTTATTACATTGATTCTATGCCTGTTTTGTATCCAATTATTCTACTGTATTTGTTCTCTACTGTAATTACTTACTGTATATCTTCTGTACCCTACATTGTAAAGCGCTGCGGAATATGTTGGCGCTATATAAATAAAGCTTTATTATTATTATATTTAATCCCTTAATGACCAATGATGGATATACCCGTCATGACTTTGAACTGTCACTGCGTGTAAACACTCTAAATAGTCAAAGAAATGCAGAAAATATCATCCTAAATTTACTAACATGAAGTCCAATATATCATGAAAAATCAGTCTTGGAATCACTGGGATATGTTGAATTGTTCCAGAGTTATAACCTCAAAGTGACACTGGTCAGAATTGCAAAAATGAGGCTTGGTCCTTAAGGTGTTAAAATATTTAGAAAACCATGTATTATCTTCATGTACACTTCACAATTACTTGCTACTTTGTGTTGGTATATTACGTAAAATCAAAATAAAATACATTTAGGTTTGTGAGTGTAATATGAAAAAAATGTGAAAAAGTTCATGGGGTATGAATACATTTTCATGGCACTGTACATACACACACACACACACATATATACATACACAGTCATATGATAAAGTTTGGGCACCCTCTTAATCTTGCCCTTTTTTTTTTTTTTTTATTAAAATTGTTTTTTTTGCAACAGCTATTTGAGTGTGATATATGTAAGAACTGATGGACACAGTAATATTTCAGGATTGAAATGAGGTTTATTGCACTAACTAAAAATGTGAAACATGCATTATTGCAAAAATTGACAGGTGCCAAAGTATGGGCACCTCAACAGAAAAGTGACATTAATATTTAGTAGATCCACCTTTTGCAAAAATAACAGCCTCTAGTCACTTTCTGTAGCTGTTAATGAGTTCCTGGATCCCGGATGAAGGTATTTTTGACCATTCCTCTTTACAAAACAATTCCAGTTCAGTTAAGTTTGATGGTCGCCGAGCATGGACAGCCCGCTTCAAAACATCCCACAGATGTTCAATGATATTCAGGTCTGGGGACTGGGATGGCCATTCCAGAACATTGTAATTGTTCCTCTGCATGAATGCCTGAGTAGATTTGGAGCGGTGTTTTGGATCATTGTCTTTCTGAAAGATCCATCCCCGACGTAACTTCAACTTTGACACTGATTCTTGAACATTATTCTCAAGAATCTGCTGATACTGAGTGGAATTCATGCGACCCTCAACTTTAACAAGATTCCCAGTGCCGTCATTGGCCACATAGCCCCAAAGCATGATGGACCCTCCCCCAAATTTGACAGTGGGTAGCAAGTGTTTTTCATGGAATGCTGTGTTTTTGTGGCGCCATGCATAACACCTTGTTGTAGGACCAAACAACTCAATCTTTGTTTCATCATTCCACAGGACCTTCTTCCAAAATGAAACTGGCTTGTCCAAATGTGCTTTTGCATACCTCAGGCGACTGTTTGTGGTGTGGCATGCAGAAACGGCTTCTTTCACATCACTCTCCCATACAGCTTCTCCTTGTGCAGTGTGTGCTGTATTATTGACCGATGCACAGTGACACCATCTGCAGCAAGATGATGCTGCAGGTCTTTGGAGGTGGTCTGTGGATTGTTCTTGACTGTTCTCCCCATTCTTCTTCTCTGCTTTTCTGATATTTTTTTTTGCCTGCCACTTCTGGCCTTTACAAGAACTGTCCCTGTGGTCTTCCATTTCCTTACTATATTCCACACAGTGGAAACTGACAGATTAAATCTGTGAGACAACTTTTTGTATCCTTTCCCTGAACAACTATGTTGAACAATCTTTTTTTTCAGATCATTTGAGAGCTGTTTTGAGGAGCCCATGATGCCACTCCTCAGAGAAGATGCAACTAGGAGAACAACTTGCAAGTGGACACCTGAAATAGCTTGTCTCATGATTGGATACACCAGGCTATGAAGTAAAAAGCTCAATGAGGTTACCAAACCAATTTAGTGCTGCAGTAAGTCAGTAAAAAGTAGTTAGGAGTATTCAAATCATGAAAATCACAAGGGTGCCCATACTTTGGCACCTGTCATATTTTGAAATAATGCATATTTCACATTTTTGGTTCGTACAATAAACCTCATTTCAAACCAGAAATATTACTGTGTCCATCAGTTCTTACATATATCACACTGAAATAGCTGTTGCAAAAAAACTATTTTAAACCGAAAAAAAAGAGTAAGATTAAGAGGGGTGCCCAAACTTTTTCATATGACTGTGTGTATATATATATTATATAAATGCACTTTTTTCTTCAACTTTACCAATTTTCTAGTAAATACATTGACAAGAATTTCTCACCAGATGTTGGTAACAACCCATCTAATCCACACAGACAAAGAAATCAAACCATAGATGTCCATACATTTAGTGATGTGTAACAATGACAAATAACACAGAGAAAAAGTATTAAACACGATTACTGAAATTTATTTAATACTTCATACAAAAGCCTTGGTAATGACAGCTTCAAGAATCCTCCTGTATGGAGAAACGACTCACATGCATTGCTCAGGTGCGATTATGGCCCATTCTTGCACACATACTTCAAATCCTGAAGGTTACGTGGTCTCCTATTATAAACTCAGAGCTTAAAGGGGTATTCTCATCTCCAAGATCCTATTCCAATATGTAGTAGGCGCAATAAAATTAGTAAATATCTCCAATTAAAAATGTTGTATAGTTCTCCTGATTACCTATGTAGCTTACCTCATGTGAAGGCATGACAGTAGCTTAGATGCCCAAGGTTACGACCACTGGCAACTGTCACTATATGAGTGGTAGTAACCATTGATACTAAAGCTACTGTAATGCCCTGCACATAGCACAGATAATCAGGAAAACTATACTACATTTCTAATTGGAGGTATTTGCTAATATTATTATCACACCTATTACATATAGGTAAAATTTAAGAAATGCAAAAATAGCCCTTTAAGTTGCTTCCATAAATTTTCTATTGGATTCAGGTCAAGTGATTGGCTTATTGAGAGTTTCTGGAATAATTTCAAGGGTGTCAACATTTTTAGGCATAACTGTAGGATTACAGCACCTGATGCCAGTGTAGTTCGGAGGAACAGATACAGACTAGTCCTGGCCAATTAGTGTATCATGAGCAGCATTATAAAAATCACATTAGTAGAAGATTACCGGGCACTAACAAATTATGCACTGGCCTGCGCCACTCTCGTGGCTGTCAACTGCAGGTAGCCTGGTGGTGCTGGCATTAATGAGACTCACAGATCGTAGCGCCAGACAAGAAGAAAAGTGGCCGCACTCACCGGAGCAGGGTTTTTCATTCTTTATTTGCTGAATTAATCCTTGCGGTACAGCAACATAGCGGGGAGGGGGTGCAGGAAAGTGGACGACGGTTCACCGTTTCGCGGATTATACCGCTTCTACGGGTAGAAGCGGTATAATCCGCGAAACGGTGAACCGTCGTCCGCCTTCCTGCACCCCCTCCCCGCTATGTTGCTGTACCGCAAGGATTGATTCAGCAAATAAAGAATGAAAAACCCTGCTCCGGTGAGTGCGGCCACTTTTCTTCTTGTCTGGCGCTAGCATTCTAAAAATGTTTTGCCACTTGTATCAACACCAGTTTATTAAAACTCAGATCGGGTTAACAGAAACTGGTGGCAATTTGAGGGTTTCAAGAACCTGATAGCTTCCCCTTTATAATGTAAGCAGTTTGCATAGTGACATCTGGGGACAGATTTTCTTGAAAAAGATGTGGATCCATCTTCTTAGAAATACATCTCAATTTCCATACATACATTCGCTCTCGTTGTTTCTTATTTTGTGTGTGAAACCAACTAAGCTACTTAATCTGACACCACTACTGTCAATCAAACTGACGCAGTCAAACCTACACTAAGGTCCTTTCATTATAGACAGTCATGGACAGTATAGAATAATGTACTTTTTTCTTCTTTAGCGTTGCATTTCCTCTTTCTCTATCCCCTCGTTGGGGACACAGACCATGGATGGCTCAGAGAAAGAGATTTTACGGTGAGTATACAAAAATCCTCTTTTATAGAGTGTCATAATAGATTTTTCTCATATATAAACATAGAACCTCTTAAAAATGAGAAAACCCTCATCTATTAAAGTAAAACATAGGGCGCAAGCGTCCAAAAACTAAAACTAAATACTGAGCCAACATAATATTATATTGCCCTTGCAGATTTAAGTACAGCTTAGTACAAGTACTCCATCATTCATAAAATATTTATTTTACAGAACATCTAACACCAGACCATAACATTAAACTTCAGCAATTTATTACAGTGGTAAAATAGTTTATTTTTATTCAGCCAAAATCTAAACACAAAAAAACCCTGCAGTGATAACATTAGAATTAACATGAGAATTAGACACTTTCCCCCGCGACACAATGAACAAAGAACCAGCAACAATATTCTGAAATGTCTGTGATTTGTAATGAGTCCATTCATTCTAGATATGGTCATAAATAATCTATCCAACACATAGGAACAGAAAGGAATGATTTGTCTATGATTGATTATAGAATAATAGAAATTATGCATTGGAAGAGGATACAAAACATAGCAACACTGAAAATTTAACAAAGTCGTTTTTTTTTTTTTTGTTTATTTTTGTCTTTTATGTTAACACTTTCTCTGAACACGGCAGCAGCCAAGACACAGTAACATGCCTTAAATAGGTGTTATGCCATTAAGAAACACATCGCAGCCAGTTTGGAGCTTGCTCTTTTAGCAATGTTAAGTAAAGGGCAACATTCACATCTGAAATTCGCACAAAATCCCAGCATTTCCTTTACTTAGATGGATTTCGGTTTGGTAAACATTTCTCAGCTTGGGAATAAAAAAAAAGACAAAGGAATGCTATTTAAAAGAAGGCAAGTTTGGTACTTTTATACTGATGTCACCAATATTAATGTTTCTTGGGATCTCTGGAAGATTCATATTCTTTACCGCAGACACTGCCCGTGCTGGAGCGCCTGCTAATCCGGCCTGGGTACAAAGTGGAAGAAAAAAAAAAAAGAAGAAAAACTAGATTAACAAGATTTTTTTCTTTCCTTGGTTTACGTCTTTCAGTCTCGATAGTTTCGCAGTCACCTGGATTGCATGAAATGGATTAATATGAATTTGGGATTACACATGGCACAAAGACGAAAACACATGAAATGTCAATCTGAACATTAATGTGAACATGACAAGGCTTATGAAGTGTTCTGAGGTTATTTTTCTTGCCTACTACTACAACCTCAGGCCCAAACTCTTCTGATGGAATTACTACTTTTCAATTAAGAGAATTTTACAGAATAAGTAAGGCAGTCTGTGGTTACCAGTCAAACAAGTCTGTAACTTCTATTCCTTTATGTTACATGCATTTTTTTGTATAATAGAAGAGATATAACCAGGTCAAACAAAGCAGTGATTTAATGATACTTCATGAATGCATTACAAGGTAGTTGATAGCATGAATAACGTTACGACATATCTGTGTGTTTCAGGTGTCCTCACTCCCCCGGCATGGCCGACACCTCTCTAGACAGAAGCTTGTCAGCTGCTTGTGTTTCTATGCAGCTGACTAGCTCACATCTAGGAGAGCAGGCGGCCATGCCGTGCGAGTGAAGACACCTGAAACACTTAGATATGACCTAACGCTATTCATGCTAAGTGTTTCAGGTGTCTTCACTACCCTGGCATGGTCGCTGGCTCTCTGGATGAGAGCGCGTCAGCTGCATAGAAACAAAAGCAGCTGACATGCTCCTGTCTAGAGAGGTGTCGGCCATGCCGGGGGAGTGAAGTCACCTGGAACACTTAGCACGAATAGCGTTAGGTCATATCTAAGTGTTTCATGTGTCTTCACTCCCCCGGCATGGCCGCCGGCTCTCTGGATTAACTGATATTGGCATTTGACTGTTACCGTAGATTGTAATTTACTTCTTGGCTGGCATTTTCCATCTGCAGGGACCACCTTGATGAGTAGGGCTACTTGACCTTTTTTAATTGTTTTAATTTGTTTTTGTGTGTGCTTTTGTAGTTTGGGATTAAAAATAAAAACACTTTTCTGATCTTTTTGAATCGGGTGATCACTCCATTCCTTATACATGTTGTCTCTGGATGAGAGCGCGTCAGCTGCATAGAAACAAAAACAGCTGACACGCTCCTGCCTAGAGAGGCGGCAGCCATGTCAGATGAGTGGAGACACCTGAAACACACAGCTGTTTTCGAACGCTATGCATGGTATTATCTGTCTTGTAATGCATTCATGAAGTATTAATAAATCACTGCTTTGTTTGAGCTGGATATTTATCTTCTATTTGATTTCTTTGGGCAAGAACGGTGCCTGTATCCATGCTCCATGCGGAGAAGATTGGCTGGATGGAGAGATGGTTCTTGTTTGTTATTTTTTTTGTATCTTAAGGAAAAAAAGGTGATGATGTGAGAATATCATATGATTCAGTCTAGTCCGTCTGATAAATGTGCTGTTTAGCAATTGTTGGCTTTTTAGTGAATACACCTGCAATACAGAAATATCGGGCACCTTCACGAGTACACTGCAGGAAGCAGAACAATACAATGAGCTAAAGCTGTAATCATTTTATAAGATTATCATTTAAGTATGTTAACATATATAGGTACAGTTTACCTGTAATGTTTCTGTAAGGAAAGGGCCTACAATATAAATAAAATATAATAATCCAGATAAATAACTGTAAAATATAATTTCCTCCCATAGAAGGCAGAACGTTGGTAGTATTTTTTATGTCACGCTAAATAGGCAAGGCCTAAAAGGTTTATCTATATGCATATGACTAAATATACCTATCATCATACCAATAATGATAAAAAGATATATAATACTGAATTTTGTATAAGGCACTGTATTTATAGAATCTAGATGGAAGAATGTGAAGATATATATCAAAGCTTATCAGAGAAATCTGCTTCTTTTTCCTCCCCAACTAATCATTCATTCTCAAAATTCTTAATTTATTGGTAAAATGACCAGTCCATGAGATTGAGATACTGGACTATGTAGATGGAAGGGAGAGGAGTAAAATGACCAGTCCATGAGATTGAGATACTGGACTATGTAGATGGGAGGGAGAGGAGTAAAATGACCAGTCCATGAGATTGAGATACTGGACTATGTAGATGGGAGGGAGGGAGTAAAATGACCAGTCCATGAGATTGAGATACTGGACTATGTAGATGGGAGGGAGAGGAGTAAAATGACCAGTCCATGAGATTGAGATACTGGACTATGTAGATGGGAGGGAGAGGAGTCAAAATGACCAGTCCATGAGATTGAGATACTGGACTATGTAGATGGGAGGGAAAGGAGTAGGAAGGAACTAGGGTCTAAGCATCTCCTTCCCCATTCCATCTACAAAGAATATCATCACTAGTAAGCAGTCATCTATCTCAGTAATGTAATAAAAACAATAATAGTAATATTTATTCATTTATAAAGCACTATTAATTCTACAGTGCTTTATTTACATCAACAACACTGTCCCCATTAGAGCTCACAATCTAAATGCCCCATCCGTTGGTCTTTGGAGTGTGGGTGGAAACCGAAGAACCTGGAGGGAAACCCACACAAACACAGGGAGAACATACAAACTCCTTGCAGATGTAGTCCTTTGTGGCATAACTACCTGCCTTCATCTAATACAGATCTTACCAGGGAATGGAAAATTTTGAGAATGATTTATTCTCAACATTTTCCATTCCTGGCTAAAATCTCAAAATTTTAAAAATGAATTATCAGTCCTGGCAGAGAAAGGAGCGGATTTCTCGGATATATTACTAAGTTGCTTATTTTCATATCTTGTGTATTATTGATTTATGAAATAAAAATTTAAATGACAATTATACTTTAAGGTATTCATGCACATTAGACTAAAGGTGGTTGAACCAGTCAATATCGATGAACCTACGATCAGTCTAATGTGTACAGGGACTCCCGACTTTCCTCAAACAAATGATGTCAGAAGAGAAAAGGATTGGCAGTTTGGAAATCCAATGGCTGATCATTTTGCCCGGAGCACAGAATAAGCCACTGCCAGAAAAATACCTTAAAATACACAAGAATGTTTGGCAGATCTGAATGTACCTGTTTGCAGAGAGTCAAAGAAGATAGCTATCAGAAACAGCTATCTAATGTGTATGTCTAAAGTCCACTATACACACGAGATATCACTCGGTTGGCTCGTTTGTCCGAGTGCTCCTCTCTTCTTCATGAGAGAGCCATTGCAAGACATGTCTGACAGTGGCTTATGCCAGAGAGAACAAAGGGATCAGTAGTCTGAAATCAGACAAGCCAACACATCATCTTACCCAATAATTACTTGTCTGGGGCTCACATACACAGACAATTGGCCTAACCCATCAATAATTGGGGGCTCAGTTGACAGTCTAAAATGTATGGTGGAATGGGGGACAAACAAAAGTAAAAAATATGTAGCAATACATATGAATGATAGCTGAAATTGTGTAAATTCTTTGGGGACATCATCCTGTTAGCTTTAAATATCTGTCAAATCCTCCTTCATTGGTCAACAGCGACATTTTTATTAGTTCCAATTGGTCACTATATCTAAAAATAATGATTGTTACACAAACCAAACCCAACTATTTATATATTTATATGATTATATTCATGAGACACAAGACCCTATTGAATTTAACCAAAAATATTTTTTATTCTGGTGAAACATCAGTGAATGTATTCCTTCATCAATTAGCCAAAAATCAATAATTAACAATACATTTTTCAGAACCAGCTGTTTTAGAAGTCAGACGAAGGAACAACTCAATAAGGGATTTGACAAAACGAGATGGACAACAAATACGCACTCTCTAGTTCTAATGGTTCATGAAGCCTAGATGAAATGGGGATGGGAATGGGTTCAGATAGGCATGATAAGCTAACTAAGTGACTCAAAAAATGAAAATTTGAGAAAGAAAACAAAATGAAGTCGGCAAGTATATAAAAATGAGGCCAAACTGATAGGAGACTTGTACAGACATTTGTTATATTTTATGCCATGTAATAAGAAGAATAGTGATGTAAGAAAATGGTAATATACTGCATTAAAATCATATGCCAGATCCACAAAAATGTAACAAAAAAATGGAGAAAGAAAAATGTAATAAATAGTCTACAAAAGTAAAAAAAAAAATAAAGTAGACAGTTCTTACATATTTTAATACAATTTAGTTTTTATAATAGCTCCCACTGAAAAAGAGGTGAATGAATGGCCTGTCATGAAACTCACTAACCGCACTGACCCTTATAACAGATACCTGATGCTATTCTTGTAGTTTTTTTGGCCAAAACGTAAATCTAAGACCTAATTCAATTTGGCATTTTTAAAATACAATGTTCACTTGCACATACAGTACAGACCAAAAGTTTGGACACACCATCTCAAAGATTTTTTTTGTATTTTCAGGAGTATGAAAATTGTAGTCACACTGAAGTCATCAAAACTATGAATTAACACATGTGGAATTATTTACTTAACTAAAAAGTGTGAAACAACTGAAATATGTCTTATATTCTAGGTTCATCACACCTCCTCCTCCATGCTTCACAGTGGGAACCAGGCATATAGAGTTCATCTGTTCACCTTTTCTGCGTCGCACAAAGACACGGTGGTTGGAACCAAAGATCTCAAATTTGGACTCATCAGACCAAAGCACAGATTTCCACTGGTCTAATGTCCATTCCTTGTGTTCTTTAGCCCAAACAAGTCTCTTCTGCTTGTTGCCTGTCCTTAGCAGTGGTTTCCTAGCAGCTATTTTACCATGAAGGCCTGCTGCACAAAGTCTCCTCTTAAGAGTTGTTGTAGAGATATGTCTGCTGCTAGAACTCTGTGTGGCATTGACCTGGTCTCTAATCTGAGCTGCTGTTAACCTGCAATTTCTGAGGCTGGTGACTCGGATGAACTTATCCTCCGCAGCAGAGGTGACTCTTGGTCTTCCTTTCCTGGGACGGTCCTCATGTGAGCCAGTTTCTTTGTAGCGCTTGATGGTTTTTGCAACTGCATTTGGGGACACCTTCAAAGTTTTCCCAATTTCTCAGACTGACTGACCTTCATTTCTTAAAGTAATGATGGCCACTCATTTTTCTTTACTTTAGCTGCTTTTTTCTTGCCATAATACAAATTCTAACAGTCTATTCAGTAGGGCTATCAGCTGTGTATCCAACAGACTTGTACACAACACAACTGATGTTCCCAAGTCCATTTATAAGGCAAGAAATCCCACTTATTAAACCTGACAGGGCAAACCTGTGAAGTGAATACCATTTCTATTGACTACCTCTTGACGCTCATCAAGAGAATGCCAAGAGTGTGCAAAGCAGTAATCACAGCAAAAGGTGGCTACTTTGAAGAACCTAGAATATAAGACATTTTCAGTTGTTCCACACTTTTTTGTTAAGTATAGAATTCCACGTGTTAATTCATAGTTTTGATGCCTTCAGTGTGAATCTACCACTGCACCAATAATCTAATTTTTGAAGGATTGAACAATAATTATTCTTCAATCAAACCTCGGATTTCTGCACTAAAGGTATAATTTTAAACAGCATACTAGCACTAGTATGGTACCGACTGGTTTATGATGCAAAAACTTGTTGGTTGATTCCCTTTAAAGTGAATCATATCCTACTTATAGGCAACAGAAAAGCAGGTTTGGCTAATGTCCAAATTTTCCAACTGAAAGGTATAGCTTTACATTAATCTAAAGCTCATTTTGGTGTACCTCACTCAATGTTTGGCCATATTCCTTTACTGAGTGTACGTACGAAGATACTGTAACTGAGTAGACCAAGCAGTTGGACTTATAGCAGCATGGGGACAGTAAATGGTAGGGTTTTTGCTTCCAGAATAAGTACAGTTAAACCAGTGTTCAGTACATCCCATTGACTGAGGACTGTAATCTGTTAAGGTGAACCCTCACCGACATATGGCACATGGCAGGGCTTGGAAAGCAAAGAGCACCATTTGATTTTTGGAGTGTACATTTGTCTGGAATGGATTGTGAATGTTATGTCACATTTGCAGAGTCTGTGAAATGCCAAATCAGAAGACCCCTCCTTCCCCCAAGTGATTCCATTTTAAAAATTAGACCCCTCAAGAAATTCATTTAGCGGTCTACTGAGCATTTTTATCCTACATATGATTCATGAAACTGTACAAAATTTAGATGTGAAAACAAAAAACACATTTTTTCCATTAAATTACTATTTTAGCGCCAAACGTATCATTAACACAAGGAGTAATAGTAGAAAATTGACTCCAAAATTAGTTTTGCAATTTCTCCCAAATACAATGATTCTGCATCTGTTGTCAATAAGTAATGTTTGGGCACGTGCAAAACTCAGAAAGCAATGAACACCGTTCCATTTTTAGAATGCAAATTTGGACAATTGTGTTGCATCTGCAGAGCTTTAGAGGTGCCAAAAAAGCAGAAAACCCGAAAAGAGACCCCACTGTACTAATTGCACCTCTCAGTAGTAAATTAATCTATGGCTGTAGTGACTATTTTGTAACTTCAATGCCATGCCTCTTTTCCTGAGAATCGCAAATATGCCATCCTAGGGCCCATACATTGCACCCAGCTTGTGCTTTTGGTGGTGTGCACCCTGTAAATTGTTAATTGGTCTGTCCCCTGTATCATAATGCCCCACATATGGTCGCTTACTGTAGTTTAGGCACAGTTGGACTCAGAAGGAGTGTTGCATTTGGGAGTGCAGACTTCACTGGATTTTATTTGAGGGAGCCTTTGCCAGAGCTAAGCGTAACGTGTGAACTGAGACAGATAACAAGCTTGAGTGGGGGCTGGTTTTGTGCAAGGAAAGTCAGGGGTCTTATTAGCAACAATTGTCCACTCCTGCCTTAAGCTGCCCTCCTAACGACTGATGAGTGATGATGTCAGAAATGTTAATGACATCACCGCTCATCAGTCGCAGAGCAGAGTATGAGCTAGGAGTAGCTGTTACTCCATGTTTATGGAGCCTCAGAACGATGCCCCTCAGACTTTGATCATCGAGGAATGTCATTGGAAGTGCAGGACTACATCATACCTGCATGGGAACTCTGCTTTCTAACTGGTGAATGAGGGTCAGTGTCTTGTTTTTGCTTCTCGCTTTGTGCTTTTCAGGTTTCCTTTTGTGTACTACGTTGGATTCCATGGACTGCATCAGAACTGCATGTTTTCTTTTTGTTTAGATAAATTGGTGACCAGGGAAAGTGTTAGGGAATGTTTTTGAAAGTTACCAAATTTTTTTGATTATAAGATGCACTTTTTCTTTGGGGGAGAAGGCGCTGGGAAGTATTATTTCATTATAATCAAATGATAATTTCCATTTATTTTGGGGGAAAATTAGGGTGTGCTTTATAATCTATAATATTTTTTTCGGGGGGCAGTGGAGCAGGGTCACTGGACGCAGGGTCACCGCTTATAAAGTCAGCCGCATGTGTGGGGCAATGCTGCAGTCCCGAAGTTGGGAGGAGCGGGTGGCACAGTGACGCGATGCGGGTGCCATCGATGTCTGGACAGAGTACATGATGAGCATAGGGAGAATGTCTGCAGAGGCAGCACACAAACAGATTGAGATCTCTGAAAGAGGAGATTTCAATTTGGGCTTGCACCGCTTCCGATGCAATGGACTTCAGGAAAATGGCTGCGGAGGCAGCACATGCATTAAGAGCCTCTTTGAAGCGGAGCTGCACACAACAGGCGTCAGAGAAGCTCAATGCTGAGATATATACACACGGCTTTGTATAGCGATGCCGATGACGCTAGCTAAGTAAAGCATGATATAACGCCAATAGGGGTGGAATAACAAGCTAAGCGGGCCGACAAGTCGGGGGAACTAAAGCCGCCTTGACCAATTAAAGCCCTAATTAGCATCTCATAAATGGTCTTTAAATATACTTTTTCTAAAGATCTGTTTATGGATGTTACTATATGAAGGGACTGTTAGGCTGGGATTATAGATATGTGCACAGAACAGCTCATGGATGTGTGTGCCCAGGGGACTTGACAGGTTTTCTTTAAGGGACATTTTAGAATATGCTGTGGTGAATGTACATGAGGAACATTAAAGGGGTTATTACTATGTAACTGCAGAATCATCAATTCTCCCAGTGCACACAGTGCGCTGTGAGGATTTGCAGTTTCTAAACCGGGAATGGACCGCATCTTCCCAGCTACTGCGACCAGAGCACAGACTAGTGGGCACGGCCTCACTTAATATAAGTGTATGAAGCATGGCTGCGCCACTAGTCAGATGTGTCCGCCCCATACACTTAGTATTGACTGAGGCTGCGTCCACAAGTCTTGTTTTTGACGGTTACATGCACACCACATAATTGCGGTCTGTTCCCGGCTTAAAAACCAGCGAATCCGGACAACCCCTTTGATTATGGCTATTAGGTGACATGTATCCTGAATTTCTTACCCTCTGCAGGATCTAATTATCAGTTGTCTCCTAGCTAGTGGGTAGATACTAATTGCTATGATCTCTTTTATACACTGCACAAAGACACATGAGGCATTCCTGCTCTCTGGTCTCATTTTCAGATACAGCATCAGGATGTAGAACATCGTACAGCAGTACTGAGCAATGTAATTGTGGATTCAGCTTTGGGGCGAGATAAAACAATTACTAGAAAGCAGCAGCACGTGGTTATGGCTCTCTAACACTGCTCTTCAATAGGCAGCTGCGATCTTAGCCCTCAAAGAGCTAGCAAACCATCTCATTTTGAATAGGAAAGTTTTTAGCTGTTTATCAGAGTAAGCAATAAGAGCCAGTAAAGGGAGCTTAAGAATTGGTTGCCAAAGAAGAGAGAGAAGCACATTTCTCCATCATACTGTGTATATGTTTGGGGGGGCTGTGAGTCCATCATACTGTGTTTGGGGGGCTGTGAGAGACACCATAATTGTGTGTGGGGGTCTTGTGGGTCCATCATATTGTGTGCGGGAGGCTGAGGGCCATCATACTGTGTGCAGGAGGCTCTAAGGGCCATCATACTGTGTGTGTGGGGGAGGGAGGTCTGCGAGGGCCATCATATTGTATGTGTGGGGGGGTGTGAGGGCCATCATACTGTGTGTGGCGGGAGGGGGGTCTGCGAGGGCCATTATGTTGTGTGTGTGGGGGAGCAGTAAGGGCCATTATACTGTATTTTGAAAAGCTGTGTAAGCCTCATATGGTGTACCACTATTTTACTATCTTGCATCCCAAAGTTGTGAAACACAGTATGTCGGGTCTTCTAGTTGTCTCATGTGTACTGTCTTTTAGATAAGCTTATTGAAGTAGAGTCAAAATGAAATCAGAAATAGGAATTACATAATTGGAAGCCATTTTTCAGCCATAGAAAAATAGTAGTTTAAAGACATTTTTTATTTTGATGAATTCATTTTTATTAATGGAAATACGCTACATTATATCATTTAAAGGGAATCTGTCAGCAGGTTTTTGCTACGTAAGCTGAAGACCGCAGGAAAGAGAGGCTGACAAACTTCAACAATGTCTTATTTATTACCCAGCAGTGCTGTTTGGCTATAATGAAGGTGTTATCACCTGGGATTATCAGTGACAGGACTACACTAGACTAATCATGCCCCCACCTTTTCTAATTAGTACCTCTCTGTCTATAGACGTTGTATGTAGTGAGCCTTGTGTGTGCAGGTTAACTTTCTCAGCTCTGATGCATTTCTTAATCTGAAAACCCTGTGTCATAACCGTTGCATCCAGTAAACTAAGTGATAAATCGTTGGATTCAGGGTCTCTTTGCCTATGTCATGCTGCCTTCATGTCAGCTAACAAAAACCTGTTGTCAAATTCCCTTTAAATATTGAAATTTTAGTAATTTAATCTACTGAAAAACTTGAACTGAATGCGCAGTACATACAGTTGCGTTCAAAATAATAGCAGTATGTTCATAAACATGAGTTAAAACCCAAATTGTTTTAATAGATTTTATTTCCATGAATTGGAAACATTGCACACTATTTTCTAAATCAAAACCAGAAGAGAAATTTAAGTAATGTTCACTACTTTACAGAAAATAACATAGGATGAACATTGGGCTGTTCCAAAAAAAAAGTGTCTGCATTTGTCTTCACAAACTCAAAATATGTACTTTTTTTTTCTTTTTTAGGATTTAGCATTCTTGAGAATCACTAACCTAATATTTAGTTGTATAACCACAGATTTTCTTTTTAGAACTGCTTCACATCTATCTTGCATAGAGTCAACCAACTTCTGGAACCTGTCAACTATCATTCCAGCCCAGTATGTTTTGACTACATCCCACAATTTATTGCATTTGCTGGTTTTGCCTCAGAAAAAGCATTTTTGATGTCACCCCACAAGTGTTCTATCGGATTAAGGTCTGAGGATTGGGCTGGCTACTCTATAACCTAAATTTTGTTGGACTGGAAGAAAGATTTTGCTCATTTACTGGTGTGTTTAGGATCGTTGTCTTGTTGAAACACCCATTTCAAGGGCATTTCCTCCTTAGCGAAAGAAACATGACCTCTTCAAGTATTTTGATATATGCAAACTGGTTCATGATTCCTGGTATGTGGTAAAAAGGCCTGGCACCATAGTAAGAAAAACATGACCATATCATGATGTTAGCACAACCTTGCTTCACGGTCTTCAGAGTGTATTGTGGCCTGAGTTCAGAGTCTGTGGTACTTGGAATAAAAAAAAACAAAAAACACACACACAAAAAAATAAATAAAACAGTTTTACTTTCATCAGTCCACAGAATGTTTCTCCATTTCTCTTTGGGCCAGTTGATGTGTTCTTTGGTAAATTGTATCCACTTCAGTACATTATTATTATTATTAATTTATTTTTTTCTTAACAGTGGGACTTTGCACGGACTTCTTGCTAATAGAAGACGCCTGTGTGAAGCTAATCAAACTGTCACAGTACTCACAGGTAACTTGAGACTGTCTTTCCATTTCTGATCATCCTGGAGCTGATTATTGGCTGAGCCTTTGCCATTCTGGCTATTTTTCTTCAATCTATTTGAATAGTAGTCTTCAATTTTCCTTAACATCTCTCTGGTTTTGCTTTCCATTTTAAAGCATTAGAGATCATTTTAGCTGAACAGCCCATCATTGTCT
>JARQOC010000003.1:725117892-725143808 GCA_033576535.1 Allobates femoralis | reverse complement strand
TGCTTTCCCGTGGCTGTCCCTGGGTCCCGCTGCACCCGCCGGCCATTATCTGCTCCAGCTTCCCCTGTGTCCTGTCCCCGCTCTGTCCAGCCCCCTCTGTGTCCATATCCCCGCTCCGTCCAGCCCCCTCTGTGTCCATATCCCCGCTCCGTCCAGCCCCCTCTGTGTCCATATCCCCGCTCCGTCCAGCCCCCTCTGTGTCCATATCCCCGCTCCGTCCAGCCCCCCTGTGTCCATATCCCCGCTCCGTCCAGCCCCCCCTGTGTCCATATCCCCCTGTGTCCTGTCCAGCCTGCACCCTCCCATACCGGTCTTCGCCATCCACTCGCCCTCCTCCTATAGTTTTTCTGCCGGCGGGCTCATGCGCCCACCGGTCAAGCTGCAGTCCCCCTCCTCCCTGCTCTTACCCACCCCCCTGCTCGTACCCAGCCCTGCTCACCTATTCCGGTCCGGCGGGCTGCACGCGCCGGTGCACCGGCCTGCACCGTCGGCCTCCTCTGCAGTCTCCGGTGTGGCCCCTCCTCTTCTCAGGGGCTCCTCCTCCTCATCGGTGGGTAAGTATGAATAGATGGATGGGTGAATGTATGTATGTATGTATGTGTGCGTGCTTGGATGAGTGCATGCATGAATGTCAGCTTGCATGAATGTCAGTGTGCATGCGTGGATGTGTGCGAACGTGGATGTGTGCGAACGTGGATGTCAGCATGCGTGCGTGGATGTGCGTGCGAGGATGTCAGCGTGCGTGGATGTGTGCAAACGTGGATGTGTGTGTATGTGGTGTGCGTACGTGGATGTGTGTGAACGTGGATGTCAGCATGCGTGCGTTGATGTGTGTGTGGATGTGCGTGCGAGGATGTCAGCGTGCGTGGTTGTGTGCGTACGTGGTTGTGTGCGTACGTGGTTGTGTGCGTACGTGGTTGTGTGCGTACGTGGATGTGTGCGAACGTGGATGTCAGCATGCGTGCGTTGATGTGTGTGTGGATATGCGTGCGAGGATGTCAGCGTGCGTGGATGTGTGAGAACGTGGTTGTGTGCGTACGTGGATGTGTGCGAACGTGGATGTCAGCATGCGTGCGTTGATGCGTGCGTGGATGTGCGTGCTTGGATGTGCGTGCGTGGTTGTGTGCGTGCGTGGATGATGGGTGCATACATGGATGGATGGATGGGTGCAACAAGGGATCAAGTGTCCCCTTGTTATAGTCTCTGGGATCATAGTCATGGTGCACTGTATAACAGATCATTGTCATACAGTGCACCACAACTCTGACCCCGAGACTGTAGGAAGAGGACACTTGATCCCTTGCTGTAGTCTTTGGATTGAGCAGAGGCGATCGAGCATCGTGGGACCTTCGTTGTGGACTACGTTGGAGGCGATCGAGCGTCGTGGGACCTTTGTTGTGGACTACGTCGGATCTTTATAATAAAGATGGAGTCCGAATTTTGTTTGTGTTTTTTTTTCAAATAAAAAGATTTTTCTATGTGTGTATTTTCTGACTATTTACCAGAGATTCCTAATGGCGGGTCTAACATTGGCCCTATATTATGAATCTCGGGCTTAGTGCCAGCTGCCAATAAAAAGCTGGCATTAACCCCTTTATTACCCAGTTTGCCACCGGCACCAGGGCAACTGGAAGAGCATGGGTACAGCGCCAGAAAATGGCGCTTCAATGAATGCGCCATTTTCTGGGGCGGCTGCGGGCTGCAATTCGCAGCATGGGAGGCCCAGAACGCTTGGGCCTTTCCATGCTGAGGATTCCAGCCCCCAGCTGCCTAGTTGTACCTGGCTGGGCCAAAAATATGGCGGAGCCCTATGTCATTTTTTTTTCTAGAATTAGTTCTAGAAATAAAAAAAAAAAAATGGGCTTCGCTGTATTTTTGGTTGCAGCCAGGTACAACAAGGCAGCTGGGGGTTGCTGGCAGTCTGTAGCTGCCAAGTTGTACCTGGCTGGACCAAAAATATGGCGGAGCCCCATGTCATTTTTTTTTCTAGAATTAGTTCTAGAAATAAAAAAAAAAGTCCTTCGTTGTATTTTTGGTAGCCAGCCAGGTACAACTTGGCAGCTGGCTGACTGGAATCCTCAGCGTGGAGAGACCCAAATGTTGTGGGTCCCCCACGCTGCAAATTGCAACCCACAGCCACCCAAGAAAATAGCGCATTCATTAGAGGCAGCATTTTCTGGTGCTGCAACCCAACTCTTCCAGTTGCCCTTGTGCTGGTGGCACACAGGTTCTCCATACATGACATGGTGTCAGCTAACAATTTCAATGGAAAATTAGCTCCAATTGTTAGCAGAAACCTTGTTGCGTATGGAGAGCCCCTCCCTGTGTGCCTGAACATTGGAGCTCTCCCACAAGTGACCCCATTTTGGAAACTAGACCCCCTAAGGAACTTATCTAGATGCATAGTGAGCACTTTGTTTCCCCAGGTGCTTCATAAATTGATCCGTAATAAGGAATAAGTACGTTTTTATTTTCACAAAAATTTATTTTTTCAATTTTACGGATCAATTTGTGAAGCATCTGGGGGTTCAAAGTGCTCAATATGGATCTAGATATGTTTCTTTGGGGGTCTAGTTTCCAAAATGGGGTCACTTATGGGGGAGCTCCAATGTGGAGACACACGGGGACCCTCCAAACGCGACATGGTGTCCGCTAACAATTTGAATGGAAAATGAGCTCAAATTGTTAGCGGACACCATGTTTGGAGGGTCCCTGTGTGTCTCCACATTGGAGCTCCCCCACAAAGGGAGGCTAAGGAGGACATGGAGGAGACGAGACCAGGGAGGCCAGGGACGACAGGAAAGGGAGGCCAGGGAGGAGAGGAGGCCACTGTACAGTGCTAACCACTGAGCCACTGTATACAGTGCTAACCACTGAGCCACCATATACAGTGCTAACCACTGAGCCACCATATACAGTGCTAACCACTGAGCCACCGTATACAGTGCTAACCACTGAGCCACCATATACAGTGCTAACCACTGAGCCACCATATACAGTGCTAACCACTGAGCCACCATATACAGTGCTAACCACTGAGCCACCGTATACAGTGCTAACCACTGAGCCACCGTATACAGTGCTAACCACTGAGCCACCGTATACAGTGCTAACCACTGAGCCACCGTATACAGTGCTAACCACTGAGCCACCATATACACTGCTAACCACTGAGCCACCATATACAGTGCTAACCACTGAGCCACCATATACAGTGCTAACCACTGAGCCACCATATACAGTGCTAACCACTGAGCCACCGTATATAGTGCTAACCACTGAGCCACCGTATACAGCGCTAACCACTGAGCCACCATATACAGTGCTAACCACTGAGCCACCATATACAGTGCTAACCACTGAGCCACCATATACACTGCTAACCACTGAGCCACCATATACACTGCTAACCACTGAGCCACCATATACAGTGCTAACCACTGAGCCACCATATACAGTGCTAACCACTGAGCCACCATATACAGTGCTAACCACTGAGCCACCGTATACAGTGCTAACCACTGAGCCACTGTACAGCGCTAACCACTGAGCCACCATATACAGTGCTAACCACTGAGCCACCATATACAGTGCTAACCACTGAGCCACCGTATACAGTGCTAACCACTGAGCCACCGTATACAGTGCTAACCACTGAGCCACCGTATACAGTGCTAACCACTGAGCCACCATATACAGTGCTAACCACTGAGCCACCGTATACAGTGCTAACCACTGAGCCACCGTATACAGTGCTAACCACTGAGCCACCGTATACAGTGCTAACCACTGAGCCACTGTACAGCGATTACCACTGAGCCACCATATACTCCATATAAATCTTGCAACAACAGTGTAGTTTCTGGAGAGAGGACTTTGCTATTCAGCGGCTATTTCTACGGCACCTGTTCATTTCATCGCACTCCCGATGCAATAGCAATTTTTTTTTTGTTTCCAATCTCAATTTCTCTATTGCTAATAGCTGGCTGTCACACTGACGGCTGACATTACCAATAGAGGCTTGGTGGCAGCTGTCAAAAAAGGTGTCACCAACCCCGTTATTACCCAGACTGCCACCGCCCAGGGCAGCTGGAAGAGCGAGGTACCTGCCAGGTTTGGCATCTCTCATTGAGGCGCCACTCCTGGGGCGGCTGTTGGCTGCGGTCCTTAGCGTGGTGGGCCCAGAACGGTTGGGCCTCACCACGCTGAGGATTCCAGCCCCCAGCTGCTTGGGTTACCCTTGCTGGACATAGAAAATGCAGCATGTAGATTGTCCATTCTCTAGTTCACTTTTCAATGGAGAATGTAATAATGGAAAAGAAAGGAAATGACATCACAAGGCTTTTTTTTTTCTTTTTTTTTTTTTAACAAACTTCATTTCTATGTGTTTGCAGTACACATGCAGAAAAAACGCGTCCGTAAAAAAACGCATCAAAAACGCATGTGTGTGAACACACATGCGTTTTTTTACGCACGTAAAAAAACGCGCGTATTTCTTTAGAAAACTGCATGCGTAAAAATACGCGACAAAATACGCGATGTGTGATCGTAGCCTAATAACATTTATCTTCATTTTCACTAGCTGCATTTAGGAGCTAAAAGGAGTGTAGGGTAAGTGTGAATATGCTCTAGGGACAGCTTTTAATAGCTTTTGAGGTGTTTTGGAGGTGACAGGATCCCTTTAACTATGTCGCTGCAACTTGTGATGTTGTAGTGACCTTGTAGCAATGTTGCTATGTGTGACATACTGCAACAGTCAGCGATCAGTGACCTGATCGTTGATACAATGGCCAGGGCCATCTTTCAATAGTTGGTATCCCGCTGGATGCCAAGCATCACCGTGTGTGACAGCGGGAGACCAACGATCATCGACCTCCCAGCACCGCACAGCAAGCGCTGGGAGATGGTATCCAGGGTAAACATCGGGTAACTAAGCGCAGTGCTGCGCTTAGTTTCCCGATATTTACAGCTCCCAGCGTGTGCTGTGCACAGCTGGGAGCTGGTAACCAGGGTAAATATCAGTAAACTAGCGCAGCGCTGCCCTTAGTTACCCGATGTTTACCCTAAATACCAGCGTTCTCGCTGATCGCTGGTGAGTCTGCCTGTTTGATAGTTCACCAGCGATCACATAATGATGTCCCAGCGACCCCCATCGTTGGTGGGGTCGCTGGGACATTGTTATGTGTACACTTGCCCTAATGCTGCAGCTCTCTGCTGGGTCTGACAATGGTGATAACATAGAAACTACAATGGGTAGGATAATGATCTTGCATGTTTTTAAAAGGTCTGTCCAGGCACTATTCAAGGGCAATATTAGTATCCTACTGAAAAATGACATGACAGTGTCCCTTTAAAGGGATTCTGTCAGCATAGAATGACTGTTCAAACCAAGGACCTGTCGCTCATGCATCATAGTGGGGCTAATCATTTGGGACACATTCAGTATTTGGTCTCTATTTTACTTCCGTTTTTGTAAAGGTGGTTTCACACTGGCGTTTTGCTATTTGCATCAGTATCCCATCAAAATCCTGATGCATCCTGATCAGGCATGTGTCCCTATGCTTAACATAGGGACTTCAGGTGGCATCAGAATTTCGGTGGATCCGCACCACTGCGAATGCAGAATGTTGCATTTTTGCAGCACAGTAAAAATCCTGATGTGGCGGAATGTGACAAATAGACGTATTGTTAGCAGTGAGTCTGCATCTGGCAATCCAGATCAGGATTTCACACTGAGAATGCTCAGTGGACTGGAGAAATACTCTCTCCCTCTCCTCACCCCCCCCTCTCTAAATCACACTGTGTCCCCCTCTCTCTCACCCTTCCTTGTTTCCCCCCCTTCTTTGTCTCTCTCCCCTTCGTTGTCTCTCCTCCCGCTTTGTTGTCTCCCCTCCCGCTTTGTTGTCTCCCCTCCCGCTTTGTTGTCTCCCCTCCCGCTTTGTTGTCTCCCCTCCCGCTTTGTTGTCTCCCCTCCCGCTTTGTTGTCTCCCCTCCCGCTTTGTTGTCTCCCCTCCCGCTTTGTTGTCTCCCCTCCCGCTTTGTTGTCTCCCCTCCCGCTTTGTTGTCTCCCCTCCCGCTTCGTTGTCTCCCCTCCCGCTGCGTTGTCTCCCCTCCCGCTGCGTTGTCTCCCCTCCCGCTGCGTTGTCTCCCCTCCCGCTGCGTTGTCTCCCCTCCCGCTGCGTTGTCTCCCCTCCCGCTGTGTAGCCTCCCCTCTCCCATTCTTCTCGCCCATGATGATAGTGATGAGAATGTCAGCAGAAAGAAAGTATAAAAGCCAAGTGGGGAAATGTTCTATAAAGGCTGTGGCTGGGCCCGGGAAACAGTATCAGACGGCCACTCAGGTTGAAGGGAGAATTAATGTGGACAGTTTGCACTTTAAAAGAAAAGAGTGTAGAGGTGGGGTTGAATTGAAGGTGCAGTTAGAAAGGAAGAGACCAACTGGTCCACCATGTATATTTCTAAGGTGAGGAGTGTGGGTGAAGAAGGTCTACTGTAACACAGCACAGCAGGGGAGGAGGCGTCAGAGGGTGTTAGCCATATTTTAGTGAGCCTCAAGTAGGATAGTTTGTGAGACTTTAAAAGGTCACAAATGACATAACTACCGCTATTAAGCAAATGAACATGCTTTAAAGGGGTCATCTGTTTACAGGCCTGATTTATCAAGGGCAAAAATATTGCCTATTTGCCCAAAATTAGCAATCTGCAGCTATCATGCAGATTGGTTGCTATGTGCAGCAATGTCCTTTTTGTCACATTTTTTGTAATTCCTTTCTTCACAGTACATTCTGGGGTAGTAAATGTGGAGGTTTTAGGTTTGTCTTTGTGCTAGTTTCCTTGCTAGGAGCGTCCATTAACTGTAGCATTCAACTGCATTTCCAAAATATAGTCGCTGCCATCACTAATGCAAGTATTGATAAATGTTTACTGATTTCTCCAAAGTGGTTTTCATCTTAAAATAACACTTTCCATTAATGGAGACTGTCACAATATGATGAAATTCTCACATTTTCCTTGTAACCAGTGTAATACTGAATGGCAATTTTCAATCCTTCTCTTGGATATCTGTCGGAAACCTCCGTAAACCTGTCGGGTAAATGCTGTTGCTTGAGTCATTGGTAGTAATCAGAAACTTGTCCTTCAGGACTATACGACATAGGATGTATTCATTGCCTGTAGGAAAATAAATAACAAATTGTGCACAAAGGGATAAGCAATAGATCTGGAAACCCAAGAGCAGTGACATAATTTATAGCTTTAGGTCCAGAATGCAAAATCTCTAATGGTACCTTTACACGCCGCGACGGCAGGCTGGATACATCCCGCTACTTCACGTGCACGAGCACGCTCAAACGGTTACAAACGGTCAACGCACCCTCTTTACACGCCGCCACAAGGTGCGCTACGCCACGCTACATCTATAGCTAGCTACATCGCCGGGTGTCTCAAGTAGCCAGCTGTAGCTCATTTACACACCGCTATAACCAGCTACTATGGGCGGACCTGGTGCAGCAGGGACAGCACATAGGCGTGCCACAATTGTGGATTACGAGCCGTCCGTACGCTGATAGGACGAAGCAATAACATCCTGATTGGGCAGGCAACGCAGGAGGCTGAGTAATACAGCACGCTCGAGCAATTGTGTAGTGTGACTCGTCAGCTCCTTTAAATATGCCTCCCTATGCAGCGACTACCAATCGTCATGCAGCAGCTTCCACCAATGATCGCACATGGGGCGCGGTAACACGGAGCCAGGGTCACGCCTTAGCTACATTGCAGCTACATCGCAGGCTGTCCCGAGTTCCCTTCCGTTGCCTCTTTACACGCCGATACAGCTCGCTACCATCGGCGTTGTAGCCATCAGTTTTCGAGCAGAGCTAGGAAACAGATGTATCTGTTGCCGGCTGTAGCGTCACGTCTTCAGACGCCGCTACGACGGGCTACATTGGCGCTACAAGCTACATTTGTAGCCTGTAGCGGGATGTATCCAGCCTGCCGTCGCGGCGTGTAAAGGTACCATTACAGGGCTCCTTAGGCTGCTTTCACATAACATTTTTTTCCTGTCCGTGGAATCCTACTTTATGTAGGACCTCACGGACAGGAAAGGACACCACAGGGGGTGACCTATTCTGTGTCCAGGTCCGCGATTATCACGCATCCGGACACAGCGAGGCACTTTCACTTCCGCACTGTATAATATACATTGCAGAAGTG
Source organism: Allobates femoralis (assembly GCA_033576535.1). Classification (NCBI taxonomy): domain Eukaryota; kingdom Metazoa; phylum Chordata; class Amphibia; order Anura; family Aromobatidae; genus Allobates; species Allobates femoralis. The sequence goes on along the minus strand of JARQOC010000003.1, from coordinate 725,135,597 downwards.
AAATTTAGTAATAAAAAAAAAAAATCAGTATTCTCACCTATCCGGGATCCACCGCTGCCTCCCAGAAAGGTCCGGGTGCTTGTAGGACCTGCGTTGACATCACAACCTGAGTAGGTGATCGGGTCACATGACCGTAGTTACCGCGGTAACTGTGGTCATGTGACCCGATGACACTGCCAGGTTGTGACATCACCGCAGGTCCTGTAAGCACCCGGACCTTGCTTGGGAGGCAGCGGTGGATCGCGGACAGGTGAGCAGACAGATTTTTATTTTTAACTCTTTATTTTACTTAATTTCACTTCTGCAATGTATATTATACATTGCAGAAGTTATATTAGAAGGTTAGGAGCAATTTTAGTGTACTGAGCATGCTCAGTACACTAAAATCGGGTCCGAGGAACGATCAACTGTTTCCTCGGACCCGCGCTCATAGACCCCCATGTTAAAGGCCACGGATCGAATCGGATTTGGCCTAATTGCTATCCGATTTTGTGGGATCCGATTTTTTTTTTTTTCTGTGGCCAAAATCTGAGCAGTCTCCGATTTCGGGTACAGCAAACAATCGGGCACAAATCGGATCCCAAAAATCGGATGGCAATTAGGCCAAATCCGATCCGATCCGACCTTCATAGGATAACATGGGGGCCAAATTGGAACTGTGGCTCCCCGATTTACATCGGACAGCCACAGATGAAAGAAAATCGCTATGTGAAAGCAGCCTAAGGAAAAATAGTCTTTAGTAGTAATGTCTCTTATCTGTATAAAAGAACGTTCCCTAGACTCGGAATGCAGCTGCACCCATTATATTTAGATCTCTGCTTATACACGCTGGCACAGACCCTGTACAGATCAATATGGACCTCCACAAGACAATGGACTGAATTAGATATGTGATAATGATGACTTCATGCATCTTTTCTATAGTATTTAAACTTTTTTTTTTTTTACTATACACAGTGGTGAGTAAAGTTTTATTCCCCCTTCTTGATTTCTTATCCTTTTGCTTGTTTGTCACACTGTGTCAGATAACCAAACAAATTGAAACATTAGACAAAGATAATACAAAAATGCAGTATTAAAATATCTTTATTATTGACAGAAAAAGAAATGTAAACTTGGGTGAAAAAGTAATTGCCCCCCTTCTCATCTTAAAACAAAAATAAACTGTGGTTTATCACACCTTTGGGAAGCAGAGTTCAATGTTCTCCAACAAGAAGTTCCTTAGATAGGACCTGCCTGACAAAGTGAAGTAAACCAAAAGATCCTCAAAATCTACATATCATACTGTGATCCATTAACAAGTGATTGAGATCTATCAGTCTGAAAAAAAAGTTATAAAGCCATTTGTAAAGCTTTGGGACTCCAGCAAACGAGCCCATTGTCCACAAATGCCGAAAACATGGAACACTGGTGAACGTTCACAGGAGTCGGTGGCTGACCAAAATAATCCTGAGCGAGCAGTGACAACTCATCCAAGAGGTCATAAAAGACCCCATGGCAACATGCAAAGATAAGTAGGCCTTATTTGCCTCAGTTAAGGTCAGTGTTCATGACTCAACCATAAGAAAGAGACCTGGCGATTATAGCCTGCATGGCAGAGTGCCAAGATGAAAACCACTGCTAAACAAAAACAAAGGCTCGTCTCAGTTTTGCCAAAAAATATCTTGACTTTTGGGAGAGTACTCTGTGGAATGATGAGAAATACGTTGACCTTTTTAGAAGGTGTATGTCCCGTTACAACTGGCATAGAAGTAACACAGCATTTCAGAAAATGAACATGATACCAACAGTAAAATATGATGGTAGTGTGATGGTCTGGGGCTGTTTTGCTGTTTCAGGACCTGGAGGACTTGCTGTGGTAATTAGAACTATAAATTCTACTGTCTACCAAAAAATCCTAAAGGAGAATGTCCTGCCATCTGTTCGTGACCTCAAGCTGAAGCTCCTCTGGGTTATTGACAATGACCTGAAACACACCAGCAAGTCCACCTCTGAATAGCTTAAGAAAAACTAAATTATTACTTTAGAGTGGCCTAGTCAAAGTCTTGACCCAAATTCAGATGCTGTAGCATGACCTTAAAAAGGCGGTTCATTCCTGGAAACCCTCCAGTGTGGCTGAATTACAACAATTCTGCAGAGATGAGTGGACCAAAATTCCTCCAGAGTGTTGTAAAAGAGTCTTTGCCAGATATCGCAAATGCTTGATTGCAGTTGTTGCTGCTAAGGGTGGCCCAACCAGTTATTGGGCTGAGTGGGAAATCACTTTTACATACAGGGCCCTGAAGTTTAGGATTTCTTTTCCCCTAACTAATAAAGACCTTCATTGTTTACTTGTGTTTATCTTCGTCTAATATTTACATTTTGTTTTGTGATCTGAAACATGTAATTGTGACAAAAAATGCAAAAAATAAGACATCAGGAAAGGGGGCAGGTGCTTTTTCTTGACAATGTGGGTATAAATAACATTCTCATGTTTTATTACCTCACAACCTGGGATTTCACTGGTTTTTTTTCTTGAGGGTTTGCATTAGTTCATGTTGAATAACATGCCTACAATTGTGAACATTTGGTTTTCTTTACAGTCTCTATAAGCTTTCCACATTTTGCCGGTCACATTTTTAGGCTGCTTTCACACAGCGTTTTTTTTGTGATCCGTGGCTGTCCGTTGTAAAACTGACAGCCACGGATCAGATTTTGGCCCCATGTTATCCTATGGGCACGGATCACATCGGATTTGGCCTTATTGGCATCCGATTTTGGTCGGATCCGATCCTGGCCGATTTTTTGCTGTGCCCAAAATCGCAGCCTGCTGCGATTTTTGGCACAGCGGGTCAGATCGGACCGAATTGGATCCGACCTGATCCGTGCCAACTAACATGGGGCCTATGGAGCGAGGATCCGAGGAAACAGCTCATGTCTCCTCGGACCCGATGTTAGTGCACTGAGCATGCTCAGTACACTAACACCGCTCTGTGCCATCTAATATCACTTCTGCAATGTATATTCATACATTGCAGAAGTGACATCTCCTGAAAATAAAGGGTTAAAAATAAAAAAAACATTCTCACCTCTCCACGATCCAGCGATGCCTCCTGCGCTCTGTGCTTCTAGGACCTGGCCTGACGTCACAGTTGAGTCACATGGCCGGTTACCGCGGTAACCGGCCATGTGACTGTGACATCACGCCAGGTCCTGTTGATCAGAAGAAGCTGGAAGCAGCGCGGGTGTCGCGGAGAGGTGAGAATGAAGTTTTTTTTATTTTTTAAGGTCTGCAAACAGGGGAGCAAAGAGGGGGGAGATAGAGGGGAGACACAGGGGGACAAAGAGGGGAGACACAGGGGAGACACAGGGGGACAAAGAGGGGAGACACAGGGGAGACACAGGGGGACAAAGAGGGGAGACACAGGGGAGACACAGGGGGACAAAGAGGGGAGACACAGGGGGACAAAGAGGGGAGACACAGGGGGACAAAGAGGGGAGACACAGGGGGACAAAGAGGGGAGACACAGGGGGACAAAGAGGGGAGACACAGGGGGACAAAGAGGGGAGACACAGGGGGACAAAGAGGGGAGACACAGGGGAGACACAGGGGGACAAAGAGGGGAGACACAGGGGGACAAAGAGGGGAGACACAGGGGAGACACGGGGGGACAAGGAGGGGAGACACAGGGGGACAAAGCGGGGAGACACGGGGGGACAAAGGTGACAGGAGGGAGAGAGAAGGGGGACGAGATGACAGGAGGAGCAGGGACAGGATCCAGCTGATGCTGCAAAATATCGGGATCGGATGCCTATTTGGCATCCGATTGCAGTCATCAGTTTGGATCCGATGCTGTCCGAGGGGAGCAGCAAAAAGTCTGATCCCCTCGGACAGCACAAAAACGCTGTGTGAAAGCAGCCTTACCCATTCCTCAAGGCAAAACTGCCTCAACTTCTTCAAGTTTGCTATTCAGGACACCATCTATCTTCAAGTCTGAACACAGATTCTCAATTGGATAAAAGGAAACCTGTCAGCTTTATGCCTCCAAAGCCATCACTACCTTCATAGTATTATTCTAAGCATGCCTGTCTGACCTATTACTGTAGTGTAATAGTTGATTAAAATAATTTTTTTACTTGTGTTTTTGGAAGTTAATAAGGCCCCTTTCACATCAGCGTTTTGCTGATGTTTGCAGCCAAACCGGCAAGCTCAATGCATTGTCTATAGGGGCTTGTGGTCTGGTGCGGCAAGTGCAGTTCTGCCGGATGCGGCAGATCTGGCACTTGAGGCCGTGAAAAAAAACTACTGCATGCAGCTTTTTTTTTTTTTCTCGGCCGGATGTGGCTGATCGTCTGACTTCTGTGGAATTGTGCTGTGTGATAAAACTGGAAGTTTTAGAGAGGTATTTATTGTGGGCAGCCAAAGGCACAGCTATGCAATCATACTGTCTAATCAGCTTTTTCATATGCCACACCTGTGAGGTGGATGGATATTCTTGGCAAGTAGGTGCTTACTAAGGCGGCCGTCACACGCTTCAATATTGATAGCGATATTGTTAGCGATCACGTGCACGCGCGATCGCTAACAATATCGCTCACATCGCTGGTGAGCGGTCACACAGACAGACTCACCAGCGATGTGGACCAGCGAGATCGCTGGTAACTATGGTACACATCGGGTTACTAGGCGTCGCGCGCCGCTTAGTAACCCGACGTTTACCATAGATACCATCTCCCAGCATAGGCTCTGCCGCTGGGAGATCGGTCATCGTGGTGTCACACACCACGATGAGGCAGATTGATCAAGCGTTTATCGCTTGATATGAGCTCCGGCTCACAAATCTGCGATCAAACGATCAAGCGATTTTACATTGTGCGTCGCTGTGTGTAATCAAGCGATTTTGCATTGTGCGTCGCTGTGTGTGATCAAGCGATTTTACATTGTGCGTCACTGTGTGTAATCAAGCGATTTTGCATTGTGTGTCGCTGTGTGTGATCAAGCGATTTTACAAACGATATCGCTTAAGCGATCAAAAAGCGGATCGCTTAAGCGATATCGTGCATTAAATTGATGCGTGTGACGGCCGCCTAAGGCTGAGCTCGAATGTACTCTAAGCATCTGCTAGAACGGATCGTGCAGAGATCCAGTGGCAAGTAAAAGTTGTGTATATGACACATAGTCTGTGATATACTATCTAATGATAACACTGTAATCCAGGCTAAAGAGGAGAGTGAAGTGTGATCTGTGCAGGCGTCATTCACAGGGAGGCAGCCCCCTCCGGTGACATGAACCACTCAGTTTTTTCAATTTCGCTCTCCAGACCAGAAGGATCAAATCAAGCTCATCAATAAAGGTAAATATGTGCCGCAGAGAGCTATCCTTACAGGAGCAGTGTAGATAGAAGAAGTATATTGGGAAAGAGTTTGAAGAGTTGGGACAAATGAAAGGGGCTCACCTTAGTAGAGGAAAACGTCTTTAACTTGTGTACACGGGTGTCACATGTCACAGGCTGCTGGTAATTTGCTAATGACAGTATAAACTATATTATGCCCTTCACATAGCTGATCTCTGATTTCATATCCCTGACTTGTATATTGTGCGTTGCCCTGTGTTTTTTTTACATCTGCACTGAATTAAATTTGGATTTAGTGACTATTGCAATAAACTGAGATATTTTACATTCTCGTAGGTAATTGATATTCTAGTAATGCTCTGTATGGAAATGATTGATCATTAATTTTCCCCTGGTTATGTTTTTTTAAGTTTCCAAGTAAATTGTGTAATTTTTTCCATCTTTCTAAAGTAATCATCATCATGCTTTAAAAGAACAAACTGATCCAAGCTGATTTATTAAACTGCTTGTGCCTTGCTACGTCCTTTAACTCTGAGGTGCGGCCTGCATCGTGGGGGCGATGTACGGCCCCTAATGCCATTCTGCACAGCCCCCAGCCATTTCTGATTTTTCTCTGTTATACAGTGGGGAAAAAAAGTATTTAGTCAGCAACCAATTAAAGGGATCCTGTCACCTCCAAAACACCTCATAAGCTAGCAAAACATGTCCCTGCAGCATCCCATCATTAATCTCACACTTCTTTTGTCTCCTAAAAGCATCCTGTGAAAGTGCATAAAAACGTTTTAATACTTACTCATTAGTGGTTATAATTAGCAGGGGCTATAGTCTTTAGTCACCAGGGGGTGTTGTTTTGCAGCCTCGAGGGTCCACCCTCTCTCTGTCTGTGCTGCTGTGATGTGCAGCTGAAGGCAGGACTAATGATTTGCATTCTGTGAGTGATAGAGAGGTGGAGGGTAAAGCCTGTACAAGCAGAACACACAGACAGAGAAAGGGTGGAACCTGGAGTCTGCAAAACAGCCCGCCCTGGTGACTAAAGAATATAGCCCCTGCTAATTATAATCACTAATGAGTTAAAGCCCTGTCACACATAAAGAGATCGCTAACGAGATCGCTGTTGTGTCACGGATTTCGTGACGCAACAGTGATCCCAATAGCGATGTCGTTCTGTGTGACACGCACCAACGATCTGGCCCCTGCTGTGAGATCGTTGATCATTACACACTGCTCTGGGTCATTCCTGCGTCGTTGTGCTCCCGCTGGGAACGCTACATCGTTGTGTTTGACAGATAATGAGCAACGATCTCAATGCAACGCTATGGAGAGAAAATTCACAACGACCTCGGTATAATGCTGGATTGATAGTGCGTCGTTTTTCACATCGCTGGTAAGATGCCTGTTTGATATCTTACCAGCGATGTGTAAACGACGCACCAGCGATCTCTGCACATCGTTATTGGGATCACTGATGCGTTATGTGAGACAGGGCCTTAAGTATTAAGACGTTTTTCTCCACTTTCACAGGATGCTTTTAGGAGACAAAAGGAGTGTGAGATTAGTGATGGGATGCTGCAGGGACATGTTTTGCTAGCTTAGGAGGCGTTCTGGAGGTGACAGGATCCCTCTAAGTTCTCCCACTTAAAAAGATGAGGTCGGCCTGTAATTGACATCATAGGTGACCTCAACTATGAGAGACAAAATGAGAAAACAAATCCTGAAAATTCTCATTTTGTCTCTCATAGTTGAGGTCACCTATGATGTCAATTACAGGCCTCTCTCATCTTTTTAAGTGGAAGAACTTGTAGAATTGGCTAAACACTTTTTACCCCACTGTATGAAGATGCCTTCATATTTTATTTGGCCCTTGGAGCGACTCTATCAGAAAATGTAGCAAGTTTAGCCTCCAGACCAATAATATACATCTCTGTGGGTTTATGTTAGAAGAATTACTGTACATCGACTGTCTCCTTGATAGAACTCCTTTCAGATTGTAGCTGACCCAGAGATGTGCAGGGCAAGTGAAAGCTCCTCGTGTGGTCTCACCCCTCCCCTACATAATTTTGTTTAGTTCAAAAATGTTAATTTATAATATAACCACTATTTCAATTGTGCGCCGTGCCTTTGATCATGTGAACAATGGATGTTTTCATTCTGATTTTCATGATTAAATCTGGGAACAAATCCCAGTTACAAAAAGACACCATTATGTACCCAGCGCATTAACTAAAGGCGTAAAAGGAGGAGAATATAAAAGGGCAGCTCTATTAAATGTGGGGACAAGAGTTATGTCTACACTCTGGACAACAAGATTTTAGTCTTTGATATAGATCACAGTATATCACACCCCTTTTTAGTAAATCTCAATATTAAGTATATTTATTCCTAAAATTAAAAAAAACTTGTTTTGCACGGTGCAAAATTTAAACAAGGGGGACATGGCAGGAGGAGGAATCCTATGAGAGAACCCGTCCCACTCTCTGCTCACGTCAATCAACGCTGCACACGTTTCTACAATCAAACATTCAATCAGAGAAATGAAGTTATGCCATTACTTTATACGCTAAAATTCTGGTGGCTGGTTCCCTTTCACTTGCTCGGAGAAATATTCATATTTGTTGTATTCGGAGCACAGTATGTGAAGGTTTTGCTTGTAGTTTTTCTGGGAGTTTCTTCAGGGTCTTCTCTGGTGTGTGTGTGCTTTTACCTCTCCCCCGTGTGATTGGCAACATTTGAAATGGAGAGGTGAAAGTGCACGGACACAGAGAAAACTAAGGAGACATTTGTTTTGCAAGCAGAGATTTCACCTACTGCGCTCTAAAAGCAACAAAAGTGAACATCTCTACATTGGAGTGATTCGCTACAAAATGGAAAAACACAGCATAAACAGGAAAGCTCAGGGCTTTTTACACAGGATAATAGTGGCTGCAGAATGCAGGGCTGTGGAGTCGGTAGAAAATGGTCCGACTCGGACTCATAAAATATATAATAAATTGGGTACAGTAGTTCAATGCAGAATGGAAAAAAACATTTTTCAGTTTTCTCTGTTGCAGAGATATTCGCAATCTAAGGCTGCCTTCACATTTGCGGACCCCTCCGGTTTGTTGGATAAATAGCTCTGACCTCACTTCAGAATGATTACAAACTGCTGGAGCACAGACAGACACAAGTGTGACTATTGACAAATCTTCAGACAGGCATTGTGGGGGGAGTGAGGAGCGCTGTAGCTGCAGAGGTGTTTACAATGATACTCCGCTCTGCTGCTGCTCCTCCTTCCTGAACGTTCACTGCTGTGAAATTACAGCTCCACTCTACTCTTAGGTGCAGAGGTTGGTCTTTTGGAAGCGTTTCCACCTTAACAAGCCCAAGCGGTATTTTAATTGCTTAATGGATTTTAATATGCCTCAATAAAAAGACGCCCTAAATAACCATAAAATGCTAGTGGAAAAAAGTAGTCAAAGACCTTTGGGAAATGTCTAAAAATCTCAAAAAAAAAAAAGCCCTGCTCAATATTAGAAAATGCCAGAGATAAGGAGCACAGCCCAAAGCATCTTCCACTTGAAACATCCTTTACATCATCCCCCCCAAAAAAGGACAGTCTGACCATAGAGTAAAACTCCTTTAACATTTGGAGGAGGAATATTTGTATCTAGAGATTTTTGAAAGTTTTGGAAATGAGGTTAAAAAGTATTTACCATAAATGAAATGACCAGAGTATGAATGCTGAATCAGCCTTTTATATGTTTATGGTTTCGCCCTCTTTATATTCCAGGTATTTGTGGAAACGTTGGACAAGTGCTTTGAAAACGTCTGTGAATTGGATTTAATTTTCCACGTTGATAAGGTATTTATTTATTTTTTTATTACAAATTCTGCATTTCGTTTGTGTCTAGCAAGGTCTGAATGTTACTGTGAGTTATAGCACTATGGAGGGAACTGTAAGGCTATATTCACACACTCTTTGCTCCATTTTTCTCTTTTTCTGCTGCCAAACTGGATCAGCTTTTCAAAAAAAAAAAAATGCACCAGAAAAAGGTTTGGTGCTGCGTTTCATTTTCTCTCCGTTTAGAATGGTTCCTATAGGAAAAGCGGATGAGAAGAGCACCACAGAAATAACGTGCCCTATTCTTTGGATGGATCACACCACAAATTCCCTGAACAGCAAAAAGTGAAAACCCATTGACTTTTCCTGGGATTCCATGTGAGTGATCCGTTCACTGTAAAAACGGATCCAACATAACGGAACAAAACCGTTGTGTGTGAATGTAGCCTAATACTGGATGTAAACTAGTGCTGTGTACGGAGACATTCCAGTCTGAACTTCACCCTCAAGACATTTATGAACTGTGTTTTTTCAAGATAAAACTTACATTAGCGAGACAAAACCCTATCGACCCCTTACGCTGCGTTGCAACTTTCCAGTTTAGCATTTTCATTCTTCTTCCCCATCTAATAAGGTCCAGAACTCTCCTATTGTTGAGGGGTAGTTATTTGTGGGGCGTGTTGTAATTTTGAATAACTCCATCCATTTTACCACAAACATACTGGGAAATGGATAAAAGATTCCAAGTGCCATGGCCTCCCTTCCCCCCCTCCCCAGGATTCTCACTTCATTGTTTTTTTTTTTTTGCTTATAAATGTTGTACATTATGTGGCTCTGAGATCTCAAGCTGCTCCTGCACCACCTCCAGCGCCATTTTTCTGAAGTCAATCACGTCCATCACTGGAAGATCCTTGGCGCCTATCTCGAGCCACCAGGACACTCCCTCCTCCCACCTCATGGTCTGCAGCATCGCCCCAATTGAGCAGTCCCTGTCTCCTGTGATCCTGCTCCACCTCCTTCCAACCCCTTCCTAGTAAGCAACATTCAGACCATAAGGGTGAAGTCACATTAGCGTATGGCATTCAATACGAGCCTATTGGATGCGATATAAACAAGAGAAAAAGTGCTACAGTGAGGACCTGGAGTAAAGCGGTAATAAAGGGCTTTGAGCTCACTCTCCTGATACGGTTGTGAATCGATCTTGCACAACAGAAATTGAGGCCTGACAGGTGAGGACTCTCAGGGACAGCCGCCGCTGGTCACCGCTTCCTGAATCCGGAGTCTGCGGTCACGTGTTGTGGACCATGTGACCGGGTGGGCATTCCTTATGACATCAGGGCAGGTCCTTTGTAAATCAAGCCTGGAGCAGCTTCCACCACTCACCAAGGGAGGATATGAATAACAAGAAGGAATATAATGGTGTGAATGAAGCGCTGAGGCTGAGTGGTAGGAATTAAAATACACACCTTTAATACAGCTTTAGGGTATGTGCACATATGCCAGGTTTGTGCCGGTGGGCGGACCCGAAAGGAAGCTCTGCAGCCGTCCACCGGCTTCCTGGCGGGTATGTGCGGCGGGTGCTGCGGGCGGGTGCACAGCGGGTTAGCGGCGGCGCTTATGCAGCGGCTGGAAGCAGTACATGATTCTGCTTGCAGCCGCTGCATAACCGGCCGGTTTGTTGAACATGCACATTCGTTGCTAACCCGCTGGGAGCCCAGCGGGTTAGCAACAGATGAGCATGTGTAAACCGCCGGTGTGTGCACAGCGGGTGTCGGTTTCCATAGGTTAATCCAAAAGCCGGTTTGGATTAACATAAATTTACATAAAACTTATGGAAACCGACCGGCGGTTTACACAGCTAAACCGACCCTAACCCGGCATATGTGCACATACCCTTACACTTTCCAGACCACGACGCGTTTTGAAAGCAAGCTATCTTCTTCAGGTAGTCTATTGGATGCGATATGCTAATGACACTCGGCTCAGGCTCTGCTGTGAGCATGAACCAGGCAACTGGGATCCATTCCTGCGATCAGATCATAGGCAAGGGAGATTAATCTCCCCATCTCCTCCATTGCTGATCTTTATGTATATCGCACTGCCCTCAGATGACATCTGAGCAAAGTCCGATGTTTAACTTACGCCCATAGACTTGTATGGGTGCAAGTGAGCTGAGACTCGCTGACAGTTGCAGCATGCTGTGACTTTTTCCTCACTCCAAATAGGGCTGAGGAAAAAAAACACAGATCTGTGCTGCAGTGTGACATAACATTGGGGCTAGTGCAATGTGCGAGTTTTTCTCACATTGCACTTTTTTGAGTTCTAATGCTGGCATAACTCTGCCCGAAGACAAATGATAAGACTACAAGACAGACCCCATTTAAACTTTAAAAACATTTTTTATTTCCTCTAAATTTGGGATGCGTTTTGTGGTCCTGCACATCTTATAGTTCCAAAACAATACAGTATTTCTGTTTTTTTATACAGATACTGATCTGTAAAATTGAAAAAAAAGCACAATATCAAAAATGTAAAAGAAAATATGCCTATAATAGAAACCAGTTTTATACAATTGGCCATTTTTTGATGTCACATTCTCTTTTTTTTTCCAAAACTTTGAATAATAATGCAGTGATTTGTCAGTCGCAGCAGTACGTCTGTCCCTGCGGGCACAGCAGCTGATGCCCATTTATCAAAGTATTGTTCTACATCTGATTATTTTAGGAAATGAGACTCCACATTCTTTCTCCAGAATAGGAGTATTTAGCTGTTCCTTTAAGAATGTCCGTGATCAAAACTTTCCCTGATTTCCGCTTTCGCTCGCGCCGTCTCTTGTGACACAGATGTGAGATTCTTGTTTCTAGTGAAACTTTCCTCCAGTGTTCGGTGGAGCCAGTAGTTGAATGTGAATGAACAGATGCCAGATGGCTCTATTTAACTTGGATGTGCAGGAATGAAGTATAATATTGTTCTCCCCCTTTGTTCGGCTCTTGAATCTTTAATTTGTTTTTCTACGATGAACTCAAACATTTTCCATGCATTCTGCCTATCGGGCGGGACACTGGTGACAATTCCGGCCTCACAAAACGAAATATTTATATCCTTGATACAGTAAACAGCTTCACGTTAAAGTGACATTACAACATATTCGTTAACACATTTCCCTTTGTCGCAATGTCAGGAAGCCAACTGGCAAAATAATGTGTGTGATGAGTGTAATATATTAATAACATACTGCCATATGTCACATCACATGCATACTGCAAGCCAAGCTCACATCCTACACGTCATCTCATTGATCGGGTTCATGTCCTGTGTAGATAATATAATACGGTAATATTTATTCATTTATATAGCGCTATTAATTCCATAGCACTTTACATACATCAGTAATGCTGTCTCTCTTGGAGATCACAATCTAAACATCCTATCAGTAGGTCTTTACAATGTGGGAGGAAACCGGAGTGCCTGGAGGAAACCCACGCAAACACAGGGAGAACATACAAACTCCTTGCAGATGTTTCCTTGGTGGGAATTGAACCCAGGACCCCAGTACTGCAAGGCTTCAGTGCTATCCACTGAGTCACCGTGCCACCTTGGATTCTGAAATCTGCAGTATGTCCATTTCTGTGGCGGATTTTCACCACACATTTTACCCTTTTTAATATAAATTGGTCAAGAAGAAGTAGGAAGAGAAGGGGTTAAATCACTGTGGTGCTGTCTTATGTTAAAGACTTGAAGATTCATTTTAACGCCTTCTCTTCCCACTCCTTGATCATTGGCTACACTGACTGCAGCCGCCAAGAACCTCTTACCATCTGCCCTTATAGTAGTTGTGACTGTTCATAACTACCCAAGGTGCACATCGGCTCATGAATCTTTACCCATTCACTACATGGGTAAGGCCCTATCTGCACCTTTTTGTCTCTCCAGCTTCTACATCTGATCTAATATAAATAGGTGGAATTCCCAGTAAAGCCAACTAAGAAGAGTTCCAGCCACTAAGAAGAGTTCTAACCACTCCATGCTGTTGCCAAGCTTTATTTTTGCATTTTTTTGGCTTCACTGTCCTCCAACAGCCATAACTTTTATTATTACGTCTTCACAAAATATACTGCCTCTGTCAGGTGCTTATGCCACCATTTCTCCTGATGCCAATATGGACTGTACTCGCATGTATGTACAAATATCTTTGGATAGCTTGTAAAAGAGAAAAAGAAAAGAGAGGCACTCCTTTGTGTACCCAGTGATTGAGAGCAGGGAGGCAGGGTATGAAAGTTGCTTACCTTTTGTGGTTGTGCACCCCAGCACAACCACGGATTTAGCCTTCGGTGTGTACCGCACACCACACGGGGTCTCTGGAGTTGTCAGTTGACTAGATCACACGGGGGGTGGCATCACCGAAGGACTTTTTTACATTTTATTTTTGTGTTCGGAAACCGTGTGTGATTCAAACTTTTATGCTTTTGTTTATTTTCTTTCATAAAGGAGACTTAAACCTGCGATTATTTGATTGTTTTTACTATATATTGCAATACTCCACTATTGCAATATATACTACAATGTATGATCTATAATCCCAGCCTATATACGTATAGGGTTTTTATAGGAACTTGGCAGTGAGGTTTCTCTAAACATCTTGGCGAACCAACCACAGACCTTCTATGAATGTAAGCTTGTGCAGGTACTTTATGTAATCCCAGACAGAGTTATCGCCTCCAAACTTCTTGAAAAGCATGTCCACACTGTACTTTCCTCCAACCTCTCATCTAACTCTTTCTTTGACAACCTTCAATTCGTTTTCCTCCCCCACCACTCCACAGATACCGCATTAACCAAAATTACTAACAACCTACTTACCGCCAAAGCTAGCGGACACTTCTCGATCCTCCTCCTTCTTGACCTCTCCTCTTCATTCGACACAGTCGACCACTGTCTCCTACTACAGATCCTCTTTCATTGGTGTCACTGACCTTGCCCTCTCTTGGATCTCCTCCTACCTTTCCAACCGCACATTTAGTGTCTCCCAGTCCCACACACTACCTCCTCACCCCATCCCTCTCAGTTGGGGTCCTTCAAGGCCCTGACTCATTTTTTCCCATCTATACCCCTGGCCTAGTACAATTCATAAAGTCCCATGGACTCCAGTACCACCTGTACGATGAAGACACTCAGATCTACCAGAATCCCAGAGTGTTTGAGTACCGTCACACCAGGTGACATGGCCGGCGATTTTGCAGGTGACGTAGGGGCGTGGCCTATCGTCAGCGTCATCAGCGGCGAGTCGCCCCGTGTAAAGCAGCGATTTTGCACCAAAAAATCGGCTGAGAGTGGTCGCCTGGTTTCACAGCGCTGCTCTGAAACCAGACAACCACTCTCAGGCGATGTGTACACATTTTCCCATGTAACATGGCGATTGGCGATGTTACTGGCAATGGGAGCCATAGGCTCCCGTGTTACAGGATCGTCGCTGGGCTTTGTAGACACCCCAACGGCGATGCTGCCTGTAACATCGTCAAAGCGTCGCTGGAGGTATCGGCGCAAGGAAACACGCGACTGCGACGCTGGCGGGGTGCCAAAAATGTGCGTGCTCCTGTGCGTCGCCTGCGATATCTCCGGCGATGTCACCTGGTGTGATGGTACCCTATCAGTCATATCCTTCTTCTCTTCTCGCTTCCTTAAACTAAACATTGTCAAAACTGAACTCCTCATCTTTCCCCCATCTCGCGCACCTCCCTTACCTGATCTGTCTATCACACTCTGCCCTATACCTGAAGGCCGCTGTCTCGGAGTAACCATTGACTCCGCCTTATCCTTCAAACTACACATCCAAGCTCTCGCCACCTTATGCCACCTCCAACTCAAAAATATTTCCAGAATCCGTCCCTCAACCCTCAATTTACTGAACTACTAGTGCATGCCCTCATCATCTCCCGTCTCGACTACTGCAACCTCTCCTCTGTGGCCTCCCTGCTAACACTCTCTTGTACCTCTACAATCTGCCTTTAACTCTGCTTCCCGACTAATCCACCTTTCTTCTTGCTATTCCTCCACTTCTCCCCTCTGCAAATCCCTCCACTGGCTCTCAATTCCCCAGCATATACAATTCAAACTAACATTGCCTTACAAAGCCATCTATAATCTGTCTCCCCTATGTATCTCTGAAGTAATCTCCCAATATCATCCAACTTGTAATCTTCGATCCTCCTCATCTAACTGCCTGCAAGACGTCGCCTGAGCATCCCCATTCTCTGGAATTCTGCACTCCAAAACGTTCGACTATCCCCCACACTCGGAACCTTCAAGCGCAACCTGAAAACCCATCTCTTCAGAACAGTCTACAGCCTGCAATGACCACGGTGCTACCTCACCACCAGTGGACCTGGCGCTCTACCACCACTGGACCCAGCGCTCCACCACCACCAGAGCAGACCCAACCTACTGTTTCCCCTCCCATCGCCCTGTAGAATGTAAGCCCGCAAGGGCAGGGTCCTCTCTCTCCTCTGTACCAGTCTATCACTGTTAGTTTGTTCATTGTATTTTTAACTTGTTTGTATGTAACCCTTTCTCATGTACAGCACCATGGAGTCAATGGTGATCTATAAATAAATAATAATAATAAGTTGTTTGCGGTTATTGCACTGATGCAGACTACTTTTGGAGCCAATCAGATGCCTCCCTGTTGTTGTTCCTTTATAGATTAGTATTTGTCTGTCTCAGCATCGAGGACACCATTTATCCTGACCAAATTCCCAACTCCATTCGCTCATGAATACACAGAAGGATGTGCACAAGTTTACATCCTGAAAGATCTATAAACATGAAAAAAGAGTATATACTCCAGTACTCATATTCAAATTTCATTTATTTTTACCACAAGACAGAGGATAGGACAGAGGTGTAGTGCCACAACACAGAGGCGCACCATAGTAGTATCAAGGGTTAACGATAATTGCCCACTACCCACAAAGAAAATGCTTATTTCCCATTGTCAGAATAGTCCTTAGTAAAGGGGGGGGGGGGGAAAGGCACAAGTCAGTTCATTGGCTATACAGCAGCAACCCTATACTGGGCCTCAATTGGAGCACTTGTTATATCTACCAAGATAGTATACATATATATCGCCTTTACATAAAGAAGGTCACATGAGATGAAAAAGTGCCCCTACATAAAGTGCCTTAGTGCTTATTGCTGTTATGCCCAATTAAAATGACAGCCAAGGACCCTAGTATGAAAAAGAGGACATAGGAAAAATGCTATGTATATCAAAGGGGTGGGGAGCGGACATGAAAATCACACACATTACCCGGTCCATCGGAGGCCATCAATGCTGGAGCACACAGAGAGGGGGTGGCGTCGGACCACCGGACCCAATGCGTTTCGTGACCCTAAAACACGGGTCACTTCATCAGGGGGATGAAGCTCCCTGATGAAGTGACCCGTGTTTTAGGGTCACGAAACGCGTTGGGGTCCGGTGGTCCGACGCCACCCCCTCTCTGTGTGCTCCAGCACTGATGGCCTCCGATGGACCGGGTAATGTGTGTGATTTTCATGTCCGCTCCCCACCCCTTTGATATACATAGCATTTTTCCTATGTCCTCTTTTTCATACTAGGGGTCCTTGGCTGTCATTTTAATTGGGCATAACAGCAATAAGCACTAAGGCACTTTATGTAGGGGCACTTTTTCATCTCATGTGACCTTCTTTATGTAAAGGCGATATATCTACCAAGATAGTATACATATATATGTGCTCCAATTGAGGCCTAGTATAGGGTTGCTGCTGTATAGCCAATGAACTGACTTGTTCCTTTCCCCCTTCCCCTTTACTAAGGACTATTCTGACAATGGGAAATAAGCATTTTCTTTGTGGGTAGTGGACAATTATCGTTAACCCTTGATACTACTATGGTGCGCCTGTGTGTTGTGGCACTACACCTCTGTCCTATCCTCTGTCTTGTGGTAAAAATAAATGAAATTTGAATATGATTACTGGAGTTATATACTCTTTTTTTCATGTTTATATATGCTTCTGAGTAGCTCCTTGGAGTGGGACATGTCCTACGGGAATACCCCATTCCCTATTGTTGGGAATTTTTTGTATCCTGAAAGATCTGTGGTTATTTCTCCAAGATGTTTGGAACTTTCTACCTGCTGAAATCCTTCCAAACTGTTTGCAAGTATGTCTAGAAGAACTGATGCTTTGATGCTGTTTTGAAGGCAGAGTAGTCACACCAGATATTGATTTGATATTGGTTTCTCTTTTGTTCTTTCAAGTTGCTTTTTGTTAATTGATCAAAAATAAATGATTAACACTTCTACTTTTTAATGTATTGTTTCTTTGCAGCATTACTTTACACAGTATTGCAAAATAATATAAGAGGTATAGTAAGTTACCGTAAGGGTACTTTCACAATAGCGTTTTTTTTTAAATCGCGGCAGATGCGGTGAAAAAAACTGCATCTGCCGCGATTACCGCATACCGGCTGCACTTGCGGCACAGTTGCGGCAAACCCCATACAATGTATATGCGGGCTTGCGGCAGGTGCGGCAAGT
>JARQOC010000003.1:723744097-723747201 GCA_033576535.1 Allobates femoralis | reverse complement strand
GTATGTGAATGTGTGAGTGTGTGTATTTGTGTGTATGTGTGAGTGTGTGTATGTGTGAGTGAGTGTATATGTGTGTGTATATGTGTGAATGTGTGTGAATGTGTGTGTATGTGTATGTGAATATGTGTGTGTATGTGAATGTGTGAGTGTGTGTGTATATGTGTGTGTATGTGTGAGTCGTGTATGTGTGAGTGTGGGTATGTGTGAGTGTGTGTATGTGTGTGTGTGTATGTGTGTGTGTGTATGTGTGAGTGTGTGTGTATGTGTGAGTCTGTGTATGTGTGAGTGTGTGAGTGTGTGCATGTGTATATGTGAGTGTGCGAGTGTGTGCATGTGTATATGTGAGTGTGTATGTGTGTATGTGTGTGTATGTGTGAGGGTGTGTATATGTGTGTGTGTGTGGTGTGAATATGTGTGTGTGAGTGTGTGTATGTGTAAGTGTGTGTATGTTTGTGTGTATGTGTGAGTATGTGTGAGTGTGTGTGTATGTGTGAGTCTGTGTAAGTGTGTGAGTGTGTGCATGTGTATATGTGAGTGTGTGTGTGTATGTGTGAGGGTGTGTATATGTGTGTGGGTGTGTATATGTGTTGTGTGAGTGTGTGTATGTGTAAGTGTGTATTGGTGTGTGTGTATGTGTGAGTGTGGTATGTGTGAGTGTATGTGTGTTGGTGTGTGTGAATGTGTTGTGAGTGTGTGTATGTGTGAGTGTGTGTATGTGTGTGTTAGTGTGTGTATTGTGTGTGTGTATGTGTACGTGTGTGTGTGGATGTGTGTTGTGTGTGTATGTGTGAGTGTATGTGTATATGTGTGTATATGTGTGTTAGTGTGTGTATGTGTAAGTGTGTGTAAGTGTGAGTCTGTTATGTGTGTATGTGTGGTGGTGTGTGTATGTGTGAGTGTGTGTGTATGTGTGGTTGTGTATGTGTGAGTGTGTGTGTATGTGTGTATTGTGAGTGTGTGTGTATTGTCGTGAGGTGTGTGTGTGTGTGTGTGTGAGTGTATGTGTGAGTGTGTGGTGTGTGTATATGTGTGTATGTGTAAGTGTGTGGTGTGTATATGTGTGAGTGTGTGTATGTGTGAGTGTTTGTGTATGTGTGAGTCTGTATATGTGTGAGTGTGTGTGCGTGTATGTGTAAGTGTGTGTGAGTCTGTATGTGTGGTGTGTGTGTATATGTGTATATGTGAGTGTGTGTATGTGTGAGTGTGTGTGTATGTGTGAGTGTGTGTGTATATGTGAGTATGTGTGTGTATGTGTGTGTGTGTGTTTGTGTGAGTGTGTGTATGTGTGAGTGTGTGTATGTGTGTGTGTATGTGTGTATGTGTGAGTGTGTGTGTATGTGTGTATATGTGTGTGCTAGTGTGTGTGTTAGTGTGTGTATGTGTGTGTGTGTATGTGTACATGTGTGTGTGTGGGAGTGTGTGTATGTGTGTATGTGTGAGTGTATGTGTATATGTGTGTATATGTGTGTGTTAGTGTGCGTATGTGTGAGTGTGTGTATGTGTAAGTGTGTGTATGTGTGAGTCTGTGTTTGTGTGAGTGTGTGCATGTGTATATGTGAGTATGTATGTGTGTGTATGTGTGAGTGTGTGTATGTGTGTATGTGTAAGTGTGTGTATGTGTGTGTGTATGTGTGAGTATGTGTATGTGTGAGTGTGTGTATGTGTGAGTGTGTGTGTATGTGTGAGGTGTGTGTGTGTATATATGTGTGTGTATATGTGTGTATGTGTATACGTTGTGAGTGTGTGTGCATTGTGTGAGTGTGTGTGCATGTGTAAGTGTGTATGTGTGTGTGTATGTGTGTGTGTGTATGTGTGATGTGTGTGTGTATGTGTACGTGTGAGTGTGTGTGTGTAAGTGTGTGTATGTGTATATATGTGTGTGTGTATGTGTGTCTTGTATATATGTGTGTGAGTGTGTGTGTGTATGTGTATGTGTGAGTATGTGTGTGTGTATGTGTGTATGTGTGAGTGTATATGTGTGTGTATGTGTGTATATGTGTGTGAGTGTGTGTATGTGTGTGTATGTGTATATGTGTGTGAGTGTTTGTATGTGTGTGTGTGTCTGTATGTGTGTGTGTATGTGTGAATGTGTGTGTATGTGTGAGTGTGTGTGTGTATGTGTATGTGTGAGTATGTGTGTGTGTATGTGTGTATGTGTGAGTGTATATGTGTGTGTATGTGTGTATATGTGTGTGTATGTGTATATGTGTGTGTATGTGTATATGTGTGTGAGTGTTTGTATGTGTGTGTGTGTCTGTATGTGTGTGTGTATGTGTGAATGTGTGTGTATGTGTGAGTGTGTGTATGTGAATGTGTGAGTGTGTGTGTATGTGTGTGTATGTGTGAGAGAGTGTATATGTGTGTGTGTATATGTGTGAATATGTGTGTATGTGTGAGTGTGTGTATGTGAATGTGTGAGTGTGTGTGTATGCGTATGTGTGAGTGTGTGTATGTGTGAGTGTGGGTATGTGTGAGAGTGTGTATGTGTGTGTATGTGTGTGTGTGTATGTATGTATGTGTGAGTGTGTGTGTGTTAGTGTGTGTATGTGTGAGTGTGTGTGTATATGTGTGTGTGTGTTGTGTGGTGTGTGTATGTGTAGTGTGTGTGTATGTTGTTATGTGTGTGTTGTTGTTGTGTAGTGTGTGTGTGTGTGGTAATGTGTGTATGTGTGTGTGTATGTGTAGTGTGATGTGTATATGTGTGTTGGTTTATGTGTGTGTATGTGTGTGTGTGTGTGTGGAGTGTGTGTATGTGTGTGGTGTGTGTGTTATATGTGTAGGTTATGTGTGTGTATATGTGTGTAGGGTGTGATGTGTGTATGTGTAGTGTGTGGTGTGTGATGTGTATGTGTGAGTGTGTGAGTGTGTTATGTAGTGTGAGTGTGTTTGTGTATGTGTGAGTGTTGTGTATGGTGTGATGTGGTGTTGTGTATGTGTGTGTGTGTGTATGTGTTAGTGTGTTGAGTGTTGTGATGTGTGTGTGTATGTTGTGAGTTGTTGTGTATATGTGTGTGATGTGTGTGTTGTATTGTGAGTGTTGTGTGTGGTATGTGTGTGTATGTGTGTGTGTATTGTGTGTGTATGTGTGAGTGTATGTGTGTGTG
>JARQOC010000003.1:722349204-722362588 GCA_033576535.1 Allobates femoralis | reverse complement strand
TTGCTTTGGCTTTCCCAAATGACTGTCAATAAATAAGCTTAAACCTATTTTTCAGCTTTTTGCTGCATGAAAGGAGATAAGAAGGGTCCTTTATTGCACAGTATGAACTCATTTAAGTTTTCCAAATTTCAGTCTTCCCTCAATGTTTGTTTCATTTATTTTCACTGTCGTAACAAACATCCTTAGACGTGAATAGTGCAATCTATAGAGAATGTCTCTTTTCATCATTTCAGCATCTTGGCAAAATAAATACACAGTTCACAATCGTTTTTGAAGTTCGACTTATCTTTCCAAGTCTTGTTCTTCCCAATAGTGTCAATAGTACTAACCTGACAGTGGAAATAAGTTTCTAGATGCTTAATATTTTATGTTCGAAAGAAATAAGAGACAGACTAAAAATCAATACTGTAGACTTGGCAACAGCAAGTGATCTAGAACAGTTAAGGTCCTTTTTAATCGAAGCTAAGGATTTTGAAAATCTGTGCCATAATGGAGATCTATTAAATCATGATACAATATAGCAGGTTCATTTTGTGGTTAAGATTAATATTTTCACCTCTACCAACCTCAATAACAATTTCAAGTGCTCAACAGCTACTTTAAATGCATTTCTGTTGGATATTTCTGTATTACAGATATATTGTATGAACTGCACAAAACTTAATGAGAAAATAATACTTTAGTTATGCTATATTTTCCTATTACCGTTATTAAAACTTACCAATGGCATAGTAATACATATTCTACAAACTTTGTACAAGTTGTGCAAAAATGTCAAATAATTCCATTATATATTTTTTTACATTTATCTCTATCAGTAAAAAATATATATAAGGCTATTCCTTTGCAATGTCAGGAGCCAGGACACAATTTCAAAAACTTAAAAATCACCCTGTAAACCTCTTGTAAATTTATAAGCCGACCCCCCTACTTTTGCCCCCAAAACCTGGGAAAACCTATTGACTCGTGTAAAAGCCGAGGGTGGACCCTAGCACAGGTATACAGCCCCCAGCATGTGTGGTATACAGGCCTCCCCAGTGGTAGTATACAGCAGCCTCCCCAGTGGTAGTATACAGCAGCCTCCCCAGTGGTAGTATACAGCAGCCTCCCCAGTGGTATATACAGGCCCCCTGCTCCCCCCCAGTGGTATATACAGGCCCCCCGCTCCCCCCCAGTGGTATATATAGGCCCCCTGTGGTATATACAGGCCCCCCCGTTTCCCCCCCAGTGGTATACAGCCCCTGGTTGCTGCCGCACACCTGTAAAAGAATAGCTTTCATACTTACCCTCCTCGCTGTCATCGCGCATCCTCGTCTCCTTCCTGCTTCTACCCGGCGTCATGTGACAGCGCAGAAACAATGACGTCATTGTGGCTGCGCCGGCCGGCCAGGTAGTAGCGGGAAGGAGACCGGAGGAGCACGATAACAGCGAGGAGGGAAATTCTCTTTTAAATTAAACCCTCAAATTTAAGATTTAGTCAGAAATGTCTGCATCTTCCCTGTCTCTCCCTGTCTCTCGCTCCTCCATCTCCTCTCCCCCTGCTCGTCTATCGGGTCCCCTCTCTCGTCTTCCCTTTCCTGTCCCCTGTCCTCTCCCCTCCCCTTTCCTCCGGTATGTAAAAAATAATAAATCTTCTCCTGGAGGATACTTCACCTTTCCGGCGCTTCCGGGGATGAGACCGTCTCCATCTTGGTGCAGGACCTCTTGTGATGTCACCAAGCCAATCAGCTAACATGGAGGCGGCCCTTGTGCTGCAGTCTGTGCCTCTGTACCGCCCATGTCCTGTCAGTCATGAAAGGAGGGCAGGGAAAGCCTCTGACATCAGAGCAAGAGGCGGGACGCAAGGAGCAGAGGGAGTCCTTGCTTATCACCACCCCAGGTGACTGTCCCGCCTCCTGCTCTGATGTCAGAGCTTTCCCTGCCCTCGTCCATGTTATGCTATAGAGGAGGATGGGGAAAAGCTCTGACATCAGAGCAGGAGGCAGGACAGCCACCCGGGGTGGTGATAAGCAATGACTCGCTCTGCCCCTTGCATCCCGCCTCCTGCTCTGATGTCAGAGGCTTTCCCTGCCCTCCTCCATAGCATAACTTGCAGGAGGGTGGGGAAAGTCTCTCCCCACCCTCCTCTATAGCATAACATGGAGGAGGGCAGGGAAAGCCTCTGACATCAGAGCAGGAGGCGGGACAGCTACCCAGGGCGGTGATAACCAATATGTCGCTCTGCTCCTTGCGTCACCAGCACAGGGATGTGCAGAGTGAGCATTTCATGACTGGCAGGACTTGGGTGGTACAGAGGTACAAGCTGCAGCACAAGGGCCACCTCCATGGAAAATTATTGTAAGTTATTATAAGCCTATATATCAGGGTAGCAGCCGAACAGAGCAATAGGGGACCCCTTGCCTGAATGCAGTAGACATGCTACATTCAGCGCTGGGTTTAGATTTACATCCATGGAGGGAAGTGACAGGTCCTCTTTAAGTGACACAAGTGGGCAATCTCAACATAAATGCTAGAAAGCTTATTAGACCATGTATCTGGCTGGTCACATTTTTTAAATATATAAATAGTAAAATTCTCCTCTGTGGCTTGCACATATATATAATAATAATTAATAATAATAATATTAATAATAACAATAGTAATAATAATAATAATAACAACATGGGGAGAACAAACAAGATCACACTATACTTTTATTTTTGTAAAATACTAGATTATTTACATATAAGAATCCCATAAATTCTGCTTACATGCTAAGTGTGAATTTATTATCACCAATTGTTCACTTGGCTTTAGGAAGATTATGACGGAAAGATTACTTATATTCGTGTCATAAAATAATTAAACCTGTTTTTTTTTTAAATCTGTAGTACCTATCAGGATTTGAGAAGAGAGAATCAATCTGTGGATTATCAACTTTATGCCGAATTTCCTGAAATTCATGATTGTACGTGAATTAGATCACATTGCAATATGATTCACAAGGGTAAGACAAAAAAAAAATACCCGGCACTATTTTGCTCAGCAGCTAATAAAAGAGAGGGCTGTTTACATTATGTCGTGGTCGTGTGGACTTTGCCATAATGCGCTGCAGCTGTAGTTACATGGTCTATCCATGCATATGTAGCGACCGGTGGTAAGGCCGCGGGTGTGTGTGTATGATCTTTCTCAACAAAATCCCCATACTCAGATTTAACCGGTAGTAACATTTCTTTACTGTAAAACATGTCTATAACACAGTCAACTGATCTAGCTGCACACATGTATATGGTGGGGTCTCTGGATCTTCACTTCTTCCGGGTACGCAGCTAGCAAAGAAAAAAACACAACAATGGAGATATCTTTCCCTAACTTTCCCTAAAATCACGTACCAGTCTATCACAGAAGAAGGTGTCGCTCCCACGTGCAGGCCTGGGGATCTCACGATGACGGGTCCCGGTGCAGCGCTGAAGGGGGAAACTCCTCAGTCTTCTTCTGTGGCCTCCTTCCGCAGGTAACAGAATCTTTCTTTGTTAGTCTCTCCCAGTCTCAGGGCACACCGAGCAGCAGACGGGAGCCCACAGCAGCACAGAAGTCTCTCTCAGTCTCGGGGCAAACCGATGAGCAGAAGGGAGATCACAGTAGCACAGATGGCTCCCTTATGTCAGTCACAGCCCCTGCACATGTAATCCAGTGGCAATGTCCTGAATTCCGGAGGCAATGTCCTGAATTTGAGTGGGACCCTCGGTAAGGCAAGGTCCTGCAGACCGGGGGTTGCAGCAACGATCTTCACAGGGTTTTTCTTCCCAAGAATCTGGCTGCAAAAGAGCCCTATGTCTGTCCTGGCTGCGCTCTCTGGATCTGCACTGTTTTTCTCCTTTCACTTCCTGGGTAAACAACAGAGATGGTGGGGGCTTTCCACCCTCTGTGATTGTACAGTCCACTGATGCCCCCTGGTGGACAAGTGCGGACTGTGCACAGTTCATTTCAGTGTCAATTTCAATAATACAATCTGAATTGTACACCTCATTACACATACACAGTGGATCAGACATTATATTAGTGGGGACCGGGCTTGTGATATTCCACATTCCGCCTCTGGACAGCATTTTTAAGAACTGCAAGTGCCATAGAACTCTCTCTCTCTCTCTCTCTTTCTTTCTCTCTATCTATTGCTCTTTCTTTCTTTCTTTCTTTCTTTCTTTCTTCTTTTTTTCTCTTTTAGGATAGAGAGTTAGCAACTATATTAAAATGTCATTATAAGGGCTTAAGAAAATCAGAAATCGGTGTTGGTCATTTAAAATGAAATAAGGGAGAAATTTCTTTATTAACCATGTATAAAAACTAAGTTAAAATGAGAAAGTGTTTGGAAATAACTCTAATAAAAATTACTACCTCGCAGATAATAACATGACTATATCAAATCGGAGCTGCACAAAGCTAGAAGCTCTTTCAAATACTAATAGGACCTGGGACCGAAGGACGACCCGCATAGTCAGCCGACCGCTGGACTCGGAAGCTCTGTCAGCATGTGGCACTCATGGTCCACCGAGGGCTCCATTACATGATAGTGCAGGGTCTGTGCAACCCACTTACATTCATGTATCCATTATCTGTACCCCCTCCACTTGCCCTCCGGGTGACATCCTAGGATCACCCCTCTGTCTCTCTTTTCGTTGCCATTATAAAGGGTTAGGCCTTTGTGCAGAGTTCAGTTTGAGAATACTTAGGTACATTCATTAGTGTGAAATGTCACCAATATAAAAGTAAGACCAAACAGTGACAATTTTGCTATTAAAATTTCATTTTAGTGTAGATATAATTTTATGCTATTACTTGACTAGGAAATTTAATCCAATTTGAAGCAAATATTTGTTGTTCAGTAGTTTATAAACCCATCCACACTGGATCATGACCTCATTTTTCTATTCAACATTTACTAAAAGGATTTCTTTGCCAAAAGGAGTGTGATGATCTAATTGCCAGTATCCTGTGAAGTCATACAATATCACAATGTAATCAGATATTGGATGGGTAAGAGAAGATAAGAAGCCATGCAGTCACCCTAATTAATCTCTTTCAGATGAAAGAATGCTTAGTATGCTTAGTGACTATGCAATATGAACAGTTTCAGGCTAATTCAGTTCAAGAAAAAGTACATAAATGAAGAAACAGGATGGAGTAAGTTGTTTTCATGTGGTGATCAAAAATAAAGTTGGCTGAACTTTTCATTCAATTAAACTGTTTTTTTTTTTATTATTGAAAGCTCAAGATCATGTTTTTTTTCACTATTGTGCAAAGGAGTACAACATACATTGTGAAAAGTTACTGTCATGCCTTGGTTGTGCCCTTATGCAGGTAGTTTCTTTCTCCGCTGAGGCACAGCATGGTAAAGCCTTGTCCAAGTGCTCATAATCTTTTACCATTGCTTCTATCCCTTTGGTTTGCAGTCAGCAGTAGTTTCCATTTGTTCATTTGCTCTATTCTATCACATTCTATCACAGGTATAAATAGTGTGCCTATTTATACCTTCCACATGCTTGTGTTCTCTGATGGCTATATTCCTATGTGGATCCTGCTAAGGAGTTGTAGCCTCACTGCCAAGGATTTTGTCTGTCAGATAGAGCCCAGCTTGGTATAATCTGTTTGTTGTCTCACTTATCTAACTCACTCCTTTCTCCTGTTTATTATTAGGTTGTAGGAGGATATTGTTACTTGCAACAACTATTTCACATTTTTCCACTTGTGCACATCTTTATGGTTTCCATACCTTGGGACTTACCTAACTCATCACTTTTTCCCTATTCTGGGTTATACTGTACTGATTAGCAATATCCCTCTGGTTTTTAAGGAGGCACGAGGTATAACTCAACGGCCTTTCAGGTAGCCAAGTCCAAGTCATCATAGACACCTTCTTAAAATGCAGCATAGGTGCTGAGGGTGGTGCTTTTAGTTTAATACACTAAAATCTGGTGACAGGTACCCTTTAAGGACATACCGTATATACTCGTGTATAAGCCGACCCGTGTATAAGCCGACCCCCCTACTTTTGCCCCAAAAATCTGGAAAAACCTATTGACTCGTGTATAAGCCGAGGGTGGACCCCAGCACAGGTATACAGCCCCCAGCAGTGTGGTATACAGGCCTCCCCAGTGGTAGTATACAGCAGCCCCAGTGGTAGTATACAGCAGCCCCAGTGGTAGTATATAGCATCCCCAGCAGCCCCAGTGGTACTATATAGCATCCCCAGTGGTAGTATATAGCATCCCCAGTGGTACTATATAGCATCCCCAGTGGTAGTATATAGCATCCCCAGCAGCCCCAGTGGTAGTATATAGCATCCCCAGCAGCCCCAGTGGTAGTATATAGCATCCCCAGCAGCCCCAGTATATAGCAGCCCCAGCAGCCCCAGTGGTAGTATACAGCAGCCCCAGTGGTAGTATACAGCAGCCCCAGGGTAGTATATAGCATCCCCAGCAGCCCCAGTGGTAGTATACAGCAGCCCCAGTGGTAGTATATAGGAGCCCCAGCAGCCCCAGTGGTAGTATACAGGAGCCCTAGTGGTAGTATACAGGAGCCCAAGCAGCCCCAGTGGTAGTATACATCAGCCCCAGATGTATATACAGCCCCAGAGGTAGTATACAGCCCCAGTGGTAGTATACATCAGCCCCAGAGGTATATGCAGCCCCAGTGGTAGTATACAGGAGCCCAAGCAGCCCAGTGGTAGTATACATCAGCCCCAGATGTATATACAGCCCCAGTGGTAGTATACAGCCCCAGTGGTAGTATACATCAGCCCCAGATGTATATACAGCCCCAGTGGTAGTATACAGCAGCCCCAGAGGTATATGCAGCCCCAGTGGTAGTATACAGCCCCAGTGGTAGTATACAGCCCCAGTGGTACTATCCAGCAGCCCCAGAGGTATATACAGCCCCAGTATTAATAAACAGCCCCCCCCCTCCTTATCATGGCCCCTCAGGCTGCGGCAGCTGTCAAAATAACAAACAGTTTATACATCACCTTCCGACGCAGCTCTGCGCTCCTCCGGTCCTCTGCCCTCCGCTCGCCGGCTGCTTCTTCTTGTTGTGCCGACTTCTGTGACCGCGCGCAGGAAATGACGTCATCTCCTGCGCCCGGTCACATGACACCGGCACAAGAAGAAAGAAGAAGCCGGCGAGCGGAGGACCGGAGGAGCGCAGAGCTGCGTCGGAAGGTGATGTATAAACTGTTTGTTATTTTGACAGCTACCGCAGCCTGGGGGGCCATGATAAGGAGGGGGGGGGCTGTTTATTAATACTGCGGGACGCATATTAAGGAGGGGGGCTGTGCAGTGCAATATGCACGGCATCCCCCCGCCGTTGATGGACGGGGGGATGCCGTGCATATTCATTGCACTAATGAGGCGGCCCCACGTGACCGCCTGCGGTCACTGCGGCCCCCTCCTGCCTCCTCCAGCTCCCGGTCACAGCCCCCCCCCACAGCATTACCGTATAGACCCGTGTATAAGCCGAGGGGGGGACTTTTCAGCCCAATTTGTGGGCTGAAAAACTCGGCTTATACACGAGTATATACGGTAAGTATATTTGGTGAACTCAGTAGGCATTATTATTCATGTTCGAAAATTAGGAAATTTTTAAATTTTGTGGTGCATTGAGTGGGCATAATTACTCTTAGGGCATTAATGTTAATAAACAGTCATGGGACATAGTTACTTAATAATTACAAATTAAGCACTAATTCTTAATTTAATTGGTACACTAAGGGTATTAGAACTAGACAAGAGCAAACTTTCCTTGAACATGTTCGCCAATTTCAAATTTGGCATGAACATTGCAGATTCTTTTCGCGATTGGAAACCCAAGTAATTTATCGAACAATCTGCAAATGCGGCTTTGTTCTTGAAAAAAGTTCGAAATTTAAAATGGCCCTAAAATTTCCGTGCCAAACCCTTAATGCACTGTGCCCCATAATCTTGATGGCCTGTACCCCATAGTAATGGAGTCTGCTGATCCCTGTGGGACTTTACTTAATATTGTATATACAGTATTTATATATGTGTCTTTTAGATTTATTTTAGTCTGTGCTAAGTACCTAGGTTAAAATTATGGCTGTTTGGGTACTAGAAATTTTACAAATAACATGATGTACCAACATGGAGTTTTTTCAAACGTTATTACTGTAAAAAAAATTTTAGTTTACTGCTTGCGTGCTGTACTGTTTCTGCAAAGAGGTGCTTTGATACTGCACTACAGATACTGGCGTACAAGCCGCAGGCCTCTTGCCTGGTCTGACATGTGGAAATGCAGAATACTAAAAATCTACTGTAGAACATGGCTGGCCAAGTGCAGACCTCAAGGGCTGCAAACAGTGCATGTTGTCAGGATTTACTTAGCATTGCACAAGGTGCTGGAATCATCATCTCTGCAGGTGATGAAATTAGCACCTGTGCAATGCTAAGGAAATTCTGAAAACTTGCACTGTCTTCAGACCTTGAGGACTGTAGTAGGCCACTCATGCCCTAGAAGTCTCTGTGGAGGTAGCCAAGGGTAAGAGGAACTTTTATACCTTTTCACCACAACTGTGGCTCTCCTTGGACCCTCTTACACCTTGTGCAGATGGTGCATTGTTAAATGTTTTTCTTCATGAAGATTTTGAGAATTGGCATCAAAATCTGCATGTCTATCCTGAGACCAGCAATGTCTTTGACAGGTCAGAAGTGCTGTGCCCATGTTACTTTTTTTTTCCTAGCGTATGTGGTTCAGATTTAATTTTTCTGCCCCAAAATCTGCACCTATTCTTCAAGAAAGAAAAAACATATTGACACAGCACTTCTGAACCCTCATAGACTTTGCTTGCTTCAGGATAGAAATGCAGATTTTGATGCAGATTTTTTTTAAATCTGCATCAAAAGAAGCATCAAATATCCTACCATGGCCATGGGGCCCTACAACAATATCGTGAGGTCATTTTCAGAGAAAGCTTATCCCATATGCTGTGAGCACAGGCACACAGGCACTGGTGACAGTGTGACAAGCGGTGCCATCAAATACATTACTGCAGTTCACACTGGAGGGGTCACAAAGGGGATATCACACAATTTTGAACTGCACTGCACCTGTTTACCAATGCACCTGGGCAGGGTCAGGGAAAGGCCCAGGAGTGGCACATCTAATGGGGGCGCCAGTCCCAGGTCGGCTGAGGCCTGTTTTTTTTTCTCAAGATTTTACAATCTTTTAAGATTTGAAAGATTACTCAACTTTTCAGCTGTTAAAGTGCATCCATCCACTTTAGATAGATAGATGGATATAAATACAGACGGATGGAAAAAATAGATTGACAGATAGATAGATGTCAAACAGCTGTATAATGTTTCACCCCTATGTAATGTAAGCTTGTACCATTTCTTGCATTTCAGGTGGCACTAAAGGATGTTTTAGCCATGTTTTTAGCTATAAAAAACAAATAAAAAAAGGTCAAGGGTACACACCTATTTTTGTTTGCGAGCTAGAGTACAGCAGATAGCTGCAACCTGCAGACCACAGCTGGTGGTTTTATCTTGGTCATCATCAAAACTGATGGAGGAACCCACGGCAATTTTTTCAATTACCGTGTATACTCGTGTATAAGCCGACCCCCCTACTTTTGCCCCCAAAACCTGGGAAAACCTATTGACTCTGTATAAGCCAAGGGTGGACCCCAGCACAGGTATACAGCCCCCAGCAGTGGGGCTATACAGCAGCCTCCCCAGTGGTATTTACAGGCCCCAGCAGTGTTACAGCAGCAGCACCAGTGGTATATACAGCAGCAGCCCCAGAGGTATATACAGCAGCAGCCCCAGAGGTATATACAGCAGCAGCCCCAGTGGTATATACAGCAGCAGCCCCAGAGGTATATACAGCAGCAGCCCCAGAGGTATATACAGCAGCAGCCCCAGAGGTATACACAGCAGCAACCCCAGAGGTATATACAGCAGCAGCCCCGAGTATATACAGCAGCAGCCCCAGAGGTATATACAGCAGCAGCCCCAGAGGTATATACAGCAGCAGCCCCAGAGGTAATACAGCAGCAGCCCCAGAAGTATACAGGCCAACCGCCCGCCACCCCCATCAGTATACAGGCGCCCCCCCCTCAGTATACAGGGCCCCCCCTTGCTGCCGCAAACCTGTAAAATAATAGATCATTATACTTATCCCTGTGGCGTCCCGCCGTCTCTACGCGCTCCGGGTCTTCATGCCTATTCCGGCTTCTTCCGGCTTCCTCCTCTGGCGCACAGACAATGACGTCATTGCCTGCGCCCACCGGAGGAGGAAGCCGGAAGAAGCCCGATGAAGCCGGAGGAGCATGATGCAGAGCAGCGGCGGGGACGGCCACAGGGATAAGTATAATGATCTGTTTTTACAGGTTTGCGGCAGCAAGGGGGGGCCCTGTATACTGATGGGGGGAGGCCCTGTATACTGATTGGGGGTGGCGGGCGGGAGGCCTGTGCCGTATAACTCGCGTATAAGCCGAGGGGGGGACTTTTCAGTCCAATTTTTGGGATGAAAAAATGGTGGGAGGGAACAAGCCTGCCTTTAATCAATCAAGGAAGGGGAAGCAATATGTCAATATGTCTGAAGTTCACGAGCGGGCCCGAAAGCATGGTGACAGGGGAGTTGAAGCTTGATAAGTAAAAGTGTAAAAAGATAATGTCTGTGCCAAAACAGCAGAGCTGCACTGTATAATGCTTGCAGCTGTGTTTGGCAGCTTTTGGACCCCTGTGAAGATGTTTTCTAGGCCCTTGATTTTGCATCCCATTGATTTCAATGGAGTTTGGGAGCTCGTCAAACTGTTAATTGAAAATTTGTTGAACATATTTCAATTCAGCAAACCAAATGCAAATATCAGAAAGTTCGCTCATCTTCTAATTATAACAATCCAAGGAGCACATAGGGGCATTATGATTTTTCTGGGACGCAAAAAAAAGGGAGTTATGTTTTTTCTAGTGCACTGAACGATTAATATTTTCTGAGGCAATTTGGTTGTTTTACTGCTAGATGGTCCTAGGTGGCCTTACTTTGTAAGGGGCACAGTGGTGGACACTAATAGAAGTATAGTTTCCGCACAACACAGCATGCACATCACGGGGACAAATCAGGCAACAGGATCAGCATCAGGACGGAAAGTTTATGTAGATTGGAAATAGATGGAGCTACTCAAAATGTGAGAAGTTAAATCTGTATTGTTGCAAACTTTGCAGAGAAGTCATGGCTGGAAAAAAGTCTTCAAGGCACTTTCAAATGAAAAAGGCAGGTAGAGAGAATGACCTCATCAAAAAGAATGTTGCCTGCCAGTCAGTCTTTTGAACTGATATGTAACTCTATACACTCAATTTATAACAGTAACATTAATTTTAATCTGTAGTGGATTTTAGTTAGCAACAACAGTGCTGTCATCTGCTTAGGTGCCTACTATTTACCCATTGCAATTACAGTGTGTCTTTATAGTTGTCTACTCCCGATGTGATTTTGCTCCTTTTACTGAACCCCAAGCTATCACTCATAAAACTATCTAGGCAGTTGCGTAACTCCAGGCCCATGGGCCCCGATGTGAAAGCTCCAACGGGGCCCCCAATTATTGCAAATCTTTAATAATATTAGTCTTTTTCTATGGACCAAAGGGACTTTTGGGGTTCCCCTAGGATGCAAGGCCCGGGTGCGATCGCAACCCCTGCACCTATTGAAGTTACGTCCCTGTACCTAGGAGTATAACTCTATGAATGATTGTTATTTTATTTGTATTTCTGTCAGAGACTTTCCAAATAGTATTTATACTTATTAAAGTGTGATTTCAGTTTTTTGACGTGGCAAATACATTTAGCACTGGCACATGTCTAAGAGTGGTCCCATACTCTATCCTGCTTTCCACAATTTAATAATTCAGAAATGCTTGCTTTACACACAGTTCTTTGTTAGTTTGAGATTCAATGTCTTCTCTCTTTCAAAATGTTAATACTTGTATAAGAGGCAAAATATAAGAGTTGTACAGAAGTTGACATGATGTGAGCTATATCATTATTTTAAAGACTGTGCTCTATACTTCAAAGAAAATAGACTCACTCTTATTTATAATGCACTTGAAAGTAAATGTTGTTGAACAGCACATAACCTCATCCATACTGGATCATGACCTCATTTTTCTATTTTATATCTACTGAAAGGATTCCTTTACCAAAAAGACTGTGATGATCTAGTATCCTGTGAAGTCCTACAATATCACAATGTGATCAGATATTGGCAGGGCAAGAGAAGATAAGAAGCCTCAAAGTCACCCTAATTAAGCTCATGCTTAGTGACTGCACAGTGAGAATTTTTGGAAAATTGAGTTGTCTGTGATACAATACAGAATCAAATAGGTTGGGAAAAAACGGGTCAATATTTAACAGGCAATGTATTGTCTAAGATAAAAAGATGAGCAATATAAAATTAATCGTACAGGGAGAAATGTAACTTGTAGCCTTGGGTTTCACTTAAATATTATTAACAGGGATCCCACTTACCATTTGCCATTTAAAGAGGTTATCCGGGATTGTAAAAAAATTATAAAAAAAAATTGTGCCTAAGCACTAACAGGCATGTAGCTGGCACCTACTTGCCTGTTGTGCCTGGTGCCATTCACTGTTGTTCATTGCCAACACAGAGAGGCCTGAGACCGCTGATGTCACAGCTACAGAAGGGGCGGGTTCTCTCCTCTGTAGATGGACGCATAACCTACATCACGCTGATTGACAGCCGCTGCCCCAATCAGGAAGCAGGGAGCCGGCTGTCAATCAGCATGACGTCGCCTATGCGCCCACTTCAGCACAGAGCAGAGCAGAAAAGCTGCTTCTGCTCTGTTTACCCCGCCATGCTATCCCTGGCAGGAGCGGTCTGTGATTGCCCTGTGCCAGGGGTGAATGGAGGTGAATGGCCCTGGGCACATCAGGCAGGTAGGTGTCAGCTACCTGCCTGTTAGTGCTAAGGCAGATTTTTTTTTCATAAAAAACCTGAATAACCCCTTTAAATATTTGAATATTCTTTACGTCTAAAGGTACCTTCACACGCCACAATCTCGCCTGGGAATCCTAAAGGTGATACGTCGCCCCGGAGCAATCGCCGTTAAATTGCCTCACAGTTGCAGCGCATGATTGGGGAATTTGCTGTGATAAATCGCCTCTCGTCTGTCGCCTGATTCCTGAGCACTGCTCTGAAATCAGCCTCAATCATGAAGGAGATATTTCCATGTTGTGGCGTGTGATAGGTCGATAGTGATGGAATCCACTATCCTATGATTTCCCATAGGCATGCCACAGCATGCTGTAGTTCGCGCCTCGTGTGGCTGATTGGTGTGGGCTACTGTGTTCCCATTGGCTGTCAATTGACACAGCGC
>JARQOC010000003.1:722286327-722342221 GCA_033576535.1 Allobates femoralis | reverse complement strand
GCTGAATACTTGGAGTATGCTAATGACATCAGACTCTGTTGGCTTCCTAAACGTTTCCTGCGTTTCGCACATCAGATATTCTAGAACAGCCAATCAGGGAAGCCTATCACTGTCAATATAAACTGTGAGGTCTGAATGAAGCTCCATTCTAAGATTTTGCAGCCTTGGCGATAGGAGGTTAGAGCAGATAGCTCATCCCACATAGGGACAGGCTTAAGTGGAATGAGCTATTCTACAGCACTAGTGCTAAAGCACATTGAACATGGGTGTTGAAGTCAGTCTATGAATAAAATTTGAAAGAATTAAGCCTTATAGGAAGGTCCTGTACCTGCATAGTCAGTGTGACTGTGAATTTATTCATGTGTGACATACTTCAGTAATAGGACCTTAATAGCAAAATGTACTCAACCTTTACAAATTGCAATTGCTAACGAGAATGGCAGTTTAACTCTTTAACGAATGCTAATATGTCTTTTAATGGTGGCAGTTAAGGTGCCTTATTCCTCAGCGTCACTTTTTAATGTTCTCTTTTCTCTTGGTATGGCCAAAGTTTCCCCCTGGTCTTCCTTCCTCTCAGGCTTGTAAAACGTCAGGTGCAAGCATTGTGCACCAGCTGAAATCAGCATCCCCCCCACTTAATTTCTCTCTCATCTGACATGATGAAACATGTCAGACGGGAGAGAAATGTCCTACCCTTGACCCCCTTGGTCTCCTGGTATGCTGAAAGGCCCTCCTGACCTACCATTTCCCCTACTGCTTGTCAAACGTATGTGTCCACCAAAATCTGCCTCCTCCACCTAATATCTCTCTGATCTATTATGAACAAATATGTCAGATGATAGAGAAACATCATTCCCTGGTCCTCCCCAATCCCCCTCTATAACTTCATAAAATCAAGGTCCTCCGTGGTCCTCCTTCTCCTTTTCTTCTTGCGAAATGTCAGGTACTTGTACAGTATGTCCACCAAAATCTGCCTCCTAAACCTAACAACTGCCTGGAACCAATTTTATTGGTTCTTGAAATTTGATCACTATGATAGACCATATCACACATACTACAGTGATTAAATTCCCAATATTTAGTACATATGGCAGCACTTGGATCTGCCTCTGTTCTCTTTCCCTTGAATTCATTAACAATTGCTCTAAATATTTCTCCAATATCCTGATAACCCCCTTGATTATCCCCACGCCCCCAAACCGTGTAATACAATTAGTTAAACTTATTTTTCTTTGTATCATAGCACGGCCGCTGTCACAGCATTAAGTAAAAACAATCTGGGACCATAGAGCCCCATGTTATGGGGCGCCGGATTGCACCTGCTGGGTACAATCCGGGAGAATCCAGTTTTCAAAACAGCCCGCAGCCGCCCCAGAAAATGGCGCGTTCACTGAAGCGCCATTTCCTGGCGCTGAAGCCAACTCTTCCAGGGCCCTGGTGCGGTGGCTCACTGGGTATCAGCTGGCCCTAAGCCCGAAATTCATGGCGGTCACGCCAATAGTAGACATTACCGCCATGAATTTCTAGTAATTTTAAAAAAAAAAACACAACACAGAGAAAAAATATTTTTAGTTGAAAAAAAAAAGCAAAAAGACACTTAGGTACTCCATCTTTATTTAAAAAAAAATCCTCTTCCATCCGACGTAGTCCAATCCAGGGTTCTTCTTTAGCTCTGCTACATCTCTCGTAGAGAACCTCCACCAGAGATGTAGCAGAGCTGTGCAACCTGGGAAAGTTCATGTGCATTCATGCAGGCAAGCATGAACTCACATGAACCCTGCCAGCACTGCTACATCAAATGAACAGCTGACCTAAGTCAGCTGTTCATTTAAAAATCCAGGCGGGAACGTTAAAAATAGAAAACCGAATTAAAAACCGGATTGCCCCGGTCCGGAGCAATCCAGGACCATGGAGCCCCATGTTATGGGGCACGGATTGCACTGGACCAGTACAATCCGGGGAATCCGGTTTTGAAAACCGGATTCTCCCGAATTGTACCCAGCAGGTGCAATCCAGCGCCCCATAACATGGGGCTCCATGGTCCCGGATTGCTCCGGATCGGGGCAATCCGGGAGAATCCGGTTTTTACTTAATGCTGTGACAGCGGCCGTGCTTTGTGGCCGCTGCCGTTCTGTGCGGCTGCTGTCGCAAAGCAGCAAAGACACAGAAGAAGATGGCAGCCGCGGAGGACGGTGAGTGAATCGACACCCCCCCCCACACAATAGTGCCAGCCACTGCTGACAGCAGGATCCTCCACTCCCCCCCCGATCCTAATTTAGGATAGGGCGAGGAGGCGATGGGAGGAGCGGAGGATCCTGCTGTCAGGCGGCAGGGAAGCTGTCAGCAGCTGTGAGCATTGTTACCGCTGGCTTTTAAACAATGAAATGGGAAATTGCTGGTTTTTCCTCTGCTGCCAGACCTTACAGGGTCCAGCAGCAGAGGAATTACATTTCCCTTAATTTACATTGGACTCGTTACTGTGCAAGTAATCGCTAGGATGCTCGCAGAGTAACGAGTAGAGCGAATACCCTACTATTCGCCAAGTAACGAATAGTAACGAGTATACTCGCTCATCCCTAGTACAGACATTTAGAGAAGCGGGCATCCTTCTCACTTTTAAGTGACGAATTACTTGAGGTGAAGTGTACCAACAACAAGAACATCTACCTGCTCACCACCCTGCTTGCGGACATCAGTGTTATGATCAGAGACAGGGGCATCCCCAGTGGCAAAGTAAAAACACTCTGTTTAATAGAATATAAGTAGTTAATGGGTTCCATTGACCTTTTGGACCAAGTGCTTCAACTGTACTTGGTGAAGCATAAAACTAAGGCCTGATATAGAAAGGTAGCAATCTACCTCATAAAGGTTACTACCTCCAACAGTTTTTTTAATTGACAAAAAAACTCAAGGGGTACTTACTTTTTTCCAATACCAGGAAAAAATTGTTGACTCATCAGCGCAGCAGGCGGCCTTCCTATCAGATGAAGTTCAGAGACTAGAAAAGCGACAATTAATTCCCCTGTCTTTCCTACCCCCACCCAAAAGTATCCCCCAAAAAGATGTCGTGTTTCTAGGAAACACAGCAGAAGAAGTGATTCTCGGTTCAATTGCCTCATGTGCCCATCCCAACCAGGCATTTTTATCTTCCCTTGTTATGAATCCTACTACAAAACTCACAATTATTGAATTGGCATGAAATACTCCAAATGTGTGGTAGGGTCTTTTTTTCAAATAATTTATTTTTATATTTTATGGTTAGTGGGCTCCAGTAGAGAGTAATTTTTATGGAACAAGTACCAAATAAAATATTTTCATCATTAATGGCCACTTTACACGCGGCAACAGAAGATAGAAACCGGCAGGTGTCGGAGACAATTGTACCTTTTACCTTCAAAACACCTTGCAGATACCTGAATTACACGCATTCACTTCAAGGTGTTTTGAAGGTAAAAGGTACAATTGTCTCCGACACCTGCCGGTTTCTATCTTCCTGTTGCCGCGTGTAAAGTGGCCATAAAATAAATTTTACCCTATTTCACAATTAATTCCTGGACTTAATCACTCACATAACAAACTATTATTATTCAGACAAATTCTCATCCACATGCCCATGTCTGCATACCCAAGAATCTAGACCCCACAATTATTTTTGAAAGGTCTTGATCATTTGGCTTGGTCTTAATATGACATCATTTTAAGGTTGACATTTTAAAGTTTTACATTAGAAATATACCATAATGGAAACTCCTGGTATATTCTCCTTCATGCTGGCATGTCCTGATCAATATGCTTTCATCCACAGGTACGTCTGATCTATCCTTTAAACCAGAATACCCACTGTACCCCAGAACCCCATCTCCTCGTCTTCCTCTGTTTTAACTGGTACGCCTGATCTATCCTTTAAACCAGAATACCCACTGTACCCCAGAACCCCATCTCCTCGTCTTCCTCTGTTTTAACTGGTACGCCTGATCTATTCTTTAAACCAGAATACCCACTGTATCCCAGAACCCCATCTCCTCATCTTCCTCTGCTTTAACTGGTACGTCTGATCTATCCTTTAAGCCAGAATACCGACTCTACCCCAGAACCCCATCTCCTAGTCTTCCTCTGCTTTAACTGGCAAGTCTGATCTATCCTTTAAACCAGAATACCCACTATACCCCAGAACCCCATCTCCTCTACTTCCTCTGCTTTAACTGGTATGTCTGATCTATCCTTTAAACAAGAATACAATTCCCCAGAACCCCATCTTTTCATTTTCCTCTGCTTTAACTAATACACTGCTGCTTTTTTCCCTGACTATAATACCGAATACGATACTTCAAATTCACTGAATGCATATTGATATGTCTGTGCTTTTCACCCCCACCCCTATCCTTCCATCTCATTCTGTCTTTCTCCTGCTTTGACACAGTCTTCCAAATATTACTATTGGTGCCAATGTCTTAATTTGCCCCTGCTGTGTGGTGTCTTCCTGTGCCAACCTCCTCCCTCCTCCCCTTTACTCACATCTGATCCATTTTGTGGGCATTTCAATGGTATATATTGAGTGAAGTAGGTCTAAATATGACATCATTTTAAATTGTACATGATCTATTACTTGATATTTTAATTGAGATACACTATGTCCTGCAGAACTAAAGTGGGCAGGAATGGGCAACAAAGTCTTTCCACATCTTATGGTGGACTTATGTTGGCTTATTCGGTCCCGGATATGCTGGGTGGTTTCCCCAACATATCCGATACCGCACGGACACTTAATTAGGTAAATTACGTGTGTGCTATCACATGTAAAAAAATCTTTGATTTTGTAAATTTTACCTGAACAAGGGTGAGTAAAAGTGCTACTTTTGTTGATGTTGGTGCATTGTGCACAGCTAAGGCATGGAAACGTACCAGTCCGTTTTACACCTAAAGTGGGTTGTGTTACCTTAGGTCAGGGGTCTCAAACTCCAGGCCTCAAGGGCCGCACACAGTGCAGGTTTTCAGGATTTCCATAGTATTTGACAGCTGGTAATCTAATGACCAACTGTCAAATTCTAAGGAAATCCTGAAAACCTGGACTGTGTGCGGCCCTCGAGGCCTGGACTTTGAGACCCCTGCCTTAGGTCGACTAGATCCTATGTTAGCAAAAATGCAAAACTTTTGGTCACCATTGTATGAATATACAGTGCTGTGCAAATTAACTGAGACAAAGCATTTTTTAAGTGAAATCGTAAGTTGGGGTTACCAGTCAGTGATTCAAACCAGTTTTAACTGCTCTGAACAGGTGTGAGTGTACAACCTTGTGTAACAAAATGTGGTTTGACTGGTTTTAGTCAGAAAATAACAGCTAGCTACCCCCTCAGCTTCAGCTGAGAGCTTGTTTCTGTGAGAAGTGGTTTAGTGTAGTTTCTCTCAGTGTGATTTGTGCCTGTAAAAATGGATATTACTCCACTGAAGAGGTGTAGAATTATTACTCTTAATGAACATACAAGTCTGACTGTAAGAGAAATCGCTTCCACCGTTGGTATTGGAAAATCTACCGTTTCAAGAATAATTCGCATACACAATGAAACTGGATCGTTTTCCTCCAAAACAAAAAGTGAAATGTGGAAGAAAAAGGAAAACGACACCAAGAACTGATAAAACACTTATCAGCAATAGTAAAATGAATGCAAGAAAAACTTGCTTTGTCCCAATTAATTTGCACAGCACTGTATGCATCGCCCCTGAGTCTGGTTTAAACAGAATGGTGTTATATGTAACAATGCTGTGTAGTGCTAGCCTGATGGAGTGATGAGTTCTCTGCTGGAGGTTGAAATATACACAGAGGATTTCTGATCCCTTATTAGGAGATTGTGCACTTAATGCCTGGTTTGGATATGTGACACACTCTCTGGTCGGGGGAGGGGTTAGTGAGGTCTTAGTTTCAGTGTAGAGCAGAGCGGAGGAAAGAAGATGGAGACTGTTTGTGCAGGTATAGCAGTGTGAGCTCTCTGCAGAGAAGAGCTGCAAAAGGACTCAGGGTATCAGGTCATCCTGACTTCCAAGGTCTGTTTAAAGCAATAAAAACCATAGAAATTGGGCATATGACTGTGCTCCTGTTAGTTTAGGAAGAAATTCTTCTTGACCAAAAAATTAGTAATTATGGGATTTTATTTTCTACATGTTTCAGGGTAACCAGCCTTCATCAGGAGAAAAATACAGGTGTAAAATCACAAAATTACCAATTATTTTTTCAAGAAGTATTTCTTCCTATACTAACAAGAGCACAGTCATATTCCCAATTTCTATGTATTTATTGTTTTATGCTTAAAGTGGGAGATCGCAGCAGACTGAGAGACCTGCTACACGTCTTTATAGTGGTTATGACTTTCACAACCGTAAAAGGTGAGCAATTGTAATTTTATCTTTGAAAATTGTCTCACAGGTATACACACTGTGCGACTTTCTTTTCCAGTTATAATACCCTCCAAGGTCTGTTGACAGAAGCTGAGAAGGCTGTGTGGGTCTCTCACACCCAGGAGCACGTGTAGTTCCCAGGGACTCAGTCACACATAGGATCAGGGATCTGCTCCAGGCTTGGATCCCCACAGGATCCATGTTGCCTGTCTGTCTGGAGGAGATACACGGGAAGCAGAAGCAAAATGGTTCCAGGCTCCAAGAAACCTTGAGACTAGAGAGTAGCAGCGGTGGGCAAAACTATAATCCAGCAGAGGAATAAGCTGCCAGACGAGCCAGACCGAAAGCGTGGGAAGGAAATATTGTGTCCAATGCATCTTTTCGGACTGTGAGTAGGCGGTAAAGTGACCATCTTGTCTCCTGCTGCCTTATTCCCTTTGGCACCACATCTACTATAAACTCTCTGGGAGACAGCCCTGGTTGGGAAAGTCTCACCATCTCCAGCGCTGTCACCATCTATCTCCCAGGGACTTCTGCAGTGGCGATCACATCCTGGCTGAACATCCCTACTGGCGTCACAAACTTTCTACTTTCTTTTTACTTCTTTTTGCTATTATAAAAGCTGCATCCCTTGTACAGTAACCCCTTTTTTAATGTAGTACAGGACCACAGCTGCTGAGATAGCCACCACCGTGACATAGTAATCAGGGTACTACCCTGCTCAGCAGCCTAAGTACCCTGGTCCTTAGCACTCTACATATACACACACATATTTGTGATTTTTCCTATGCAGTTGCTGATGGTATAGTAGCTCAAGAGGCTGTGCAAATTTAAATCTCATGGCTGCACAACAGAACTCTACTCTAAGGACCCAACACATTCTACTCCCTTCCAGCACCCAGCAATCCCATGATTACTCATCCTGGAAAAAAAGCATTTTTAGTGCTTCTTATACTGTATACACAATACTTGCTCAGCACTATGTATACGGTGGTCAGGAAGGCAGGGCTATAGCAATAAACTATCTTTGAATTCTCTTTAATGGTAGCAATACTGTGCCTGACAGTTTTGCTCTCCACTCCTGCCATTTCAAGAATTGCGCAACTGCAAGAATTGCAGAATACCCAGAACTTCTGTGGTCAATCATTGGGCCAAAACTAGATAAACATGGCCTTTTTCATAATGAAGTTTTAAGTTTGGATTTTGGCCTGATACCCCTTTTTATTTTTATCATGTCTGTTCTATGTTACCATGTTCAGTTATATCCAGGCTATCTTCTTATAAATTATACCTGCTAATAGGAATATGTCAGATATCTGTATTATTCTCTTTAGTCTCTGAAATTAGTATTATTTACCTTATATGAAAGAAGAATAAAGAAGATTCAGTAAAACTAAAAGTGAATACTAAATCAATAGATTCCACATTCACTGCTGAAAATGCAAATGTCTTTGTTTTAAGTTTGTTGTGTTCTTGACCTTTAAGAATTCACCTATTACTTCACCTTTCTTGTTCATTCATAAGTAAATCGAGTTATTGGGTGTTTACAGATAAATAATGCATTCTCTGTCTGCAATTCTCACATATATGCTGCATTTGAATTGTACATCATATGGCCTTTCTTTTAAAGGTTCTATTAAAGTAGAATCACAAATTAAATCAACATTTCAACAATATTCTAGCGGAGCCTTTGATTTCCGCTTTCCATTCAGTAGTCATGAAATTTTGATAGACAACGGCCTTCACTCAACATTTTATATGTCAAAGAAATAAAGGTTTTTCTTTGGGTGAATAAAATTATTTAAATTAGTGACCTTTGAGTCTGTGGTTTCAAGTTAGTGTCATCATCACCCTGACTCATAGCAAACAGTAAAGGAGAAAGAGCTTGTCAGTAAATATAAGCTTATTTTAATCTATCATTGTAGAGATGATCATAAATCTTTTCAGCTTCTTATAAGTTTAACTTTTCCAACTGGCGTAAAATTCTAAAGTAAACATTCAAAGTTCAAACATTCAATCTGATGATTTGGATATGATTGGCTATCTATTCTAATAAAACACTAAGCCAGCTTCCGTCAGTATGTCATCGAAATGGCGTCACATCCTGACGGAAGCCGGCTATATCCCTAAGCAAGATGGCCGACCGTTAGCAAGAGCGGGGCTAATACTGCCCCGCTCTGGCCATCAGTGGCCTCTCCTGCTCCCCACACCCTCCCGTCTCCCACCCCTGCCCGCCACACACACCACCTCATAAAATAGCAAATCATTATGCTCACCTATCCTCTCTCTATCCAGCGCTGCCTCCAACAGCAAGCTCCGTCTGCTTACAGGACCTGTGATGATGTCACAGAGCATCATCGGGTCACATGACCGCAGTTACCGTAACTGCGGTCATGTGACCCGATGATGCTCTGTGACATCATCACAGGTCCTGTAAGCAGACGAAGCTTGCTGTTGGAGGCAGCGCTGGATAGAGAGAGGATAGGTGAGCATAATGATTTGTTATTTTATGAGTGGGTGTGTGAGTGTGTGCGAGCCCGCCGCCGCCTTCCATCCTGCCCCGCATGCTCCATCCTGCCCCCTGCCACTCTGCCCACCGTACTGCTGCGCTGACCACTCTGTCCATTACGCTGCTGTGCTGACCAATCTGCCCACCGCGCTGCTGCGCTGACCATTCT
Source organism: Allobates femoralis (assembly GCA_033576535.1). Lineage (NCBI taxonomy): Eukaryota > Metazoa > Chordata > Amphibia > Anura > Aromobatidae > Allobates > Allobates femoralis. Next base: position 722,333,153 of record JARQOC010000003.1, on the reverse strand, counting down.
GCCCACCGTGCTGCTGTGCTGACCACTCTGCCCACCGCACTGCTGTGCTGACCACTCTGCTCACCGCGCTGCTGTCCTCCTCCTCCCACCGCTCTGTGCTCCGTCCTCCCCTTAACTGCGCTGCTCCTTCCTCCTCCACCGCTTCATCCTCCTTCCTTTGTCCTCCTCCTCTCTGCCACTCCATCCTCCCCCTTCCTGTGCTGCTCCAACCTCCCCCCCGCTTCGTCCTCTGTCCTCCTCGCCTCGCCGCTCTGTGCTCCGTCCTCCCCCTGCTGCTCTGTCCTCCCCCTTCCAGTGCCGCTCCATCCTCCCCCACCCCACTGCTTCCTCCTCCTTCCTTTATCCTCCTCCTGCCCGCCACTCCATCCTCCGTCCTCCCCCTGCCTGTGCTGCTCCATCCTCCCCCACCCGCTGCTTTGTCCTCAGTCCTCCTCCCCCCTGCCGCTCTGTGTTCCGTCCTCCCCCTGCCTGTGCCGCTCAATCCTCCCCCACCCCACCGCTTCCTCCTTCTTCCTTTGTCCTTCTCCCCTCCGCCACTCCATCCTCCGTCCTCCCCCTGCCTGTGCTGCTCCATATACTCCCACCCGCCGCTTTGTCCTCTGTCCTCCTCCCCCCTGCCGCTCTGTGCTCCGTCCTCCCCCTGCCTGTGCTGCTCCTTCCTCCTCCACTGCTTCCTCCTCCTTCCTTTGTCCTCCTCCCCTCCGCCACGCCATTCTCCGTCCTCCCCTGCCTGTGCTTCACTGGCCTCCCCCACCCCGCCGCTTCGTCCTCCATCCTCCTCTCCCCCGCCGCTCTGTGTTCTGTCCTCCCTGTGCCGCTCTGTCCTCCCCCTGCCACTCTATCCTCCCCCTGCCGCTCTGTCCTCCCCCTGCCGCTCTGTTCTCCCCCTGCCGCTCTGTCCTCCCTCTGCCACTCTGTCCTCCCCCTGCCTGTGCCGCTCCATCCTCCCCCACCACTTCCTCCTCCTTCCTTTGTCCTCCTCACCTCTGCCACTCCATCCTCTGTCCTCCCCTGCCTGTGCTGCTCCATCCTCCCCCACCCCGCCACTTCGTCCTCAGTCCTCCTCCCCCTGCCGCTCTGTCCTCCATCCTCCTCACCCCTGTTGCTCTGTCCTCCCTCCTCCCCTCTGCCACGCCGTCCTTTCCCCGCTGCTCCTTCTTCAAACTTCCTCCCAATTCAGCCCTCACCGCTATCCCCATGCAATCTCTATTTCTATATTTTAGAATACCCGATGCGTTAGAATCGGGCCAACATCTAGTCAAATATAAATGAGGGTCTCTTTATTATCACCAACAACAAATTTTGAAGAAGGAAAACCTTGATGTGTTGGGTTTCACATTAACCTTTGGCAATAGGCTGATTCCTGTGGATCCAGCTTGTGCCTCCAGCCAAGCCACTTCTGCCACAAGGCAGGATTAATATATCACCTGTGTGTGTTTGATACGACAGCAAAATGTCACTCCCTGAGACCACCATCCAAAAACCCATACATAAGTGCGTCATGGAGCAAGACGGGATGTGTAGAGCTGGCTCAGGGGCTGATACGCTCTACAAATGATAGATAATGTCTGTTCAATTGCTGACATCTGTCTCACAAATGCAAAAATGCAACTAGAGCAAAATCCCAATAAATGTTGGTAACCATTCAGCTGACACTCTCAATCTCTGATAATGGCATTAAAAGGGTGCAGTCACACTTGAACACAAGTACTGGATCTAATGAGCCTCCCACCAACTGATCACAGAGTACTGATGGGTTGTCAAGACAGCCATTGACCTGCTGAAGGTCCTTGTTTCTGATATTTTGGCTCTTCCATGAAGCTCAACAAAAGGTTGAGCTTCACAGTGGACTGATTTATCCGATGTATTGCAGTGATGTATCCTATGTATTGCAGTATACAGTATAAGCCATTAGATAATTGATAGTTCTGTCTATCAAAATATAAAAATAATCAGTACAGAATATGCCAGAAAGAAAAATATATGAAAACATTATCATTTATGTTTTTTTCTCATCTAGCCTATCTAATCAACATTCAATAAAAAGTGATCAAAATGTTGTATGCATCCTTAGTTGGTATCATTGCAAACATCAGCTCACTGTGCAAAAAGCAAGCCCTTGCATAGCGCCATCAGCAGAAAAATAAAAAGTTACCGGTCTCAGAAAATACTCAAATCCATTTATTTGTCGTCATTTTTTTTATGAGAACTATTTTCCAGGTCATTTTACAACGTAAAAATGTCATAAAAGAAAAAAACAAAAATCAATTATGGAATCACAGTAATACTATGCAGGTTTATACTGCATAGCGGGTACAAGCACTGTCTCTATTTTCCTCTCAGGTAGCAGGAAAGCAAACTGTTTTTTTTTGAGGAACTGCAGACAATGGCAGAGAATACATTGCATTGAATGCTGTTCACTAGTGGTGAGCGAGCACTAGCATTCTCAGATGTTTGGCACTGTGTTTGGAATTGCATTAATACTGCGCAGATTTACATTGTATAGTGGGAATAGGCGCTATCTCTATTTGCCTCTCAAGTAGCAGGAAAGCAAGAAAAATTAGACACTGTCAGGGAATAAGTTGCATTGGATGCTGCGCACTAGTGATGATCAAGCAGTGCCATGCTTGAGTGCTTGTTACTCGTAACAAGAAGTACTATGCTCAGATGGGCATGACAGCAGTACCTGAGTATTATGGAAGTCAAGGGGGAACTCAAGCATTTTTTCATAAGATCTTCCATAGCTTTGACTATGAGTACATCTGAATGGGCAGATTAACTCTGTCTACATTGGACTTAACTCAATGTATCCCAACTTCAGGCTAACTAGGCTATGTTCGCAATGTTTTTGTTGCATCAAACATTTTTTCAACGTGTTCACAGCATTTTTGCTACATTTTTGTTCCATATCTTTGCAGTATTTTTTAAGTGCAGATTACATGTGTGCTTTATCTTCAATACATGTTTGATAAAGTACTGTAATGCGCAGGCATGGGAAAAGGTCAAAGACTGCCACCGCATTTGCACTACAATACTTTCCTCTGCCCTGAACAGGGCAGAGAAGTGTGTATGCAGAGGAGCGTGATGGAGAACACTGTGTGGATGACATAAGATGCATCGGGTGGAGGATGGCGATCACAAGCAGAGAGCAAATGTTGGACTTAGGCTGGGGTCACACACACAGATATCTGGGCAGATATTGTTCACAGATCTCTGGTTGCAGTGAAATCATGGACACATTGTTACATGTGTACACAGCCACAAAATGGAACCATGTGTCCATGATTTCACTGCAACCAGAGATCTGTGAACAATATCTGCCCAGATATCTGTGTGTGTGACCCCAGCCTAAGACCAGCGACAACCATTAGGCCCCATAGGTGAGTTTGGCTAGGGTCACACTTTAAACTAGAATTGCGTGTTCACCGCATCCAGATCCGGATGCGGTGAACGCAATTGCGGTCCCACACATTTTTTATGAAAAATCTGTGGAGTGAACCACATTGCGATAACCGGATTGCTCAGGATGTGTAATGGCGCTGCGCTGGCCATAGATCTACCGTAAAAGCCTGCAGGACCTCGGACAGCGGCACATAGTATACGTACATGACGTATACTATGCGCAACTGTCAGGGGAACCGCCGGCTTCATTGATAAAAATGTACAGAGCCAACAGGAGTCGGCTATACTGTAGAGGGAATATTAACCGCTTACATGCCCACCTGAGTAGGTAGCATGTCTCTAGGGGGGGTGGGCTCCCGGGGGGGTGGGCTCCCCCTAGAGAGATGATGGGCAAAATTATTATTAACATTATAGCTTTTTTCACAGTTTCACCACCTTGCTTATCCCGGCGGCAGCCGGGATAAGCAAAGTATACGGTAACCGGATAGCTCAGGATTACACATCCTGCGCAATCCGGTTATCGCAATGCGAGGCACAGAACCGCTCCGAAAACTGCAGCCTGCATGATTTTTCACGCAGGCTGCAGAGCCGGAGCCGGCAACCGGATGGCTTGATAAGTTTTTATAATGGCCTCCTATGAGGAGTGCTTCCTGCTCCGGTTTTGAACTTTTTAAAAGCTCAAAACCGGATCAGGATTTGAAAAAAAAACTGCATGTTTGACCGTAGCCTATTACATGGTGCATTCAAATAACATGCCTTGTCTCTGTGGCCTTTCCTATAGCTTTTGAAACAATGTTCTGAACACAGGATAGAAAGCAGCAACCAAGTAAGGCTAGGGTCACACATGCATATTTTACTAGCGTTTTTGGAGACCTGCGATTTCTAAAAATGCATGCAAAACCGCACCCATAGACCCCCATGCAAAAAACGCATACCCCAATAGCAAAAACGCATGTCTAAATGGACCATGCGTTTTTGGGTGCGTTTTTTGGCTCAGCACCAAAAAATACTGCATGATGCAGTATTTTTTCAAAAACACACCCAAAAACGCAGCATGCAGTATTTTTTGGTGCTTTTTCAAAAACGCATCCGTTTTTGATTAACATGGGGCCCTATAGGAAACGCATGCGTTTTTGAAAGTGTCAAAAATGGACATGCTTTTTTGCATGCGTTTTTAAACAAAAGGCATGTGTTTTTAAGGACTTTTTAAGGGGGCCCCACACCTAACAGCAAAAACGCAGGTGGGCAAAAAACACCTAAAAAAAACGCATTGCATGTGTGACCCTAGCCTATGGCTAGGGTCACACTTGCAATATTGTAAGTTCCCTGCGTTGTTTGCAGAAAACGTAGAATATTTTTCTCACTACGCAGCCTGCACGCAGGCTGCATAGCGACGTACACGGCCCCTTGCAACCCACTGTATTACCTAGATACCAGCTACACAGTGGGCTGCGGGGAGTGCGATTTGCACCACGTACAGGGGAACGCATCATGATTAACTTAGAATATTGCAAGTGTGACCCTAGCCTAACGCAGTGGCCTCCCGAACAATCACCAAAATACATAATACGTTAGGCATCATTCGCATATATGCGTTGGTGAATTACCTGCATTTGCCTGCCCTGCGCTAGCGCAAAAGCAAGTGCAGGTGCAGTTTTAGGCAAACGCAGGCAAGCACATCAGCGCATAGATGCAGTGTTCCTGCGCTCATCTGCGCTCGGTACCCCCATTAACGTCTATGGTCGAGCACAGCCGAACGCAAAAGCCGACATCCCCGAAGCGCAAGTGTGACTGTGCTGACGTCACCGTGCCCTCGCTTAGTCAGATGCACCCGGAAACGCCACTCTCCACATTTTCGGGTGCGTCTGACTTAACGCATGTGCGATGATGTCTGGCACTTCGCACTTGCGCTTTGGGGATGTCGGCTCCTGCGCTCGGCTGCGCTCGGCCATAGAAAGTAATGAGGGCACTGAGTGCAGATGAGTGCAGGAGCACTGCATCTATGCACTGATGTGCTTGCCTGCGTTTACCTAAAACTGCACCTGCGCTTGCTTTTGCACTAGTGCAGGGCAGGCAAACCAGGTAATTCACCAATGCATACATGCGAAAGGAGCCTAACTAAGGCTAGGGTCACACTTGGCATGAGTTTTTTTATTGCCTTAAAAATAAGCATGTGTTTCTGCATGCTTTTTTCATTTCTGCAAAGGTTTTTCCGGGTGCCTATAGGCACCCATGCGTTTTTCCATGCGTCTTTGAATCAGCACCCAAAAGAAAAGCATGCACCATTTTTTGGTGCTGATTTAAAAACGCATGCGTTTTTTAGAAAACGCATGCGTTTTTTAACATGGGCCCCTATGGAAAACGCATGCGTTTTTGGATGGTACTAAATGGTACTAAGGTACCATGTGTTTTTGCATGCGTTTTTGATGGCAGCTCCTCACATAAGTGCAAAAATGCATGGCACTTTAGGCATGTGTTTTTGCTATTGGGGCATGCGTTTTTGCTATAAGGGCATACGTTTTTTGCATGGGGGCCTATGGGTGCGTTTTTACATGCGTTTTTAAAAACGCAGGTCTCCAAAAAAGCATGTAAAATCTGCAAGTGTGCTAGGGTCATACTTGCCCAATTCTAAGTCCCCTTCGTGTTTTGCAGAGAACTTAGAATTTTTCTCTCCCTCCGCAACCTTCATGCAGGCTGCAGAGCGGAGAATGCGGCCCCTAGCAACCCGCTGTGTATCATGGATACCAGCTACACAGTGGGCTGCGGGGAGTGCGATTTTCACCACGCACAGGGGAACGCATCATGCTGCGTTTCCCTGTGCGTGGTGAAAATCGCACTCCCAGCAGCCCGCTGTGTAGCTGGTATCCATGATACACAGCGGGTTGCTAGGGGCCGCGTTCTCCGCTCTGCAGCCTGCATGAAGTCTGCGGAGGGAGAAAAAATTCTAAGTTCTCTGCAAAACACGCAGGGGACTTAGAATTTGGCAAGTGTGACCCTAGCCTAAGAAGTGGAGATGAGCAAATTTTCCCCGAATATATTCTCCAATTTCAACTTTGGCATGAACATTGCAAACTTGGTTTGTGATCGGAAAACCAAGCAATTTACCAATAAAATAAAATTGGCAATGCAGCTTTGTTCAGGAAAAGTTTTACACTTTAAAAAGTCCCAAAAATTTCCCCTGAATCTTTGGGGCCAAAATGCTTGCTGGAAGAACTGCTGGCTAGGAACAACACCTAAGCTTATGGTTGAGAGTGTTCCCAGACATCGGGTATACCTCTTTCAACCAGTAGCAGCCCCCATTTCATAACTTTATTGTCTGGGTTTGGGGTTCAGATTCAAGTTCGGGTCAAGTCCAGTCCCGAACCCAGACTTTAAAAAAACGTCCATCCGGGTTCGCTGAAACCAAACATCAGCAGCTTTGCCCATAACTACTTAGCACCAAAAAACCTCATCAAAATACATTGCAATATATTTTCTAGTAGTGATGAGCAAGCAGTAAAATGGTTGGGTGCTCGACCCAATGTTAACCTATGGAAAACGTGAGCATTTTTCCGGCGGCACCCCAGGCTGTCTGCATAAACCCTAAAAATGTATAAGAACAGTGATCAAATGATATGTGAACAGCATGGGGAAGACACCTTTAAGCATTTCTGACTCCCAGGTCACTGCTGTGAACAATGTTGCCTGAGTATTGCGCTACTTTTACAGACTCACAATTAAAGCTCCAAAAACAAAAACAAAATGGATTATCCTGGGGAAAATGTCAATGGCTCATACTCACTTGTGAGACAGTGTTGGTGTATTTTTTTTTATTACATTAAAGATTTTTTTTTTTTTAAATTGGGAAGCATTCCAATGCCCTTTGAAGAGATGTGGAGGAGGGTCTCATTAAATATTGTATGTTCCCATTATTAGGAAGTGGGTCTCCCATAGTGTTGCCTTTTGCAGGGCTGCCAAAAATTGGGAGGCACTCCGATACCCCTTGTAAGAAATGTGGAGGAGGCCTCTTTAAATAATGTTCCCATTATTAGGAAGTGAGTCTCCCACCCCAGAATTGTGGGCCGAACCCCAGGGTCCAGGAGTAGTGTCTGCAGGTGACAACACTGCTTCTTTCATTGTTGTGCATGCAAGCCAATCCCCTGTCCATAGTGCATGCAAAGATGCCTCCTGTCCTGCACCTGTTGTTGCACAATCTGAAATACCACCATCAGCAACCAAGTTCACGTCCTTGTCCCAGCACAGCATTCAGTTGTCCACACCTGAGTCCTTGGAACGCAAGCGCATATACGCAGCCAGTGCCCCACAAGCCACAATACTGAATTCACACATTTTGCAACTGCTTGTGCTCGAAATGTTGCCTTTTAGGCTAGTGGAGACAGAAGCATTTTGCAACATAATGGCAGCAACCATCCCTCATTATTCGGTCCCCAGCCACCACTTTTTCTCCCGGTGTGCTATCCCCGCATTTCACAAGCACGTGTCCCAAAATATTAGCCATGCCCTCAATAACGCAGTTACCGGCAAAGTCCATCTAACGACAGACACGTGGAAAAGTGCTTGTGGGCAGGGACGGTACATCTTGCTGATGGCACACTGGGTTAACATAGTGGAAGCTGAGATCCAGTCGGACCTTGGAACGGAACACGGCCTCCCGATACCAAGGATTGCTGGCCCTAACTCAATCAGGGTTGCCCCCACAGTCTACAGCTCCTGCACATCACCCTCCTCAGCCTCCTCCTCCCTTCAGCTTCCACATAAGTCACAAACTGGAAGCACTGCAGCACTACCTTGGTCAAGCAGCAACAGGCTGTGCTGAAGCTAATATGCGTAGGTGACAAACTGCACAATGCAGAAGAGTTGTGGACAGCTCTGAAAGAGCAGGCAGATTTATGGCTCACACCGCTGAACCTACAGCCAGGCATGGTTGTGTGTGACAATGTCCAGAAACTGTTGGTGGCTCTGAGGCGGGGTGAGCTCACACATGTACCATGCCTGGCCCATGTGCTCAACCTTATGGTTCAGTGGTTTCTTAAATCCTACTTGGAGCTGTTGGATCTGCTCGTCAAAGTAAGCCGCCTGTGTGCCCATTTTAGAAAGTCACCTACTGCTTTGGCCGCCCTTACTGGATTTCAGCATTGTTTGCAACTTCCAGCTCACAGACTGTGATGTCCCCACGTGTTGGAATTCGACACTGCTGATGTTGGTCAGGATTTGTGAGCAAAAGAGGGCATTTGTTGACTACCAGCTTTAACAAGGCAGTCGGTATTCGGTTTGGATTCTATACATAAGACCTCAGGAGTTGACATGGATGTCCGACATATGCACAATCCTCCAAAACTTTGAGGACACCATTAAGATGGTGAGCGGCGATGATGTCATCATTGGCATCACCATCCTGCTTCTCTGTCTTCTGAAACGCGCTCTGGTCAAAACCAAAGAGGATGCATTGCAGGCAGAGCACGATGAGATGGAGCAAGGAACCATACAGGGTGATTACACACAGCCCAGCCTCATCTCATCCCAACATGGATTGGGGGACAATTAGGAGGAGGAGGAGAAGGAAGAACAGGAACTAGTTTCATGTGCTATACACTGTACTACCTGAACAACTGTCATAATGTCTGTTCAGCATGGATGGCCAGAAAACAGGGAGGAGGAGGAGAGCATGGTCAGTCATCCTCTTGGTGAGAGTAAAAAATAGGGGGGGGAACAAGAGGCGCAATAGTGCCCTATCACTAGTGACACTAATGTATGTGGTGGGTATGAATTCACTCACCTAGCACAGTTGTGAGACCCACAACTGGTGTAAAAGCATTTAGCATTAAATGCAGCTGCTGCAGGACTTTCACCTTCCACATGCACGTGGGAACCATCCAGAAGTTACTTCAGGGGAAATGGTGTATCAGTGTCCGCGCTGCTGAAATCCCAAGAAAACGATCCGGAAACCATATGTAGGTTGCATCAATCATCCATTTATTCCTACGCGTTTCGGCACTGTCCTAGTGCCTTCCTCAGGGATCAATCTTGCCTGTTACCAGTCTGGCACGCATGGCTGAGTTTATGTTACGCTGCCTGTGATGTGACCCTTGCATTCTCAAAATTTTGGGGACACTCATTATTGGTTGGTGACACTATTAGACCCATGCTACAAGGAGAACTTTATATCTCTTATTCTCAAGGCGAAGAGGTCTACAAACACGGGGCAGTACCAGAACACCCTTGTTGCGGAATTATTAAAAAAATTTCCATATGAAAACGCTGGAAGAAGAGGTCACAGTTCGGTGGACAACCAATGAGTACAGGTGAGAGAGACACAAATCCAATCCAGCAGAGCCAGGGGAACACTGTCAAAATTATGGGAGAGTTTTCTCAGTTCCTCCCATTGCACAGGCCCTGAGGCGTGGGATTCTCTCAAAAGGAGTGCAAAGTTTGGGAAGATGCTGAAGGAGTACCTTGCCGACCGTACCAAAGTCCTCCGTGATTCCTCTGTGCCTTATAATTATCGGGTATCCAAGCTGGACACGTGGCATGAACTGGCTCTCTATGCCTTGAAAGTCCTGGCCTGCCCTGCCATTAGCATTTTGTCAGAGCAGGTTTTTAGTGCCACAGGGGGAATTATTACTGATAAGCGCACCTGCCTGTCAACTGAAAATGCTGACTGGCTGACTGTTCTTAAAATTAACAAGGGCTAGATTTGGACAGACTTCTCAGTATCACTAAATGATAGCAGCGTAATATAAACTCAAAGCCAGTGTCTTTTTTGGGGAGGTATATTCCCATGCTCCTCTTCACCCCCACACATAGGTATACGCTTCCTGATTTTAGCTAATTTCTACAGTCCTCCTCTTTCTCCTCATCATCCACCACCATATCACCAGAGTGACCGTGGTCCATGATGCAACAAACACATAATATTTTTAAAGGGTGTTTATGATGCCCGTAAGAAAAAAAAGTTATACAGTATATTCATGTATACACCCAGGAGTAAATGTTTGTCAGTCCATACTTAGTGCATGGGCATTACAAGTATAGGAGACCAGCTCCTTTGTAATGGGAAAGTTGTTTTTATGAGGCCCTCCTCCATGTCTCTTCCTAGGGGACTTGGAATGCCTCCCAATTTTTGGCAGCCCTGCATAGGGCAACACTATGTGTGACCTACTTCCTAATAATGGGAACATTATTTTATGAGGTCCTCCTCCACTTCTCTTCCAAGGGGCATTGGAGTGCCTCCCAATTTTTGGCAGCCCTGCATGTTTTGCTGCCATGTGCCTGATCATGCTGGTGGTGGTCAGGCTTGTAGTTTTGCTACCCCTGCTGAAGCTGGCATGACAGGTGGAGCAAATGGCCTTTTTGGAATTATCAGCAGAGTCCTTAACAAACAGCCAGACTCGGGAAGACCTAACAGCTGTACTTGCAACCTCCGTCATGTTGGTGTTATGGGGAACGGTTGGCTGCCTTCTGTCTGTCACCACACTGCTTTTTCCTGCCTGTTGGGGTGCTACGGATTCCTCTCCCTGTGCGCTGCTGTCCTCGCTCTGCATGTCCTCCTGCCAGGTTGGGTCAGTTAATATATCATCCACCACATTGTCTTCCACTTCCGCACCCTGGTCCTCCTCCTGACTTTCTGGCAATTGTGTCTCATCATCGTCCACCTCTTGTGACACTTTCCCACCATCGCCATTGTGCGACCGTGGCTACTCAAATATTTGGGCTACACTACAGGCGCCTATCTTCTCTTGCCCCCATTCAAGTGGAATGGATGAAAGGCCCGAATCTATAATTGGAAAAGGAAACAGCTCTTCAGAGTGTCCAAGTGTGGGATCCCACTAGGCATGGTGGGAGGAAGGAGGATCAGAGTGAGGAATATGCGGTCCAGACTCATGGCTACTGAGACTTGACCGTGTGGAAGACAGGGTGGTAGTCGGGGTGGCAAACTGACAGGAAGCATTATTCGCTATCCAACCAACAACCTTTTGACACTGCTCTGGGTTTAAAAGTGGTGTGCTGCAGTCCACTTGGAATTGTGACAGGAAGGTCAGGCGAGAAGATGTGGATGTTTGTTGTGGCACAATTGTAGCTTGCCCACGGCCTCGGCCTCTGCATGCATCATCACCATCACGTCCAATTCCTCGTCCCTTGCCACGCACCTTGCACATTTTAAACAGGGGACTATATGTACTGCCTATATACACTGCCTGTATACAGCTGGATTAGTCCTGAAAAGGAGTTTAGTTTACACCCCACAGTCTGCTATATACCCTGCCTGCTTATATACTTCTAGATTAATCCTCAAAAGGACTGTTTAGATGGATATTAGAAGCTTGCTACACCAGCCCCAAATGTGACTGGAATACAGTCTCTTGTGCTACACTGCAGTGTGCTATATACCCTGCCTGTATACAGCTAGGTTAATCCTGAAAAGGAGTTTACAGACCAAAGTCTGCTATATATCCGGTCGGTATACAGCTAGATTAATCCTGAAAAGGAGTTTAGTTTACACACTGCAGTCTGCTTTATACCCTGCCTTCTTGAATGCTTATAGAATAATCCTCAAAAGGACTGTTTAGATGGATATTAGAAGCCTTATACACCAGCCACATATGTGACTGGAATACTGCCTCTTGTGCTACACCTCAGTCTGCTATATACCCTGCCTGCTTGCATATGGCTAGATTAGTCCTCAAAAGGACTGTTTAGATGGATATTAGAAGCTTGCTACACCAGCCCATAATGTGACTGGAATACAGCCTCTTGGGCTACACCGCAGCGTGCTATATACCCTGCCTACCTGTATACAGCTAGATTAATCCTCAAAAGGACTGTTGTTTTGATGGATATTAGAAGCCTGGTACACCAGCCCCAGATGTGATGACTGGTATACAGCATCTTGTGCTACACCGCAGAGTGCTATATACCCTGCCTGCCTGTATACAGGTAGATTAGTCCTAAAAAGAACTGTTGGTTTAAATGGATTGTGTACACTACTTACACTCAGGGCTGCCACTAGGAATTTCGGGGCCCCTTACTGAAAAAATTTTTGGGGCCCCACTGAGACTCCGCCCAGCCTCCACTTATGCTCTGCCTCCACACATGCTCCGCCTCCACCCAAACATACATATTTATAGTGAAAAATTTGAACAGCACCAAAAATTACCTCAATTTATGTGCAAAGCTTTTCCAACCAGCAATTCAGATGATTCCTTACAACAGGGTAAAAAATGGAAAAACAAAAAAATTAGAAAAAAATGGATTTTAATGCACAAGGCGCATGACCATGCCATTGGGCAATACAGTCCACTTTTTCTATATTTTTGTGCTGTTTTTCCTTTTTTTACACTATCTCTCTCTATTATATATTACACACACACCCTTGAGACTGCTGTGGGCTGAATACACAATAGCTGAGCCTGTATATATAATAGAGAATACACAATAGAGACAGCTGCTAGCTGTATACACAATAGAGATGACTGCAGGCCATATACACCATAGAGACAGCTGCTGCCTATACACACAATAGAGAATACACAATAGAGACTGCTGCTCGCCGTTCATAATAGAGAATACACAATAAAGACTGTTGCTGTCTGTATAGACAATGGAGACGGCTGTGGGCCCAGCGGTATAGACAATGGAGATGGCTGCTGGCTATACACACAGTAGAGAATACACAATAATACGGCTGCTGGCTACCCACCATAGAGAATACACAATAGAGACTGCAGCTGGCTGTATACACAATGGAGATGGCTGCAAGATAAATGCACAATGGAGACAGCTAAGGGACAAATGCACAATGGAGACGGCTGCGGAACAAATAGACAATGTGGACAGCTGTGGGACAAATGCACAATGTAGACGGCTGTGGGACAAATGCACAATAGAGACAGCTGTGGGACCAATGCACAATGGAGACTGCTGCAAGACATATGCACATTAGAGACTGCTGCGGGACGCATGCACATTAGAGACTGCTGCTCCATCTCCCACACTCAGCTCTGCTCCATCTCCCACACTCAGCTTTGCTCTATCTCCCACACTCAGCTCTGCTCCATCTTTTACACTCAGCTCTTCTCCATCTCCCACACTTGGCTCTGCTCCTTCTCTTACACTCGGTTCTCCTCAATTTCCCACACTCGGCTCTTCTCCATCTCCCACACTCGGCTCTTCTCCATCTCCCACACTCGCTCTTCTCCATCTCCCACACTTGGCTCTTCTCCATCTTTTACACTCAGCTCTTCTCCAACTCCCACACTCAGTTCTGCTCCATCTTTTACACTCAGCTCTTCTCCATCTCCCACACTCAGCTTTGCTCCATCTCTTACACTCAGCTATTCTCCATCTCCCACACTCAGCTTTCCTCAATCTCCCACACTTGGCTCTTCTCCATCTCCCACACTCGGCTCTTCTCCATCTCCCACACTCAGCTCTGCTCCATCTTTTACACTCAGCTCTTCTCCATCTCCCACACTCAGCTCTGCTCCATCTTTTACACTCAGCTCTTCTCCATCTCCCACACTCAGCTCTGCTCCTTCTCTTACACTCGGCTCTCCTCAATCTCCCACACTCGGCTCTTCTCCATCTCCCACACTCGGCTCTTCTCCATCTCCCACACTTGGCTCTTCTCCATCTCCCACACTTGGCTCTTCTCCATCTCCCACACTTGGCTCTTCTCCATCTCCCACACTCGGCTCCTCTCCATCTCCCACACTCGGCTCTTCTCCATCTCCCACACTCGGCTCTTCTCCATCTCCCACACTCAGCTCTGCTCCATCTCCCACACTCAGCTCTGCTCCATCTTTTACACTCAGCTCTTCTCCATCTCCCACACTCAGCTCTTCTCCATCTCCCACACTCAGCTCTTCTCCATCTCCCACACTCAGCTCTTCTCCATCTTCCACACTCGGCTCTTCTCCATCTCCCACACTCAGCTCTTCTCCATCTTTTACACTCAGCTCTTCTCCATCTCTTGAGGTACCATTACACGCGGCAACTTTTCTAGGAATTTCACTGGCAACTTACTGGTTGCAGTGAAATCATGGACACATTGTTCCATTTGTACACAGCAACAAGATAGAACAATGTGTCCATCATTTCACTGCAACCAGTAAGTTACCAGTGAAATTCCTAGAAATGTTGCCGCGTGTAAAGGTACCCTTACACTCGGCTCTGCTCCATCTCACACACTCGGCTCTGCTCCATCTGTACACTCAGCTCTGCTCCATCTCTTACACTTGACTCTGCTCCATCTCCCGCACTCAGCTCTGCTTCATCTCACACACTCAGCTCTGCTCCATCTCACACACTCGGCTCTGCTCCATCTCTTCACACTGCTCTGCTCCATCTCTTACACTTGGCTCTGCTCCATCTCCTACACTCGGCTCTGCTCCATCTCCTACACTCGGCTCCGCTCCATCTCCTACACTTGGCTCTGCTCTATCTCTACACTCAGCTCTGCTCCATCTCCCACACTCAGCTCTGCTCCATCTCCCACACTCAGCTCTGCTCCATCTCCCACACTCAGCTCTGCTGCTCCATCTCTACACTCAGCTCTGCTCCATCTCCCACTCTCAGCTTTGCTCCATCTTTTACACTCAGCTCTTCTCCATCTCCCACACTCAGTTCTGCTCCATCTTTTACACTCAGCTCTTCTCATCTCCCACACTCAGCTTTGCTCCATCTCTTACACTCAGCTCTTCTCCATCACCCACACTCAGCTCTGCTCCATCTTTTACACTCAGCTCTTCTCCATCTCCCACACTCAGCTCTGCTCCTTCTCTTACACTCGGCTCTCCTCAATCTCCCACACTCGGCTCTTCTCCATCTCCCACGCTCGGCTCTTCTCCATCTCCCACACTCGGCTCTTCTCCATCTCCAACACTCGGCTCTGCTCCTTCTCTTACACTCGGCTCTTCTCCATCTCCCACACTCGGCTCTTCACCATCTCCAACACTCGGCTCTTCACCATCTCCCACACTTGGCTCTCCTCCATCTCCCACACTCGGCTCTTCTCCATCTCCCACACTCGGCTCTTCTCCATCTCCCACACTCGGCTCTTCTCCATCTCCCACACTCAGCTCTGCTCCATTTTTTACACTCAGCTCTTCTCCATCTCCCACACTTGGCTCTTCTCCATCTCCCACACTCACTCTTCTCCATCTCCCACACTCAGCTCTGCTCCATCTTTTACACTCAGCTCTTCTCCATCTCCCACACTCAGCTCTGCTCCTTCTCTTACACTCGGCTCTTCTCCATCTCCCACACTCGGCTCTTCTCCATCTCCACACTACTCGGCTCTTCTCCATCTCCCACACTCGGCTCTGCTCCTTCTCTTACACTCGGCTCTGCTCCATCTCCCACACTCAGCTCTTCTCCATCTCCCACACTCAGCTCTTCTCCATCTCCCACACTCGGCTCTTCTCCATCTCCCACACTCGGCTCTTCTCCATCTCCCACACTCGGCTCTTCTCCATCTCCCACACTCAGCTCTGCTCCATCTTTTACACTCAGCTCTTCTCCATCTCCCACACTTGGCTCTTCTCCATCTCCCACACTCACTCTTCTCCATCTCCCACACTCAGCTCTGCTCCATCTTTTACACTCAGCTCTTCTCCATCTCCCACACTCAGCTCTGCTCCTTCTCTTACACTCGGCTCTGCTCCATCTCCCACACTCAGCTCTTCTCCATCTCCCACACTCAGCTCTTCTCCATCTCCCACACTCAGCTCTTCTCCATCTCCCACACTCGGCTCTTCTCCATCTCCCACACTCAGCTATGCTCCTTCTCTTACACTCGGCTCTGCTCCATCTCCCACACTCAGCTCTTCTCCATCTCCCACACTTGGCTCTTCTCCATCTTCCACACTCAGCTCTTTTCCATCTCCCACACTCGGCTCTGCTCCATCTTTTACACTCAGCTCTTCTCCATCTCTTAAGGTACCATTACACGCGGCAACTTTTCTAGGAATTTCACTGGCAACTTACTGGTTGCAGTGAAATCATGGACACATTGTTCCATTTGTACACAGCAACAAGATAGAACAATGTGTCCATCATTTCACTGCAACCAGTAAGTTACCAGTGAAATTCCGCGAAATGTTGCCACGTGTAAAGGTACCCTTACACTAAGCTTTGCTCCTTCTCACACACTCAGCTCTGCTCCATCTCACACACTCAGCTCTGCTCCATCTCACACACTCAGCTCTGCTCCATCTCACACACTCAGCTCTGCTCCATCTCACACATTCGGCTCTGCTCCATCTCACACACTCGGCTCTGCTCCATCTCTACACTCAGCTCTGCTCCATCTCTTACACTCAGCTCTGCTCCATCTCACACACTCAGCTCTGCTCCATCTCTACACTCGGCTCTGCTCCATCTCTTACACTTGGCTCTGCTCCATCTCCTACACTCGGCTCTGCTTCATCTCCTACACTCGGCACTGCTCTATCTCTACATTCAGCTCTGCTGCATCTGTGTAAACTTTGTGCAGCCCCAGCAGGACGCCAGGGTGAGATGATGGGCAGTGAACCTACCTGAGGAAATGGAGGAGCCTGGAGCCCGACAGGCTGGAGTTGCTGGATGCTATGCTGGACAGTTCTGGTAGAGTCTCCTCAGCCCATGTCTCCGAGGCTGCAGCCTTCCTGCTCAATCAGATGATGTCCTGCTCATCCACATCCAGGTGTTGGTGTGAGGCTGAGCTGTCACCGAGAACCCACAGCCTCTGCAGGGATGAGCAGCAGCCCGGGCACTGGAGCCTCCACCTGGCGGGTGCTGCACCGGCATGAGATGTCAGCGTGCTGGGGATGGACCTGCCCTCTGTGCTGCCAGGCAAGAGGCAGACCTCGGCTGCCGATGCTGGTGCCCTCATTACTTCCTGTTTGCGGGCCGCACCGGCAGCTGCCCTGCCTTTGTGATGGACAGAAGGTGAGAGAACAGGGGGCGGGGCCCGAGCCCTGCAATGATTCTTCACAGGAGAGGGGGGCCTTCAACAAGACATGAGGGGGCGGGACTCGCTCCAAACGGCCACGCCCCCGCTGGCATGGCCAGGCCCACCCTGCCCCTGTTCTAATGGCCACGCCCCCTCCACTGATGAGCGGGCCCCATACAGCAGTAAGACCTGTAAGGCCCTAAAGGCGGCCCTGCTTACACTACCTAAAAGACACAAAATCTGTCCCTAGATCACCAGCATTTCTCCCTACAGTAGGTGACAATGTGGAACAGTGAGGAGCACAGCACCTTCAGTTCTTATATAGACCTCATGACGCTGTACGGCCAGCCAGTTACTGTAATGCCACAACCAACATGGCTGTGGCATTACATTGTGTGGCAGCCAATCTCTGCATGTGGGCTGGCTCTGTAAAGAGCGCCAACAGGCATGGAAGAGGAGCCGAGCATGAGCCCAAGCATCTCGCCGGTACTCGGTACTCGCCGAGCATCTCGAGTACTGTGATGCTCGGGCGAGCACCGAGTACTGGCGAGCATGCTCTCTCATCCCTATTTTCTAGTTTTAGTCTACAGAAAAAGAAAAATGCATCAAAAGATCTACGTGTACAAACGTTAAAGATGTTTTTTAAATGTGATTTAAAATATTACATTTATTGACAACTGTTATTGGGCATCTTAAACTTTTTTGAACATTTTGGTTAGATTGTAAATTATTATTATGCACATTTTCATTATGGCAATCACAATGCTATGTTTTATACCTAGTATTAGTAAACCACAAGACATACTAATAATAAAGTAAAAATGATACTCTAATGACTGGCTTGACTTTGTTGTATTATGGGTTTCTGTCTTCAAAATTCATTGACTTATTTTGTTAATTAAGTCTTGCTGAGTCAGGTTGAAACTCTGCAAAAGTATCTAATTAGTTTCCTGAGCCTCTGGATATAAATAGCAGCCACTAACAATCATCATTGCCAGTCCTGCTACTTTTCATGATGTTTAAGATTTTATTGGAAGCGTGTATACCTGAAAAGCCAAGCTATTTATCACAAACAATTATAGTGTGTTTAATCAGCCTGGTGACCTTCTTAATAGAAATTGAGTAATTTCTCCAGGAATGCTTTCAATTTAAATATAAGGTCTGTACTGAACTTCTGTATGCCTTAGGCCATCTTTAGGTTAATGAACTAAGCTATGTGCTGTACCATGTCAAGACTAAATAAACATATACAATACGTCTCAGCCACAGCCACATCTCTGATGGCTAACTAAAACTTCAGTATTTAGTACATGAACACTTTTTACTTTAAATTCACAATAATGCATTAATACACAGCAGGTGAAATAAGAATTAAACACATCACTATTCACCAATTTTCTAAGGCTGGCTTCACACCACGGTAAGGTCCGGTCCGGAGCTGTCCGTTGTAAACCAGACAACCCTGGACCGGTTTTTCGCCCCATAGTAGCCTATGGGGCCGGATGGAGCCGGATGGCAGCTCTCTGCCATCCGGTTTCATCTCTGCGGTGGAATCCAGGAGAAATCGGATTTTTCTCCCCGGACACAAAAACGTTGCTTGTACAGAAGCCTTTGTTCATGATGACAACTTCAAGATGCCTCCCGTATGGAGGAACTATTCACAGACATTGCACGTAGGGATGGGCGAATCTACTCGCTAGGACTCGTTACTCGGCGAGTAGTAAGGGACTCGTAGGACTCGGTACTCTGCGAGTTTCCCAGTGTTTACTCGCACGAGTCCAATGCAAATCAATATCAATCCTAGTTTTGTCAGAAACGCTGACAAAACTAGGATTGCCATTGTTTGCATTAGACTCGGCTACTGTGCCAGTGATAGCAGGGAAACTCGCAAAGTAACTGCTGTTTCTTTGCGAGCCGTGTCCAGCTGTCTTCTCTGTGCAGCTCCAGGGTCCTAGAGCCCGCCTGCTCACAGACATGATGTAGCAGTGCTGAGATTGTTCTCAGTCTGCTCATTCCCTGTACATAGACATCTATATCTATGCACAGGGGATGTAGCAGAGAGGACATCGCGTTTTGGACTACGTCGGACGGAAGAGGATTTTTTTAATTAAAGATGGAGTCCCTAATGGCTTTTTTTTTTATTTCCAATAAAATGTTTTCTCTGTGTTGTGTTTTTTTAACCCTTTATTGGAGATTCTTAGTGGCTGGGTCAAACGTGGCCTGACATTAAGAATCTCGGGCTTAATACCAGCTTGTATAACAAAGCTGGTATTAACCCCTTTATTACCCAGCGTGCTACCGCCACCAGGGCCGCTGGAAGAGCGGGGTTCAGCGCCAGAGGATGGCGCTTCAATGAACGCCATTGCCCCGAAAGCTTGGGCATCCCTGCGCTGCGGATTCCAGCCCCAGCTGCTTAGCTGTACCTGGCTAGACATAGAAGTTGCGCGGATCCCCACGCATTTTTTTTTTATTATTTCATGAATTTCAGAGTCAGAGTCTCAGAGTCAGAATCTCAGAATTTCATGAAATATAAAAAAAAAATGCGTGGGGCTCCGCGCAATTTCTATGTCTAGCCAGGTACAGCTAAGCAGCTGGGGGCTGGAATCCGCAGCGCAGGGATGCCCAAGCTTTCTGGGCACCCCCCGCTGCAAATTGCAGCCCGCAGCCGCCCCAGAAGATGGTGCGTTCATTGAAGCGCCATCCTCTGGCGCTGAGCCCCGCTCTTCCAGCGGCCCTGGTAGCGGTGGCACGCTGGGTAATAAAGAGGTTAGGGCCAGCTTTGTATTATCAGCTGGCCCTAAGCCCGAAATTTATGGCGGTCACGCCAATATTAGACATGATCGCCATGAATTTCTATTAAATTGTTTTAAAAAAAACACACACACAAGAAAATTTTTTATTAGAAATAAAAAAAAAAGCCATTAGGGACTCCATCTTTAATTAAAAAAATCCTCTTCCGTCCGACGCAGTCCAAAACGCGATGTCCTCTCTGCTACATCCCCTGTGCATAGATATAGATGTCTATGCACAGGGAATGAGCAGACTGAGAACAATCTCAGCTCTGCTACATCATCTCTGTGCAGAGACATTCATGTCTGTACACAGGGAATGAGCAGACTGAGAACAATCTCAGCACTGCTACATCAGGCAGCAGGCGGGCTCTAGGACCCTGGAGCTGGCAGCCAGCACACTGAGCAGACAGGACTCTTATCTGTGCGAGTTTCCCAGCGATTACTTACAAAGTAAACGAGTCCAATGCAAATAAATGACAAAACTAGGATTGCTTCAGGCTGAAGCTTCCGAGACACATCTGCGATTTGTAAATCTCACACTACTCGCTATTACTCGCTTCCCCATTCATTAACATTGGACTCGCTAGACTCGCAACGAGTAGCGAGTCCTGTGCTCAGACTCGCTAGAGTCAAGCGATTCCGAGTAATTTAGGATTCGCCCATCACTAATTGCACGTCGTCACTTTGGTTCCTTGTTCCAAATAAACACTTTTAAACTAATCAGTTGCTGTAATGCCCAGAAAAGTGAATGAGTTTTCAGAAATGCTGTTCCGATGCTGCGTTTTTTACTGTTTTTGGGACAAAAAACACATCCAGATAAAGAATGAGCATGTCAATTACTGATCTGTTTTCGCCTCCATTGATTCCATTATAATGAAAAAAAGCAGAAAAATGCAGCAAAAAACACGATACGTTTTGGGTCCATTTTTTCCCAGTTTTGTTGCTTAAAATTCTCCAACAACGTAGCCCAAAAAAGATTTTAAAAAATCAGCCTTCGCATATGGCCTTAATATCTTGAAGGTTCCGTAGGCTGCTTTTATGAGCTCTGAGCTTTAGTTTCTTCCATGACAGAATCACTGAATGTGTGCATCAGGGAAAGCAGTAGTATATCTTGACTTCGGCAAAGCATTTGACAAAGTATTTCATACCATCCTTGTTGAAAAAATTAGAATTGACAAGGCAACTGTTAGGTGGATTCCTAACTGGCTTAGTGATCGGACCCAAAGAGTGGTCATAATGGTCAAGTGGTCATGGCTGCACATCCAGTTGGAAGACTGTCTTAAGTGGATTACAACAGGTCTATGTCCTTGGCCCTTTGTTGTTCAACATCTTTATCAATGATTTAGATGAAGGAATTGAGGGTAAACTAATCAAATTGGCTGATGACACAAATCTAGGAAGGATAGCTAATACTAGAGAAGAGGAAGATGGAGGATTCAAAAAGATCTAAACAAACTGGAACAGTGGGCAGACACTAACAGAATTGTTGTTAATAGAGAAAAATGCAAAGTTCTACATATGGGCAAGTAAATTGAAAAAAGCATATGTGGCGCCCTGTGCCAGGTAAGCCACAGAACCCACTAGTACACTAAAGGACTTCCTACAGCTGGTACGCACTTACACCCAACACCTTCCACCCCAGGCCTGTAGGGGGAGCTCCACTGGTTGCTGTTAAGCCAGATCCCATATAAATACAGGTGCTGGGGGGAAATTAGCCAGAGTGTGCAAACACTAGAAGAGCTGTGAAGGTAGCTCAGAGGCTAGTGAGCTGAACTGGTAACCGGAGCCGTGCTAGACCCCAACCAGTACACACCAGAGCCAGTGTGAGAGTCCAGAGAGTAGGGACCGAAGGCAGAGGCGAGGAACACTTTACCGGGGCAGAGGAGCCATACCGGCTGACCCCACCAGAACACCGGTCACTGGAACCCGAGTCTGCAAGGGACAGAGAAGATAGGCCTAGCAGAGAATCCAGCACCCCGAGGAGGCTTAGCTTCTCGGACACCCGCAGCACCAACAATTGAGAGCCTGGGACCGCAGGGAGAAATACAGTGGTGGCCCACAAGAGAGCCCTCAGTGCAGCAACATGGGTGTGGAGAGAGAAGTAACGGTCCAGTTTGGTTCCATACCTGCCAGACTCAGGACAAGAGAGCAGAATAAGGAGGCCTATATCCCAACTCGCTGTGGAAGTCCACAGTTTTCCTTCAACCTGGACGTGTGTACCTGCAACCAGACATCAGTAAAGGTACCAAAAGACTTTAGTGTGTGCGTGTTCCTCCTTCAACCCATCCTACACCTCACTGACTATGCTTCCCTATTCCAACCCTGTGCGGCAATGACTGCGCTGCCCTACTCCACCATCATAACTCTTAGCCCCGGGAACCCCGCTCCTCCTGTAGGGAGCCACTCTACCTTGCTGCCGCCCATCACCCCGGAGGCCCAAGCAGCACCGTTGCCCTCACCGGAACCTACAGGTGGCGTCACGACTGACAATAACTCTAGTCCCTGTAAATATACCCTTTTTCATTTGTCACCCAAGGACACAGGCTCGGGCACGGGCCACCTGTGACATCCCCGCAACTGACCACCCGAGACCTGATTACCCGTGTCCCTTGTGGTCCCAGACACATATACAGAATGGGGGGAATAGGAATAAGCAACAGTACATGTGCAAATGACTTGCGCACACTATTAGATCACCAACTAAACATGAGTCAACAGTGTGATGCAGCAGAAAAAAAGGCAAATACAATTCTGGGATGTATTAAAAGAAACATGCATTCTAGATCATGTAAAGTCATTCTTGCTCTCCATTCCTCTTTGGTCTGATCTCATTTGGTATACAGTGTCCAACTCTAGGCAACACATTTTAAAAAAGACATCAACAAACTGAAGCAAGTTCAGAGAAGAGCAACCAAAATGGAGACCGGTCTGCAAACCATATCCTATGGGGAATGGTTGCAGCATTTCAGAATTTTAAGCTTGCAAAAATGAAGACACTGTAGAGTGATCAGCTTTATTCTCATTTGCACAAGGAAGGACTAGAAACAATGGGATGAAACTGAATGGGAGGAGACACAGATTAGATATTAGGAAAAACACTTTTGACAGATGGCGAACTATAAGTAGAACAGGCGGCCAAGAGATGTGCTGTGTTCTCCTTCAATGGAAGTCTTCAAACAGAGGTGGGACAGACATCTGTCTGAGAAGATTTAGTGAATCCTGCTTTCAGCAGGGGGTTGGACCAGATGAGCCATGAGGAATCTTCCAACTCTACCAGTCTATGATACATTTTCTATTAGATTCAGGTCAGATGGTTAGCTGGGCCATTCTAGCAGCTTTATTTTCTTTCTATAAAACTGAATGACAGTGTGCTTGGGATCATTGTCTTGCTGAAATGCCCCTCCTCATTTCATTTTAGTTATCCTGTTGGATGGCAGCAGATTAAGAATGCCTCAAAGCATTTGTCCATTCATCCTTCCTTCAATCATATCAAGTTTGCCAGTGCCATTTCCTAAAAAGCAGTCCCACACCATGATGCTCCCTCTTCCAGACTTGACTGTTGGTATGCTGCTTTTGGTGTGATATGCAGTGCTTTTTGGCCTCCAAACATAGCGTGTATGATAGCATTCAAGGAGATTCTCCATACAAAAACATTATGACTCTGTCATCTATATATAGAATTGCCTTGTGGCATCTGTCATCACTCCTGTAACCAGTTGTCCCTGTATCACCCATATATGGCAATATAGCCCATGTATGGTAATAGTACTCAGTGTCCCTCATGGCAATAGTGCCCTCTGTGCCCATATATGGTATCTGTGCCCATATATGGTAATAGGGCTGTGTTCCTCATGGTGATAGAGCCCCCTGTGCCCATATATGGTTATAATTTAGTTTACCTTAAGGTAATAGTGCCCCCTCTGCCCGTATATGGTAATGGGATTCTGTGATCCTCAGAGTAATTGTGGGAAATCAGATTTATGAAACTATATCAGCCCATGCACAGAAATGTGCTCTAAATGTGCAGGGAAACAAATAAAAATGTACAAAAGTCATAGGTCTCCTAAAATGGGGACACAAAGCAAAATTTTGTTTTTAGAAAGCGCTAAAAAAAGTTAATCACAAAAATATAATAAAAAGTTACAGGTGTAATTGTAATCATGCTAGAGAATTTTGTCAAAAAATGTTGTCCTGCCCCTGACCGGAGTTTGTCTGAATTGTATGTCTGTGGCCTTCTATTTCCAAAATTAAAATGTCGCATTAGCTGTTAGTTTATCCAGTATATTATAGTTAGAACCAATATCTAGTTTGAAATTTATATCAATGTAAGACGTTTTTGACTTCCTTCCTGTACCTGATATTAGAGAGGTTTTATTTAGTCTGTTACTTTACCACAAAATACTTTTATACATTAAATACATTTTATTATTCTTAAAATCCTGAAATCCATTTGTCTGTTTAGCTGCATGAATTTCCAAATGAAAATCTGAAAGGTTTTTTGGCAAAAGTTAGACTTTTATTTCCCAGTGTTTTATGTACTGCAACTAAAAGATGATTTATATGAAGTACTTGGGATTGTGCATGGTGCGTGACAGTAAATGGTGAGCCAAAAGAGAAAAAAATAAATATATGTCATAAAGTATTTTTCATAAGAAAGTTTTTGAGGAAATCATTTAAATGAGAAAAAAAGTGAAAATTGGCAGAAAGTAAATGTTTAGTTACAAGTGCTTTTATTTTAAAACTGAGCGCCCAGGACTTGCATATGTTGTCAAAAATCACACCTGCTCCATTTTGTGTATGTTATTGCCAATGCACGGGATGTGAAGGCAGTCATCCAAACTTGGCCGCCCCTCACATATAGCCATTTCTAGCAGGTGTTGTTTTGGAATGCAGGAAGCTGAATAATAATGCTCTAGTGTAAAATTACAGTCTCCAAAATGTATGATTCACCCATATTACTCATGTTAGTCCAGGATGAATCTTGGACTACGATATAATGCAGGATAGTTCAGCTTTATGTAATCATTTTGGCAACTTCAATGGGATGCTGGACTTTAGTGCAATATACTGTAATTACATACATTTTTCCCCGAATATAATGAGTTTGGAGCTACAATGTTGTATAAATATGTGTTTCCGTCTGACCCTCCAGGGATCAGCTGATACTCAATCGACTCTAGCTTATGATGCAATAACATGAAGAGCAACAACAGACACAGTGTTGCGATAATTGACTTAACCCTGCTTTCTTCCAGAAGTCATTGATTATTTCTGCTCCCCAAAATTTAACCTCTGCCTTTAGCTAGGGTAAAGAGTTAATTTACCACGTCATTAGCAAGTAGTAAGCTACTCAGGTTTGAATAGCTCTAACCAAATACTTTGAGCGAGTAACTAATCCAATGCAAGTCAATGGAGAACTCGCTCTGATCCAAATTCTGATGGCCACTTAACACGTCCCAACATCGGTCCGATATTGGATACAATGCCGCGGGAGCGTGCTTTTTCTGGGCAGAATTCCAACATCGCATAGGAGATGTTACACAGCGCGATATCGGCAGGCAACGCAACAACGATGTGTACGCCCCCTTGTACGGCCGACCCAGGAACGACCATTTAACATGGGAGAGAATAGGGGAAGTTGTACTCCACATCGTTGTTGGGCTTTCACACAGCACGATCCAGCAACAACGTCCATCCAATATCGGGCCGTTGGAGAGCAGGCTCATTTGATCCCCGATATCGTTTTGGCATCGTTCTTGCATCGTATTGGACATTTAAACCATATAACGCACGAACGATATCGGGGCAAACGCATGAACCACGTGACTTTTTATCGGAGTTGGACGCCGATATCGGGACGTGTAAAGTGGCCATGAGACATTTCAAAGTATTCACTTAGAGCTATCCGAACCCGAATATCTTACCACTCGCTCATCCCTAGTTACCACTCTACCATCACTAGTTACCACACCCATGCTAGACAAAGACTTTGTTTGGTTGAAACATTGTTCCACTGAGGGCTGAATTAAACCTGTCCTTATTTCATCTATTGCTGGAGTGCTGCCTGTTTTTAGGACTTAGTTACCACCCTAGCTCTTTCTCCAAACACCCTATAAAGTAGAAAGGCTTGTTGTTTTCCTTTGGTACATCTGAGGTACACCCTTGTCATCCATTGTAAAGCAATTTGAAGTGTATATGAAAGGTTTGACCCTCGGGCACACGTCTGATAAATCATTAAGGCTAAAACCAAAGTATTTTGTTTTATACCATAAAGGTACAGATGAATTTATTCAAGTGGAATTTAATTCTACTTGAATCTTGCAAAAATACATATTCGCCAGAATGCAGATTTTTTTTTTTTGGGGTGGGGGGGTTATTTGTATGTAGTGAATTCAGCAAAATGGGGGCCTGTAGTGATGAACCACAGAGGGCTGAAAGTCATAGAAGCCTCTTCTAATTCCTTGCCCTGTACGATGCCCAGTGCCTCTTTTTAACTACTTTACACTAAAATCCTGGGCTTTAATGCACTTCCACTGAGCAAGTTTGATGCTGTTGGCTTTTTATGGTGTGGCAGATGGCAGTGGCATATTAACCTTTTCAAAGGCAGAGTGGCATCAGACTCAAAGCAGTAATAGAACACAGCAGTAGTAGAAAGGCTGGCTAGCAATGTCACATAGATCTAGAATGCAGAATTTGTGTGAAGCATAGCACAATGTGACCAGAAGCTGAAGCTCTGCCTGCTTGTCCTGTATATTCAGGTGCAGCATAACCTCTCAAAAATGTTTCTAGTAGATCACGACACTCTAAGGCTAGGGTCACACCAGAGTTATGGTGTGCGTTCAGGGGGGTTCCGTTTAAAACTTAGAATTTAGCAGCATTAGCGCAGTGTTACCAGAAAGGCATCCCAGAGTCCAGTTGCCACAATGGTATTGCCTCCCTCAGGGAGTGATGCCTTGCTTGGAAGCAAGAAGAGGTATCCACACCAGGTAAGCCCATATCATTCAACACTTGTCCTGACTCCAGACCAGAATGGGGAGCTCAGAAACCCAAGGACTGGGGAGCTCCCCTATAAATTCTGACCTGGGGGAAGGGTTAGTCAGTGTAGTTCCTAGGAGGACTGTGAAGAGGTCCTGTGGACTGGAGCAGAGTAGGGCTTCTCCTAGGACAGAGACTAGCAATCATGAGGGACCGGTAGGCGAGGGACTGAGGAAGGAGAGAAGTAGGCCAGGGGAGTGGAGCCAGCCGATCTATTCACCCCAGTGCTGAGCACCAGAAACGGACACTGGAGTCTGTCAGGCTGTGAGAGGACTTCAGGCTCAGCAGCCAAAACCAGACTGCGGGAGAGTCCAAGTCTCCCGGCCATCACAAAGCACCAGGAGGCATAGCTGCACTGAAGAGCTCAGGGACAGGAGCAAGAGGAGTGGTGCCTGGGAAGGGCTCAAGCTGCCTGCTCTACTGGTGAGAAACTTAACAGCAGAGAGAGAGAGACCTTGATCTGGACCTGCTGCCACCAGTAAAGGTAAAGGAGACTGTGAACTGTGTGTCTGTCACTTATTCCGCACCTTCAGTCCTGCACCCCCAATGGCCTACAATCGCCATAGACTTTACCGGTTGCCTTGGGGAACCGCATCACCCACGGGGAGAAATACACCTTAGCTGCAAGCCCATCATCTCCAGAGGTCTCACACCGCAGTGTCGGCCCCAGTAGCCGAACACTCAGGTGGCATCACGTCCACCATTCCCGTACTTTTTGAGTTGATACCCAGGGTCACAGAGCCGGGTCTCGACCCCTGTGATTCACCGTAAGCATCAAAGCCCAGTTCCAAATACCCCACAGCCCTGGGGGTGCATCATTAAGGCTGCCAATTCATCCCTATGGCACACGGAACCCATTGTAAACACCGACATATAAGTGCTGGAGTTTGAAATCTCACGCTTTTTCCAACCACATCACATGACGCATGCTTCTTTCCGGTAACACTGCACTAATGCTGTAAAATTCTAAGTTTTAAATGGAATCCCCCTGAACGAACACCATAACACTGGTTTGATCCTAGCCTAAGGCAGTGGTGCACTAGTGGGGTCCTACTCCTCATTCTAGAAATGATGGACTAGACACTAGGTAGTGAAACAGAGGTGAACTTTATTTGTAGTTCAGCATGTAAAATTTCGATGAATAACTCAGACCTTCTTCAGATATGCGTATAGTAGAAATGTATATGTAGTGCCCCACTAGTCAGTGAGCTACAGAGGGGTACTGCACCCAAGACAGAGAGTGCAGTATTCCTGTTATGAGGTAATGTAGGTCTGACGCTCTCAATCTGCATTCACACACTTAGAGCAGGGGACTAAAGGTTAACCTGATGTTTGTGAAGACCTAGTCTGGTGGGGGGAGTGTGGGCAGAGTGGGAAAAGCACAGTGAGAAGTCAGAACGTGGGAGGAAAGAGAAGGAGAAGCAGCTAAGAGGGAGGGCGCCTGCAGAGTGGCGGCCTAGACAGAGAGGGGCATGCAGAGGGTGACTGAATGACCCCAGCCCAGTCCAAAGCAGGTTACCGGCTCCGATGCGTTGCAGAGGTCCATCCCTGAGCCGCAGATACCATTGTGATTGACAGCTCCTTAGGAGCACGATCCTCCCAACATATGCATGGTCCCCACCAGAAAGCACCAAACCGGGTTGGGCCCCTAGAGCGAGAAGAGGGTGTCCCATATCACCCAATAGGCCTGGTTCACAAGCGGGATTCCTGCAGGGCAGCAGGAGAAAGAAGGAGTGCGCAGAGGTAGGACAGAGGAAGAGATAAAGGAAGGAACATCACTGGGAGCCTCAGAGAGACATTGCTTCCTCCTATGACACCTGGTTCACTCCCCGAGTCGTAACACCTGTGAACTGCATACAAGCAGAAGGTAACTGTAACTGGGTTAAGGAACCCGTGAAGAGCAATTGACTCACCATTGCCGGGTTCTCAGGTCTCAGGCGCTGACTGCAGTCACGGTTCGGTGCCTGAGGCTGTGTGGGCCCGGTGGTCAATGCACGGTTAAGTAAAAATAAAGTTTTGTTTCGTGACGCCACCTGTAGGTGTCCGGTGAAGGCACCGACGCTGCTTAGACCTCCGGGGTGATGTGCGGCAGCTAGATGGAACCGCTCCCTACAGGGCGAGCGGGGGATCCCTGGGGCATTTACTAGAATTGAGGGGAATAGGGTAGCCCGGTCAGTGTAGTGCGACTGGAAGGAGGGACACGCACACATAAAGTCTTTTGGTACCTTTACTAATGTTGACGGGTACACTCGACCAGGGATGAGGTAAAACACTTCAGGACTTTCCACAGCGAGCAGTGTTGTAGGCTTCCTAATATCAGTTGTTCTGCTGGAGTCTGGCAGGTATAAAACCCGACCAAACCGTTACTGCACTTTTTTTGTGTGACTCTACACACCCGGATTTGCTGCACTGAGGGCACTTCTATGGGACCCCTGTCAGGCCTTAGACTCCGGGCTCTCATTTGGTGGTGCTTCGGGTGTCCAGGGAGCTAAACCCCCTAATTGCTGTGCTGGTTTCTCTGCAAGGCTGATACTGTGTCCTTGTAGCTCGGACCCAGTGACCAGAACTCTGTTAGGGTGAGTCGGGATGACTCCTCTGCCTCTTTTGGTACTTGCTTCTCTCCTGTTCCTATGACCCTTACTCTGAGGATCTACCACTGTTCTCAGGTGTCTCTGGTATGGGCCTAGCGTGGCTCCAGTACCAGGTCAGCTCACTCAGCTGCTTACAGTTCTGTAGTGACTGCACACTCTGGTATTTCTCCCTCCAGGACCCGTATTTAAAGGGGGAACTGGCTTAAGGCAACCAGTGGAGCTCCCCCTACAGGTGTGGGGTGAAAGGTGTTGTTTGTTAGTGGGGTCTGCTTGCTGTGTACTTTCCATCCATGTCCCAAAAGATCCTGTGGTGCCATGCAAAGGGTGCCACACAAGCAATTGTCTTGTTTCTTCCTGGATAACTGTGACATTCCAGCTTCACAGCAGAGACTGTGCTGCCCTATTCCTATCATCACACTACACAGCCCCGGGGGACCCTGCTCTACTTGTAGGGAGCTACAACACCTTGCTGCCATCCATCCCCCTGGAGGTCTGCAGCAGCGCCCGTGCTATCACCGGATCTACAGGTGGCATCACAATTTTTATTAACTTTATTCCCCATCAAAATTCCCCTTTTTATTGTCACCCCAAGGGCTCAGGCTCGGGCACCAACCACCCGTGACATCCTTGCACCCAACCGCCCGAGATCTGAGTCCTCAAACCCTTGTGGGCCAGACATATATGATAGTAAAAAATGTGTTTACCATGTTAGCGAGTTGATAGAAAAATATTTTACCATCTTTTCAGTTAGTCATTAAAAGGTATCAACCACTGAGAACTCTCAGATTCCAATATTTTTCTATGGTAGAGACAGTGCTTTTCTTGCGTCGGTACGTGACAGTACAGCGTACCGGAAAATCTGAAAAGTGCACCTATCATGATGTCTGACTGAGGGTTACCGCCACCTACACCTGTGTGTGTAGGTAACAGTTTCCTCAGCGCCGGCGGTGATCATGGGGCAGGGGTGCAGGGCGGATCTCGCTCTCAGTGTCTGCCGACTGCCGACACTACAGACCAGCTCGGTGGGGACTCAAGTGATGACATCATCACTGAGAGCCTCGTCGCTGTGCTGAGTCCTGCAGTGCAGAGTGGCCGACAAACAAGCTGGGGACACTGGTGCTGGAGGCTGGAGCTGCTTAGAAGAGAGAAGACATTAGATTACAACAGCAAAAAAAAATTAAATATAAACAAGAAGAGCGACCCCTAAAAGGCTCCCATTATTGGAGCCCCATGGGGGGCTGTATATGATATGGAATCCCTATAGGGACTGTATATGATATGAGAGCCATATGGGGCATTAGGGGAGCTGTATATGAGATGGGACTCCTATACCAATACTGCCCCCATAGGACTTCCATATCATATACAGCCTATATATGATATAGGAGCCCTATGGGGGGCTGTATATGATATGGGGACTGTATGGGGTATTGGGGGGCTATATATGAGATGGGACTTAAATATCATATACAGCCCCCCCATAAAGCTCCCGTATCATATACAACCCCCCATAGGGCTCCCATGATGGGAGCCCTATGGAGGGGCTGTATATGATACAGGAGCCCTATGAGGGGGCTGAATATGATTTGGGTGCCCTGTGGCGGGGGTTACATATGATATATGGGGCTGTATATGATATGGGAGCTCTATGGGGGGCTGTATATGAGATGTGAGCCCTATGGGACATAATAGATAATAATAACAAGAAATTAATCTGAAATGCGTACCGGCAAATATTTTTTTATAAAAAAAAGCACTGGGTAAAGAGAAGCATTTGTGGAATGATTGCATTGGTTAGAAGGAGCTTGCTTCTTCAGTATGGGCCCCCCTAGCTCCTCTGCAGGGCCGTATTTACCCTTAGGCACTTGTAGGCACGTGCCTAGGGCGGGGCCATTCGGGGGAGGGCGGCATGTAAGTGTCTTTTTTTTTTTTTTCAATTTTTTTTTCTGTGCTCCCGGCCAGCCGGGTCGCAAGCCCCGCCCCCGTCATCATTAGGCCCGCCCACCCACGGCACCTCAGCCTGCAGGCAGTCGCAAGCCCCGCCCCCGTCATCATTAGGCCCGCCCACCCACCTCGGCCTGCAGGCAGTCGCAGCAGACCCGGAAAAAGAGACAAGGAGGTTCCACTTCCGCGGAGGCGGCAGCATATCGCTGGCAGGCAGTGGCTGAGCTCTGAGTCAGCATCGAAGTCCGGATGCCATCGCCGGTATGTGTGCACTGCTGATGCATGGGCTCCATGCACCAGGGCTGTATCAATGAGGGGACTGGCTGGTCATTTGTCCCGGCTGCACCAGGCAGAGAGGGCGCCGCCAGCCTTCTGCTGCAGTGCCCGAGGCTGGGTGTGTCTGCCAGCCGCATGTTACGCCCCACCACATTAATTTCCACCTGTGGAGCAGAACAGTATGTCTATGGCTGCTCTGTGCTTACAGGACCTGTGATGATGTCACATGGAGGGGCGGAGTCAGGGGTCACATGATCAGCTCCTATGCAGGACTCTGCCGTTCTGGTTGTCATGGTGCTGGATGAGGTGAAATTAATGTGTGAGATCGGATCAGGAGGGATTTACAGTGTGGATATAGCAGCCATGTGTGTATGAGGTGTACGGAGCGCAGCTGCGTGTGTGTGTGAGGTGTACGGAGCAGAGCCGCGTGTGTACGAGGTGTACGGAGCGGAGCCGCGTGTGTACGAGATGTGCGGAGCGGAGCCGCGTGTGTACGAGGTGTGCGGAGCGGAGCCGCGTGTGTGCGAGGTGTGCGGAGCGGAGCCGCGTGTGTGCGAGGTGTGCGGAGCGGAGCCGCGTGTGTGCGAGGTGTGCGGAGCGGAGCCGCGTGTGTGCGAGGTGTGCGGAGCGGAGCCGCGTGTGTGCGAGGTGTGCGGAGCTGAGCCGCGTGTGTGCGAGGTGTGCGGAGCTGAGCCACGTGTGTGCGAGGTGTGCGGAGCTGAGCCGCGTGTGTGCGAGGTGTGCGGAGCTGAGCCGCGTGTGTGCGAGGTGTGCGGAGCTGAGCCGCGTGTGTGCGAGGTGTGCGGAGCTGAGCCGCGTGTGTGCGAGGTGTGCGGAGCTGAGCCGCGTGTGTGCGAGGTGTTGAACCGCGTGTACGAGGAGTATGAAGTGGAGCCGCGTGTACAGTGTACGAGGTGTATGGAGCGGAGCCGCGTGCATATGAGGTGTGTGTCCCACTGGTAGCCCCTCGTGGATGCCTCTTCCGTTCCTATAGTCCCGGCTGCCTTTGCCAGCAGCATTCTCCTCCAGAGTCCCAGCTGCTGTTGTCTGCCCTGTACAGCTCAGCACGGCAGAGCATGATGATGTCATCACTGAGTGCCGCTGTACTGAGATGTGCAGAGCGGCAGAGCAGATGTTGAGGAGACCGGAGCAGCGAGAAGAGAGGTGAGGAGAGAGAGATCCGCACGACCAGACACTCTGCTTATATACCTGCTGTATATACCAAGCATCCTCAGACGCACAAAAATGCAACATGTTGCGTTTGCAGGGTACTTTTTAAAAAAGCGCAAGGGAACGCAAACGCACCTTAGCTCGCTCCTAACAACTTGTAGTATGCTCACTGTCAGAAACAGCTCTTACTGGCTCCAGCAGTCACTGTTCCTGTATGTGTAAAAATCGCGTATGGATGATTGGTCACATGCTGTCTACTGAGACCGCGGGGGGCGTCAAACTGAACTCTTGCCCTGGGTCCCAGAAAACCTAGATACACCTGTGGCATGGGGGCATCAATCATCATGCATCATGAATCTGATGATGATGATGATCATTGATGGCGGGGGGCAGGTGGGATACATGTGATGATGATCCCCTCACAGTCACAGAGGAGCCGGGGAGGCTGTGTGTATACAGTGCTGCACTGTATATAGGGGGGTTTATCTGTCACTCTTTTTCTCTCTTTTTCTCTGTTTCTTCCTCTCTTTTTCACTTTCTTTTTTCTCTCTCTCTCTCATTCTCACTTTCGCTCTCCCTCTTTCTCTACCTGTTTTTCTCTCTTTCTCTCCCTCTTACAGTCTCTTTCTCTCTCTCCTCTTTCTCCCTCTCTCTCTTTCTCCTTTTAGCTCTCTTTCCCTCTTTCTCCCCTCTTTCTGTCGCTTTCCCTCTTGCTTTCTCTCGCTCTCCTCTTTCTAGCTTTCATTTTTTATTTTCTCCTCTTTTTTTCTCTTGCCCTCTTGTTCTTTCTTTTTTTCTCCTTTTTTCCTTTCTCCAATCTGCACATTGTGTCTCATTGATTCATTCAACCATTCATCTATATCATATCAATCAGTTCTGTAAAGTTAGTGTTTTCTTTCTATTTTTTTCTGTCTTTTTTCTCTCCCTTGTAATCAACACATTTTATCCATCCACCCATTTTCCCGTGTCCTCACCCATCTTTCCCAGGCTCCTGAATGAAAAGTGACTCCGGTTACCTCCATACTAGGCTTTAATACCTTTCAGGACTCTAGGAAAGCTGAGTGGCGGCTGCAGGGGGCTGTACTGGCGGCCTTATTGTTGGTGGATTGTCCTGTGTATACACAGGGCTGTATTTGCACACAGTGTGAGGGACTGGTCAGCTCTCTCCCTACAATCCCTGGCCGGCGTTCCTGTATTTCTTGTATTGTATAATATATTGTTTTGCATTCTTCTGTATTTTTTTTTTTTGCCCACAGAATTTGTAGACTGCATAGGTGAATATAATCTAATATTCATCAAAGGAGTTTTAACACAATTCTGGCATATATTGCTTTGAAAAGTTGCAAAATTTTGGTGTCCGTGTGCAATCTGTTCTTTCCTCAGCAGCTATTACTGTAGAATCATTTACAGAAACATTTTACAGTATTCTCAGCTACAGAATGATAATGTATCAGTGAAAACAACAGATGCCTCTCGGATGGTCCGTGTGCGGTCCGTGATTTTGTCAGACCCATAGACTTGCATTGGTGAGTCTCGCGCGTGAATCTCATACTGTCGCAGCATGTTGCGACTTCCATCCAGGATCTGGCTGAGAAAAAAGCGTCCGACACTCGCCAATGTGCTCTCAGACATTGAATAACATTGGTCCAACTGCAATGCAATAAAAATCATACATTGCCTTCGTCTGAGTTTCACACCAGTGTGTCCGTACCCTAAAGGTCGCTTTACACGTCGGATATTGCATACTATTTCACGGTAGCGCGCACTTTTTTGACTCTTGTCCCAGATCGCATAGTAGATGTCACACAGGGAGATATCGGCAGGCAACGCAACTACGATGTGTACGCCCCTCCTTAGCGCAGCGTACGAGCGATCCAGGGAACGAGTATTTAACATTGTAGTGAATAGGGGAAGTTGTGCTCCAAATCGTAGTTGTGCTGTCACACAGCACGATCATGGCAGATCGCATATACAATATTGTACGGTTGCAGAGCATGCACACTTCAAAAACGATATCACAGTTGCGTTGTTTTCTAGTCGCATTGCCCATTTACACGACACAACGCAAATCCGATAACAACTGCAACGCCCGTGCCACGTGACTTTTTATTGTAGTTACAATATTGCGACGTGTAAAGCAGCCTTAATACTAAAATCCATATAGTAATCCTACAATGTCTGCTGGACATAATATGGGGAGGGTTTATGGCTCAGTTAGTACACACTCCATACTTCTTGTTATTAACCAGTTATTGCTCTCTTGTCCACCGCACTGCAGTGTCAAAAGAGGAAGACAGCGAGACAAGCAGCAACATGGCATCAGAGAGCCCCTGACTTCCAAATAGAAGATCCTCAGATCCCGGTATTGTGACATAAAATTAAGAATAAATCCTTTGCATTTATATTAGACTATGAACTCCTCAGCACTTTACATACATCATCAACACTCAACACTGTCCCCATTGGGTAAACATCCTACCAGTATGTCTCTGTAGTGTGGTTGGAAACCCATGCAAACACTTGGAGAACATACAACATGAACATACAGAATTTCCGCGGCGAGGGGGGGCGAGGCACGACAGGGTGCGACGGGGGGGGGGAGCCGACCGCTGACAGTGCCTAGGGCGGCAGGAACTCCAAATACGGGCCTGCTCCTCTGGAGACGATTATTATGTCCCTGATCTGATTGATAGCTATCCCTACAGTTCACATCCCTAAATGTACTACTAAAAAATGCTACATATCAGATCTAAACATTTGCTAAAAAATAAAGAGTCATTATGGATTCAAATATAAATAAATGAGATTTTCCTATTTAGAACTGATTTACACATTCCTAGTTATCAGCCCACCTAAACAGGCAAGCTATCACCTGATGATAGAGCAAAGAGCTCATTTGTTGTGTGAGATGATCTTTATTTAATCTGACAAGAACAAGATGTCCTGGACACACAGAAGAATTGTATTAATGATAATTCTGGGCACATGGAAGTGGAGTCGGCCTGTCTTACCATACCATTAAATGGATACCAATTAACTTGCATTTAATTAATCAGTGGTCAGTGTAAATAGAAATTAGAAAGTCAATTTAATAAAGGGAAACTCCGGAGAGAGAATTTTTTTTCCCCTGCCCTCCTACATGATGAAGCTAAGCTTGACACTACAGATCTAGGATGCTTAGATCACTTATATATTAATAAAATCATATCTGCTCCTCAGCAATCACCCGTCTCTTATGGGAGAATATGTCACAGAGCAGATTTAATAGGAGGGTGTGGTGGGGGCATAGCTGCCAGATTCGGTGCTTACACTACATGTCAGCCCACATTCTATGCCACCCACACTCTATATGCCTGCTGATGGTATCTCTGCACTCTCCAGAGCTGAGCATGACAGCTGAGTTCCCCTTTTAGTGGCCACATCAAAGAAAATCAGTTAAAAAAGATCCAGTGTGGAGCCCCTGCGGTCAGGTCGCCACTATTAGTTTGCGGCAACTGGGATTAGTAACTCCAGTCACCCACAAACACATCCAACACAACCCGGTCCCAGAGCGATCAGGTGGATATGTTGCGCCCAGGCTTTGGGGTATTCGGGTTAACGGGTTAATGCTCCGGTTGTCACGGGGAGTGTGGTGGCCGCGCCTGACCCCATGTCCTGGGCCTACCTTCCAAAAAAGGGGTAGTATGTACAGGGGATTATATACAGTGTTGTCGTGACACCACCAGTAGTTTTTGGTGAGATGCCACCAGCGCCGCCACAGTCCGCCCGAGGTAGATGGTAGTGCGAATAGGTTAATAAAGTACTCCACAGGTAGGACTGAACCTCCGGGGCAGCGTAGTGAGAAGGGACAGCTTGGATTGGAGCTGTGGCTGGAATGGGGAGTGTTGGAACAGTCTATGAGAGGGGCCGAGAATGGGGTGGAATGACACACGCACACTGCAAAGTCTCTTTTACCTTTTTACTGATGGTACGCAGGTAAAGACTTCCAGGGCATTGACAGGTGACCAGGTTGCACAGTGGGTTCCCACAGCAAGTGGGTATAAGGCCTCCTCTGTTCCTGTTTAGTGATTGAAGTACAGCCTGCTTGCAGCTGGACTTGCCTCCTCTCTCTTCCTGACTCTGGTGACTGTCTCTCCTCCTGTGCGGTCTCCAGGTTACCCTCTGTGGCCACTGCGGTGATGCACTGCTGTGTCTGGCTCCCTCTCTTAACCCGCAGGGTAAAAACCGTGTGGCCGAGGCCTCCACGGTGTGATGGGGTTTTCTGTGGTCCTAGAGTATCTCACAGGTGCGGATCCCCAATATCCGGTACTTCTTTGGGCGATCCTCCTCAAGTTCCTCACTCCCTCTTGGTCACTGCTCCTTGCCTTCTGTCCCCACTTAGGCTTGCGGGACATAGAAGGGCCACTCTGGGTCACTGGTTAGGGCCTAACCGCGGCACCGACCACCAGGACGTCTTCGCAGCTCTCCTAGCATCTGCACACTCTAACTCACTCCTCCCCCAGCAGCAGTATTTAGAGGGGATCTCACCTAAAGGCGGTGAGTAGATCTCCCCCTACTGTGCCGGGGTGGAAGATGTTGCATGTAGTAGGTACCTGCTGTGGAAACCCAACTGTGCATTAGAGAAGTCTGTGGCTACCTGTGTGACCAGAGCGCCACAAATCCAGTTAGTGGGATGGCTCAGGCAGCTGTGGTATAGCAGGGTAGACAGGTGGTGAGTGGAAAGTGAGCAGGAAGTGGTTAGGGAAAGGAAGAGAACAAAGGGAATGCACCATGGGACGTAATTAGTCTGTCGGAGTAGGACAAGGAGGATACATTATGTTACTTCTAGGAGCACTGAGGCAAAAGAAGGGACAATTAAGGATTAAGAAAAATTCTCTTTATTACCACAACGTGATTCCACAATGGATTATCGTCTTCCTCAGGTGGATTTACATTAACACTGACCATGGACACATTAAAAAGTCTAACCTACCTTCCAATCAGACTCTAGCAATTAATGATGTCATTAAGTTAACTATATCCACCCCATGCCAGCCAGAAATATGGAATCGTTCAGTGGAAACCAGTATAGGTTATATTGCATCGTATACATAAAAACAAATGCATGATTTATAATAATTAAAACAGGGGTTAATAAAGTTATCTTACTACACAATAATCCGTGAAAACAGTCGATTAAAAAAGGGGGACCAAGGAAAAAATGTAAAAATAAAATTATTTTCAAATCATCATAAAAACAAATCTAAAAACTCACTAAAATAAAAGTTTACAATATTATCTATTATTAACAAAAATATATATATATAGAATTATAGGACAAGGGACAGAGAAGACAGAGCATGGACCCTGAGGTCTGAGCTACGATGAGGCCTATTCTGGGTCCCGGGGCTACAGATAGCAGAAAAATGGAGGGAGTCCTAGGGGCGCAGGCAGTGAGCGATCCACCCGAAAGCCCGAATCAGCTGTGAAGCAGAAGGACAGGGTGAGAACCAGGGGCCTGGCCCTGAAGGTGGTGGGTAGGCTCCAAGCTCCAACCACAAAACTGGGGGCCACAAAATCTCCAAGATCTATGGCCAACTCCCAATGCAGCGCAGAGAAGGCAGTCGTACTAAGGCCAGGGACCCTGCCAGTTGCCCAAGAAGGCCCGCGGCTGCTAGATCGGGGCTCTGCGTGCGAAGGCGTTTGCAGGAAGGAGGAGAATAGGCAGTGCTGAGAAAGGAAGCCCAAAAGTAAGGAACACAAAAAGGGGGTGCACTGGACAAGCCATCCTGGCTGCCAAGGACTACCTGAGCCGCCACTGTACTTGTGCTGTAACCTGAAGTGCCTGAAGAGAGAAGCCAAGTAAACCGGGTTGAAACTCAGCATTGTGTCAGATGGTTTATTTCGTGCCTGAGGAGCAGTAGACTGAAACGAAGCGCAGGCAGCAGCAGCCTGCCTGAGAGTATTCCTGATTCTGCCCCGCAGCCAGCTCAGCCCCACTGGCTCTCCATCACCCCAAATCACCTTGACTCTCGATGCCCTGGGGACCCGCTCCTCCTGTGGGGATCTTCACCATCATAGCTGCAACTCTATCATCACCAGAGATCTTGGACCACAGCAGCGGGCCCTGTCGGCCGCCTTCCACAGGTGGCTTCACAACAAACTCTTTTCATTTTATTTTAACTTTTCTTTTTACCCCTTTTCAATCCCCTTTTTACTGACCGCCCAATAGGGTACCACAGCCCAGGTCACGCCACCGTGACAGCCCACAGCCCCGACGACGTCCAAAGAGCCTGGTGCTGAGTACCCTACGGCCCCCGCTGGCGCGAGTCACCATGGTTTCCAGAGACAAACAATATGTTTTACAAAATGTTTCTGGAAAATGTTAACCTATAAATGCCTATTCTGTATTAATCTACATAGGATATATCATATTAGTTTGTATACTTGTAACATGAATCACTGAAAACAACACCTTATCCTCTATACCTTTTAATTTGAAATTCATGCAGTGTTTCATGGGGGTTTCTATTGAGAATCTTATCATTATATTACATTTACAGGCCTACGAGAAATAGCACACAGATTTTCTGTACAAACATGGGAACCATATTACTCTATGTTGAGATGGTGTGTAGTTCTAGTCCCTTGAGGCGGCACTGTGAGAATGTTCTCTTCACGCTGGCACACTTTAATCACAGCACTCAAAACACAGTCAGGCAAAAATACAATAGTTTTACGCACAGGAAGCTCCTGATGAAGAGCGCAGTTCACAGAGTCAAGGGTTGTTCACAGTTTGTATGTTTTTTAAGGAAAAAGTCGTGATATCTATTCAGCTCAGCATCCTGGAAAAGGATGCTTCAGGTCAGCAGTAGGAAGGAATCTCCCATCCTGAGGAACCGAGATGGAGATAATGTTCAACACACAACATTAATTGGCTGGAGTTAGATAACTTTTTACAAATGAAGCATTTTTGAGAGAACACTTAAGCATGCAATGGATAATAACGGCAGATCCTTTTATTCCAACAGCAAACTTCTTGAATCCTCATACGGGTTAGAAAATTCATATAAAGAGCATTAGCAATAAAATACAAGTAGCTGGATAGTGTCCAAATTCATTTTAACTGTTTCTTATGTGATACTTATGCTTTTCTAAACCCTAAGTAATGTTTTCCTATGACAATCAGACACTTCAGTATTCTAGCCAACCAGTGTGGCAACTCATGGGGGAACCGTAAAGACAGTAATTTTACTTTTCGGTTAAAACTGATGAGACTGTATTTATGCATTGCAGTTAGATTGCATATTCTTCCATGATCATGGCAAGAAAACATGTCACATCCACAACGTGGGAATGCACCCTAAAGGTACCGTCACACGCGGCAATATTGCTTGCAATTTCACTGGCAATTTGCTGGTTGCAGTGAAATCATGGACACATTGTGCCATTTGTACACGGCAACAAAATAGAACAATGTGTCCATGATTTCACTGCAACCAGCAAATTGCCAGTGAAATTGGCAGTGAAATTGCAAGGAATATTGATTCGTGTAACGGTACCCTTTAAGATTTTCAAGACATCAGAGAATTCAATGGCTTACAATTTGCAATTATTATTTTTTCCCCAGAGTCGTAATGCCTCCCATAATAATAATAGAAGCCGCAAACAGTGCCATACCGCCGATGGCAGCCAACCATGTAGGACTCATGAGTTGGGGAGGGCCCAGTTCCAGTGCCAGCATTGGCTCCCACTCCCACCCATAAGCACACATTCAACTGTATTGGCATCCTAGATGCTTATACAATTGATAGCAATGATGAAAGAGGGAGCAGTCCACTACCTCCTCTATCATTCTGCGTCTGAGATTTGACGTCTCAGTGCAGTGGGCATGGTAATGTCAATTAAGAACATCTGCTTCTCCAAGATGTTTAGAGCTGCAAAATGCTCAACACGGAAACCATAGCAGCTGGGGACTGAGGAGAAATGAGTTTATTTTTAAAATCAGTGACCCTGGCCACAATTACCCTTAGCCCTGCTTAAAGCCCTGATGCAAATGTGTTTTTAATTGTCAAATCCACTTTCAAGAATAGCACAAGTCTGTATATTGTTTATCAACAAGTGAACACTAAAAAATTAAATAATGGTGGCAGGCACATGGACACATCAACCCATTGGAGGCAGCGTTTACACACTTCTGTGGTAAAGCCATCAAAAAAGTTGTCTGATAGCTTATCATTAAGATCTATTGCTCTCCACTTTGAGATTTACTAAATGCACTATTTTGCCACCATTGCTTTAAAAGCGTAACTCTTGACTAATCTTTTGACATGTCAATTACACATATTACGGTAAGTATTATATTAATAGTTATCTATAAGGCTACATTCCCACAATGAGCTTTTGGTTAGGTTTTAATGTTGCAATTTTTCATTGTGACAATATGCAGCGTCGAAAACTCTCCAAAAACTAATCAAGGTAAATTAGCCATAAGGTGTGAGCAAAAGGTAACTGGTAAGATTGCTCTCTACGGCTTAAAGGGAATCTGTCAGCAGGGTTCTGCTATGTAATCTGAAAACAGCATGCTATAGGGGTTAACAGAGAAATTGATGTGGTGCATCTCTTATCTCATTGTGTGCAGTTGTTTACCTGCAATGTTTGTGTTAGCTTCATAAGAGTATCATTGCCAGACTAGATGAGCTAGAGGTCAACTACCATGTTTTCCCGATAGTAAGACCCCCCTGAAAGTAAGACAGGGTGGGGGGGACGGGGGGTCTGCTAATGTAAGACCCCCCCCAAATGTAAGGCAGGGTAGGGGGGAGGGGGGGTTCTTACTATTGGGGAAACACGGGGGGGGGTGTACATACATACATACACACATACAGACACAAGCATACATATATATATATACACACCATACACACCACACACACTGTCACACACACACACATAGCACCGCTTCTTACCGGGTCCGGTGTGGGGTCCCCGATGGTCCTGTGCCGTCCTCTGTGCTCCGGTCCGGTCCCCGAGATGATCCGCTGCCGTCCGCCGTGTTCCGGTGCCGTTTTGCACCGGTATTGCTGGTCCTAGGCTCCATGGTCCCTGCTCTTCCGGAGTTCAGGCCACAGCTCCGCCCAGGTCATAGTGTGGGCCAATCAGCATAGCGGCGCTCACGTCAGAAGCAAGCGTCATCGGGCGCTTGCCTCTGACATCAGTGCCGCTATGCTGATTGGCCCACACTATGACCTGGGCGGAGCTGGGGCCTGAACTCCGGAAGAGCAGGGACCACGGAGCCTAGGACCGGCAATACCGATGCAAAACGGCACCGGAACACGGCGGATGACAGCGGATCATCTCGGGGACCGGACCGGAGCACAGAGGACGGCACAGGACCATCGGGAACCCCACACCGGACCCGGTAAGAAGCGGTTGTGCTATGTGTGTGTGTGGTGTGTGTGTGGTGTGTATGGTGTGTATATATGTGTATACATGTGTCTGTATGTGTGGGAATGTGTGGATGGATGGCTGCAGTGTGTGGATGGATGGATGGATGGTGGGGCCTCCAATGTAAGGCCCCCCCCGAAAGTAAGACAGGGGGCCATTTTTGGCCCCCCAAAAAATGTAAGACAGTGTCTTACTTTCGGGAAAACACGGTAGTCCAGAATGCTCCATGCTATCATTAGCAGCTCACTGTTTATAAAAAATGTACATACAGAGCCTGGTGTGGATGTGAGCAGCTTTCTCAGCTCTGTTAAATCTAAAAACTATGATTGTGTCAGAGCAGCTGCACCCAGTAATCTGATACATAATTGGATTCAGGGTCTCTTTGCTGACATCATGCTGCTCTCAGGTGAAGCAGCAAACACCTACTGATGGATT
The DNA here is from genome assembly GCA_033576535.1 of Allobates femoralis. Taxonomy (NCBI): domain Eukaryota; kingdom Metazoa; phylum Chordata; class Amphibia; order Anura; family Aromobatidae; genus Allobates; species Allobates femoralis. The sequence continues at coordinate 722,290,155 of JARQOC010000003.1, read as the reverse complement.
ATCTTTAAAGAGTTGTGTTCAGAGCAGGAAACTTCCTATCAGTTACGGAGTATAATGGCCGCTTTACACACACCAACTTCTGTGTCCAACTTCTGAACAACTCATGGCGGGTTTACACGTTGCGATATCGTAGTACGATTTCAATCAAAAGTCACGTGGTTCAATCGTTGGACCCGACATCGTGCCTGCGTTGTATGGTGTGAACGTCCAATACGATGCAGGAACGATGTCAATGCGATATCGGGGATTGAATGAGCGTGCTATTCAATACCCCGATATTGAAGGAAGATTGAAGTCGGATCGTGCTGTGTAAACGCACAACTACGATGCGATTTGAAACGTCACCCATTGACTCCCATGTTAAGTGTGCGATCCTGGGTTGGGAGGCGGAGACATCGCACGGACGTTGTATTCCGATATCGCAGCGTGTAAACATCCAATGCGATGCGGGAGAAACGTGCACTAATTGCGCGCTCTTGCGCCATTGAATTGCGATATCGAAACGAGATTGAAGCGTGTAAACCCACCTTCACTGGTTGAAGTGAAATCATGGACACATTGTTCCATTTGTACACAGCCACAAAATGGAGCAATGTGTCCATGATTTCACTGCAACCAGTAAGTTGTTCAGAAGTTGGACAGATAAGTTGGTGTGTGTAAAGTGGCCTTAAGACTTGGGTCACACGAAACTATAAAAAATCAGTCTGATTTTCATCCCGAAAAGTCGGATGATTTTTTTGCTATTTCTCATCCGTTTGCATTTCATTTTTTTCAGTAGCAGATTGTAATAATTTACAGTTTCCTATGTTTCAGAATTGCAATGTATCGGATGCCATATTATAGCATCCATTTTTTTCTTGCACCCGAAGATTATAATGGGTGAGTCTCATTCATTTTATTTAGGAGAATAATGTATGCTGCAATTTTTTTTTTCATGGACAAATTCTGTCAGTTTTTTCATAGATAGCCCTCGGGCTGAAAATCCTGTCATGTGACCCTGGCATTTGGAACTTTTTTTTAGAATTTTTTCTTCACTGTATTAATGTAATGTAGTATAACTGAAGACCACACACCACAAGGAATTTCCATTTTCAGATTTAGTTGTGTTAGGGTGCCTTCACATTTCAGGACGTTTGCGCCGCGGACAGTGCGGCTCTGTGTCCCGAAATCCGCATGCGGATTGCGCACCTATCTTTAACATGGGATGCGCAGTCATCCGCACATAGCCACGTTCGTTCGCGTTCAGCTGCGTAACTATACGCATGCGGACGGAGAAGATTTTATGCCGCCAGGGAACGCGGCTTGTAGCATTTTTCGGCGTGTCCAAAAAAATGCAAGTGTCCGCATGCGCACGCTGCGGATACAATTAACATTAGCCCCCTATGAGACTGTACTCATGCGGATGGTTTTGCGCACAGCTGCGGATGAAACGCATGCGGACACCTTAGTGCGCATGCTCAAAAAGAGTTTTTGGCGTCCAGCATAATCTCCGCCCATGAACCAGCCCTAAGTTTAGCGAACGCATGCAGATGGAAAACGCATGCGCAAGGCTCAAAACGCAGACAAACGCATGTGAACGTTGCGGACCTGCGTGCGCAAAGCTATGCGCATGCGTATGTAAAACGCAACGTTTACACACGTTCGCATGCGTTTTCACCTGCGGCTGCGCATGCGCATGGGACGCAACGTAACCGTCCTGAAATGTGAAGCTAGACTAACTGAACAAAAGCAAAGTACAGACAAGAATAGGTACAGAACGGCCTCTAGTCCAATACACAGTATATATACTATATGACACTCATCAAACTCAAATCTTGGTCACATACAATTACTGGACTATACTTTTACACATGCTGCCATCTCCTACATTTGTGCCCTTTCTCCCCTTAACATATGGAGACGTATACCAGCAGTTTTGCATGCTTGACAATGTTTTCCTGTGTTTTTTTTTAGAGTGCATCTGATATTTACCACTTATCTGAACTACTAAAATAAGAGTGCACGGGGACGTGTCCAGGATGCAGAGCTAAGTGGAAGTGCAGGAATAGAGCTCCTGCACACAGCTAAAGAATCCAGCTGTGACACCTTGCTGCACCGACCGGCTTATTATGGGTCCCCGGAGAATCAAGACACCACAGAATCTGCTGATAACCCCATCGGTCCATAGGATGGTCTTGGAGGCCTTCATCACCAGAAAACAGGAGGCTTCAGTGGGTCTAGTGCTATTTCTGCAGGACCGCATGGAAGAGGAGATGGAAGCTCCGGCAGGCACGGTGGTGGGAGAAGCTGAGGTAGGAACTGAGCTGTACAGGGAGAGGAGTGAGATTCCAACCATCATGATCATGCCTGTGCCCCTCTGGTGTCGGGCCTCTCTGCCTCACAGCCCCTTGCACCTCGGCCAGATACTTCACAGAGGGCTCCCATAGAGGAGGACATATACACGCCCTGCGGCTGCAGGAGCGCATACTTCGGTGCCACCAGTGTCCTTAGAAACCGGTGATCCCTCTGGGGCATCATTTCGGGTGACTGGAGTGAGGGGTACCTCCAGGGTGACTGGGCCTTCGATCCATCCCAGTCCCACTGTGGCGCCCCTGCGTTCAGGGTGGCCATAGGTAAGAACTACAGCCAGGCAGAAAGTAGACAGTTCTTTAGCAACACCTTCAAACACACACCCACAAGACACAGCACCCAACCCGGAGCCAGGGACTCTAGGCGGGCAAGGGTGATAGGGTTTAGAGGGAAGTGGGTGGAACGTAGGTCAGGTGACGAGCTAGGTACAAAAGGGGAACACTAGGAAGTGCTAGTTAGTAGGCCGGAGTAGGCTGAGCTGTAAAGACAAGAGTAGGCCCAGGTAGGCTGAGAAGTAAAGACAAGAACTGAAAAGACCAAGAGTAGAAAGTGACTTTCCTAAGGGTCTGGGCTCCCTGGAGGCACAGAATCCTGTTCCTTGGAGAGAAAGCCCGCTCCGTAGCCGCAGCCCAAGGGAGGGGAAAGACAGAGACCGGACCAGTGCAGCTGGGTCCGAGGAAGACGGCAGCGCAGACAGAGAGTCAGCTCTGGGTGGCCGTAGCTACACGCCGGTACATGGACACACCGACGGGGAGGCACAGATTCCAGGTCTGGTCACCCAACACACGGGCTGGAGGATCAGCAGCACATAGGACCCAGGCTTGCCACCCACACACAGAGGGAGAAGCCAGACAAGGGACCGAGCTGCCCCCATACAGCTCAAAGGGAAGAGAAGCAAAGAAGAGAGCCTGAAAGGAATAGAGAAAGTGAAGGGTCTCAGAGAGGAAACTTGGCTGCAGAGGGTTCAGAAAGTGTATGGAGTTAACTGTGTAAAAGAACTGCACTGTAAACTGCTGGAATTGTGGAAGAACTTGTTAGTAAAACCCGGTGAACCCTGCTTCAGTCTCCCGTGTGTGATTCCCTGCATACAGAACTGTATATTCATCTTCCACCCTGTCAGGAGCAGCCCCGACCCGCGGCAGGCTCATTCATCTTGCTGCAGCATCATCCATCCATCCTCCTGGCAGCAGACAGCAGCAGCGGTGGCACCCTCATTGACCACAAACTGTGGGTGGCGTCACAACAAACCCCCGTAAATAACCCCCATTACTTGTGGGCTCGGGACACGGTCCAGACCAAGGGCTGCCGTGATACCCCAGTCCGGTACCGAGTACCCCGTCCCAGTGGGCTCCACAACTTGGCTTCATGAACAGAATGGACCCAATCCAACAGAACCGGACCCTGTGTGCCTAAAAACTCATGAGTTGGACTATTCTACAAAATCTGGGCATTATGGCAACCATAGGAGCCTGAGCCATG
>JARQOC010000003.1:722241690-722280178 GCA_033576535.1 Allobates femoralis | reverse complement strand
GCTGCGTGGGTAACAAAGTATATACACGTGTGTCTGTGGGTGGCAGAGTATACAGGCAGCTGCGTGGGTAGCAGAGTATACAGCCGGCTGCGTGGGTAACAAAGTATATACAGGTGTGTCTGTGGGTAGCAGAGTATACAGGCAGCTGCGTGGGTAGCAGAGAATACAGGCGGTTGCGTGGATAGCGGAGTATATACAGGCGGCTCTGTTGGTCGCAGAGTATACAGATGGCTCTGTGTGTAGCAGAGTATACAGGCAGCTGCGTGGGTAGCAGAGTATACAGGCAGCTGCGTGGGTAGCAGAGTATATACAGGTAACTCTGTGGGTAGCAGAATAAAGAGTCAGCTGCGTGGGTAGCAGAGTATATACAGGCAGCTCTGTGAGTAGCAGAGTATACAGCCGGCTGTGTGGGTAGCAGAGTATATACAGGTGTCTCTGTGGGTCACAGAGTATACAGGTAGCTGCGTGGGTACCAGAGTATATACAGGTAGCTCTGTGGGTAGCAGAGTATATAGTCAGCTGCGTGGGTAGCAGAGTATATACAGGTAGTTCTGTGGGTAGCAGCTTTGTGGGCGTGATGGTGACCTTAATGGGCGTCCTGGTGGGTGGAGAGGTGATGTGACGTAATGGCTGTCACCACCGACTTCTTGTATGAGAGCTGCGTACTTCGAAAGTGGAGGAAATAGGGGCGTGTTCTTGCTGTGAGGTAAATTTCGTGAAGGCGCATGCGCGGTGACGGATGGTTACTGCGCTCGTGTGGCTGTGAATGGCGCCGTAACTGTGGCTGGCGTGAGTGCGGCTTACGGTGGCGCGGGAGCGCACCATCGCTCTTGGGGCTGTGAATGGTGACGTAACCATTGGGGACGTGACTGCGGCTCGGGGTGGCGCGGAAGTGCACCAGGGCTCGCGTGTCTGAGTCTATGAATAGCGGGTGGGTAAGGCGCTGCGCGCCATCGCTCGGGACGGTGCCGCGGTGCATGGCGGAATAGCAGTACAACATTGGTGATTATATATTTAGATTATATATATAGATACCTAGAGCAGTAGCGGTGTGCAGCGGTGTGAGTGTGCAGCAATGCGGAAATCCAGGAGGGGGCCGGGGGACAGCGGGCAGGTGCGGGCAGGAGGGGGCCGGGGAAGAGCGGTCGGGTGTGGGCAGAAGAAGGCTAGGGAATAGCGGCCGGGTGCGGGCAGGAGGGGGCTGGTGAAGAGCTGGCAGGAGAAGGCTAGGGAAGAGCGGGCGGGTGCGCGCAAGAGGGGGGCCCCTCCTGGCCGCACTGAAGCGCTGTTCCCCGACCTTATCCTGCCTGCAGCAGAGTGCTTAGCAGAGTATATGGAGCTGATTGGTTAGCAGAGTATATGGGGGTTGAGTGCTTAGCAGACTTTACGGCGGCTCATTGGTTAGCAGAGTATACGGCGGCTCAGTGATTAGCAGAGTATACGGGGGCTCAGTGGTTAGCAGAGTATACGGGGGCTCAGTGGTTAGCAGAGTATACGGGGGCTCAGTGGTTAGCAGAGTATACGCTGGCTCAGTGGTTAGCACTGTATACAGAGGCTCAGTGGTTAGCACTCTATAGTGGCTCAGTGGTTGGCACTGTATATTGTGGCTCAATAATTAGAACAGTAATGTGGCTGAGTGGTTAGCAGTGTATATGGAGGCTCAGTGGTCATCGGCAGATGGGGGCAGAGTGGTGAGCGCAAAATGGGGGTAGAGTGGTCAGCAGAGGATGGAGGTTCAGTGGTCAGTGCAGGATAGAGGCAGAGTGGTGAGCGCAGGATGGAGGGTCAGTGGTGAGCGCAGGATGGAGGTTCAGTGGTGAGCGCAGGATAGAGGCAGAGTGGTGAGCAGAGGATGGAGGCTCAGTGGTGAGCAGAGGATGGAGGCTCAGTGGTGAGCAGAGGATGGAGGCTCAGTGGTGAGCAGAGGATGGAGGCTCCGTGGTCAGCGCAGGATGGAGGCTCCATGGTCAGCGCAGGGTGGAGGCTCCGTGGTCAGCGCAGGATGGAGGCTCCATGGTCAGCGCAGGATGGAGGCTCCGTGGTCAGCGCAGGATGGAGGCTCCGTGGTCAGCGCAGGATGGAGGCTGCGTGGTCAGCGCAGGATGGAGGCTGCGTGGTCAGTGCAGGATGGAGGCTGCATGGTCAGCGCAGGATGGAGGCTGCATGGTCAGTGCAGGATGGAGGCTCCGTGGTCAGCACAGGATGGAGGCTCCGTGGTGAGTACAGAATGGAGGTTCAGTGGTCAGCACAAAAAGGAGTGTTCAGCACAGGATGGAGGCAGACTGGTCAGCGCAGGACAGAGGCAGAGTGTTGAGCACAGGACGGAGGCAGAGTGTTGAGCGCAGGACGGAGGCAGAGTGGTCAGCGCAGGACAGAGGCAGAGTGGTCAGTGCAGGACGGAGGCAGAGTGGGTCAGCGCAGGACGGAGGCATAGTGGTCAGCGCAGGACGGAGGCAGAGTGGTCAGCGCAGGACGGAGGCAGAGTGGTCAGCGCAGGACGGAGGCAGAGTGGTCAGCGCAGGATGGAGGCTGCGTGGTCAGCGCAGGATGGAGGCTGCGTGGTCAGCGCAGAATGGAGGCTGCGTGGTCAGCGCAGGATGGAGGCTGCGTGGTCAGGGCAGGATGGAGGCTCCGTGGTCAGCGCAGGATGGAGGCTGCATGGTCAGCGCAGGATGGAGGCTCCGTGGTCAGTGCAAGATGGAGGCTCCGTGGTCAGCACAGGATGGAGGCTCCGTGGTGAGTACAGAATGGAGGTTCAGTGGTCAGCACAAAAGGAGTGTTCAGCACAGGATGGAGGCAGATGGTCAGCGCAGGACGGAGGCAGAGTGTTGAGTGCAGGACGGAGGCAGAGTGTTGAGCGCAGGACGGAGGCAGAGTGGTCAGCGCAGGACAGAGGCAGAGTGGTCAGCGCAGGACGGAGGCAGAGTGGTCAGCGCAGGACGGAGGCAGAGTGGTCAGTGCAAGACGGAGGCAGAGTGGTCAGCGCAGGACAGAGGCAGAGTGGTCAGCGCAAGAAGGAGGCAGAGTGGTCAGCGCAGGAAGGAGGCAGAGTGGTCAGCGCAGGAAGGAAGCAGAGTGGTCAGCGCAGGAAGGAGGCAGAGTGGTCAGCGCAGGAAGGAGGCAGAGTGGTCAGCGCAGGAAGGAGGCAGAGTGGTCAGCGCAGGATGGAGGCAGAGTGGTCAGCGCAGGATGGAGGCAGAGTGGTCAGCGCAGGATGGAGGCTCAGTGGTCAGCGCAGGATGGAGGGGCCAGTGGTGAGTGCAGGATGGAGGCTCGGTGGTCTGGGCAGGATGGAGGGACAGTGGTGAGGACAGAATGGAGGCTCGGTGATCATTGCAGGATGTAGACTCGGTGGTCAGCGCAGGACGGAGGCAGAGTGTTGAGCGCAGGACGGAGGCAGAGTGTTGAGCGCAGGACGGAGGCAGAGTGGTCAGCGCAGGACGGAGGCAGAGTGGTCAGCGCAGGACGGAGGCAGAGTGGTCAGCGCAGGACGGAGGCAGAGTGGTCAGTGCAGGACGGAGGCAGAGTGGTCAGCGCAGGAAGGAGGCAGAGTGGTCAGCGCAGGAAGGAGGCAGAGTGGTCAGCGCAGGAAGGAGGCAGAGTGGTTAGCGCAGGAAGGAGGCAGAGTGGTCAGCGCAGGATGGAGGCAGAGTGGTCAGCATAGGATGGAGGGCCAGTGGTGAGCGCAGGATGGAGGCTCGGTGGTAAGCGCAGGATGGAGGCTCGGTGGTCAGCGCAGGATGGAGGGGCAGTGGTGAGCGCAGGATGGAGGCTCAGTGGTCAGCGCAGGAAGGAGGCTCAGTGGTCAGCGCAGGATGGAGGGGCAGTGGTCAGCACAGGATGGAGGCTCAGTGGTCAGCGCAGGATGGAGGGGCAGTGGGGTGGTCAGCGCAGGATGGAGGGACAGTGGGTGTTCAGCGCAGGATGGAGGGAGAGTGGGTGGTCAGTGCAGGATGGAGGGAGAGTGGGTGGTTAGCGCAGGATGGAGGGACAGTGGGTGGTCAGCGCAGGATGGAGGGACAGTGGGTGGTCAGCACATCATGGAGGGACAGTGGGTGGTCAGCGCATCATGGAGGGAGAGTGGGTGGTCAGCGCAGGATGGAGGGACAGTAGTTGGTCTGCGCAGGATGGAGGGACAGTGGGTGGTCAGCGCAGGATGGAGGGACAGTGGGTGGTCAGCGCATCATGGAGGGACAGTGGGTGGTCAGCGCAGGATGGAGGGACAGTGGGTGGTCAGCGCAGGATGGAGGGAGAGTGGGTGGTCAGCGCAGGATGGAGGGACAGTGGGTGGTCAGCGCAGGATGGAGGGACAGTGGGTGGTCAACGCAGGATGGAGGGACAGTGGGTGGTCAGCGCAGGATGGAGGCAGAGTGGTCAGCATAGGATGGAGGCAGAGTGGTCAGCACAGGATGGAGGGCCAGTGGTGAGCGCAGGATGGAGGCTCGGTGGTAAGCGCAGGATGGAGGCTCGGTGGTCAGCGCAGGATGGAGGGGCAGTGGTGAGCGCAGGATGGAGGGGCAGTGGTGAGCGCAGGATGGAGGCTCAGTGGTCAGCGCAGGAAGGAGGCTCAGTGGTCAGCGTAGGATGGAGGGGCAGTGGTGAGCGCAGGATGGAGGCTCGGTGGTCTGCGCAGGAAGGAGACTCAGTGGTCAGCGCAGGATGGAGGGCCAGTGGTGAGCGCAGGATGGAGGCTCGGTGGTCTGGGCAGGATGGAGGGCCAGTGGTGAGGGCAGAATGGAGGCTCGGTGGTCATTGCAGGATGTAGGCTCGGTGGTCAGCGCAGGATGGAGGCAGAGTGGTCAGTGCAGGATGGAGGCAGAGTGGTCAGCGCAGGATGGAGGCAGAGTGGTCAGCGCAGGATGGAGGCAGAGTGGTCAGCGCAGGATGGAGGGCCAGTGGTGAGCGCAGGATGGAGGCTCGGTGGTCAGCGCAGGATGGAGGCTCGGTGGTCAGCGCAGGATGGAGGAGCAGTGGTCAGCGCAGGATGGAGGCTCAGTGGTTAGCGCAGGATGGAGGGGCAGTTGATGGTCAGCGCAGGATGGAGGGACAGTGGGTGGTCAGCGCAGGATGGAGGGAGAGTGGGTGGTCAGCGCAGGATGGAGGGACAGTGGGTGGTCAGCGCAGGATGGAGGGACAGTGGGTGGTCAGCGCATCATGGAGGGACAGTGGGTGTTCAGCGCATCATGGAGGGAGAGTGGGTGGTCAGCACAGGATGGAGGGACAGTAGGTGGTCAGCGCAGGATGGAGGGACAGTGGGTGGTCAGCGCATCATGGAGGGACAGTGGGTGGTCAGCACAGGATGGAGGGACAGTGGGTGGTCAGCGCAGGATGGAGGGAGAGTGGGTGGTCAGCGCAGGACGGAGGGACAGTGGGTGGTCAGCGCAGGATAGAGGGACAGTGGGTGGTCAGCGCAGGATGGAGGGACAGTGGGTGGTCAGCGCATCATGGAGGGACAGTGGGTGGTCAGCACAGGATGGAGGGACAGTGGGTGGTCAGCGCAGGATGGAGGGAGAGTGGGTGGTCAGCGCAGGATGGAGGGACAGTGGGTGGTCAGCGCAGGATGGAGGGACAGTGGGTGGTCAACGCAGGATGGAGGGACAGTGGGTGGTCAGCGCATCATGGAGGGACAGTGGGTGGTCAGCGCAAGATGGAGGGACAGTGGTCAGCGCAGAATGTTTCCCCCGCTTGCAACCGGTGTGAGGCGCAGCCAGTGTGTAAAGTGCAGGAAGTAATGAGCCGTCATGTGATATCTGTCACATGAGCGCTCATTACCGGGTGAGACAGAGCGGCCGGTGAGAGGGGGACGGGTAGGGGTAATGGAGCGGTGGGGGGCTGCAATGGAGCGGGCCGCAATGGACCGGTGGAGGGGCCTCAATGGAGGAGGGGGGGAGCGCAATAGAGCGGTGGGGGTGGAATGGAGCGGGGGAGAGGGCGATGCAGCGAGGAGGGAAGGGAATGGAGCAGCAAGTGGCGGTGGGAGAGTGCAGTCGGTGCGGCAAGATGTAATATCCAAGATGGCGGCGAAATCTCGCGAGATTTTGGACGCCATCTTGGAAAGTACATGTCGCCGCAAGGAGAGCGTTGTGGTGTCGGGCGGGTGTTTTTTTGCGCTTCCGGCCAGTGTGCGCGTGATACCGGCACAGTGACCGGAAGCGCAAAACTGGCGATTATGTACATAGATATATATATATATATCTATATATATCTATTACCGGTATTAAGCACTAACCTAGTTTTGCAATTTGCTTTTTTTGATCTTTCTCCATTATTTTTATTATATAGCTAATAGGAGTCATGGCTGAAAGTGTTGGCACCCTTGAAATTGTTCTAAAAAATGGAGTATTTCTCTCAGAAAAGTATTGCAATCACATGTTTGAATATACACATGTTTATTTCCTTTGTGTTTTGGAACAACAAAAAAAATACTGGGGAAAAAAGGCAAATTGGATATACTTTCACACAAAACCCCCAGACAAAATTGTTGACAACCTCAAATAATATTTGGCTGCATTCCCTTTGGAAAAAATAATGACAATAAATTGCATACAATAACCATCAACAAGCTGTCACAGTGTAACAGGTAGCCACAGGGTTAAATACCAATTCCAGGGAAAGGGATGTCTGATATGTACCCGTAGGTACTGAGACCATACGCTGTCTCTTATCCCAGAGGTTTTGCCTCAAGGTGATGAGGTTTGAGCCGTCAGCGTAACCCTATCTACTAATGGCCACTTTACACACACCAACTTATCTGTCCAACTTCTGAACAACTTACTGGTTGCAGTGAAATCATGGACACATTTCAAGACCCATAACATTTCCATTTTTCGGCTTCTGGGGCAGTGTGATAGGTTATTTTTTGCGTCTTGAGCTAACGTTTTAATTACACCATTTTGGTATATACAGTGGGAAAAAAAGTATTTAGTCAGTCACTAGGGATGAGCGAGTACTCGCTACTATTCGGTACTCGCCGAATAGTAGCGGTATTCGGCTACTCGCTACTCTCCGAGTATCTTATGGGTACTCGGGAGTAGCGAGTAGTCCTAATACTTTTGCAGTGTATCTAAAGATACACTGCAAAAGTAGCCTAAAAATGAGTAAACGTTGTTAAAAATAATAAACTTACATACTCACCTGTCCGACACCTGCAGCGGGACCATCCCAGAAGACATCCGATCACTGAACAAGGACCTGTGACTACCAGCCAATCAGATGGCCAGTAGAGATCTGGCCAATCAGATGGCGCCATGTCATAAACACGTGATCGCTAGCAGCCACCTGATTGGCCAGATTGCAAGGTCCTGACAGTACACCTAGGACCTTGCAATATGGCCAATCAGATCGTTACCGGCCATCTGATTGACTGGTAGTCACAGGTCCTTGTCCAGTGATCGGATGTATGCTGGGACGGTCTCTGTGCAGGCGTTGGACAGGTGAGTATGTAAGTTTATTATTTTTAACAACTTTTACTCACTTTTAGGCTACTTTCGCAGTGTATCTATAGATACACCGCAAAAGTATTCGTACTTGCTATACTCGCAACGAGTAGTGAGCACCGATACCTACTCGTTGCGAGTATAGCGAGTACGAATATTATGGTACTCGCTCATCCCTATCAGTCACCAATTGTGCAAGTTCTCCCACCTAAAAAGATGAGAGAGACCTGTAGTTGACATCATAGGTAGACCTCAACTATGAGAGACAAAATGAGAAAATAAATCCTGAAAATCACATTTTCTGATTTAGAAATAATTTTTTTTCAAATTTTGGTGGAAAATAAGTATTTGATTAAGAACAAAAATTCATCTCAATGCTTAGTTATATATCCTTTGTTGGCAATGACAGAGGTCAGACGTTTTCTATAAGTCTTCACAAGGTTGGCACACACTGTTGCTGGTATGTTGGCCCATTCCTCCATGCAGTTCTCCTGTAGTGTAGTGATGTTTTGGGGCTGTCGCTGGGCATCATGGACTTCAACTCCCTCCATAGGTTTTCTATAGGGTTAATATTTGGAGACTGGCTAGGCCACTCCTGGACCTTGCAATGCTTCTTACGAAGACACTCCTTCATTAACCAGGCCGTATGCTTGTGATCATTGTCATGGTGAAAGAACCAGCCACAATTCATCTTCAATGCCCTTGCTGATGGAAGGAGGTTTGCACTCAAAATCTCATGATACATGGCCGCATTCATACTTTCATGTACACGGATCAGTTGTTCTGGTCCCTTCGCAGAGAGAAAGCCCAAAGCATGATGTTGCCACCCCCATGCTTCAAAGTAGGTATTGTGTTTTTTGGATGTAACTCAGCATTCTTTCTCCTCCAAACTTGAAGAGTTGTGCTTCTACCAAACAGTTCTATTTTGGTTTCATCTGACCATATGATATTCTCCCAATACTCTTCTGGATTATCCAAATGCTCTCTAGCAAGCTTCAGATGGGCCCAGACATGTGATGGATTAATCAGAGGGACACGTATGGTGCTGCAGAATCTGAGTCCCTGGCGGCTTAGTGTGTTACTGATGGTAGCTTGTGTAACATTAGTCCCAGCTCTCTGCAGGTCATTCACTAGATCCCCCCGTGTGGTTCCTTTTGACTCCACGGGGTGAGATCTTGCGAGAGCACCAGATCGAGGGAGATTATCAGTGGTCTTGTATGACTTCAATTTTTTAATTATTGCTCCCACAGTATATTTCTTCAAACCAAGCTGCTTGCCTATTGCAGATTCAGTCTTTCCAGCGTGGTGCAGGGCTATAATTTTGTTTCTGGTATCTTTCGACAGCTCTTTGGTCTTCACCATAGTGGAGTTTGGAGTGTGACTGTTTGAGGTTGCGGACAGGTGCCTTTTATACTGATAACAAGTTCAAACAGATGCCAGTACTACAGATAATGAATAGAGGACAGAGGAGCCTCTTAAAGAAGAGGTTACAGGTCTGTGAGAGCCAGAAATCTTGCTTGTTTGTTGGTTACCAAATACTTATTTTCCACCAAAATTTGAAAACATTTCTTTCCAAATCAGACAGTGTGATTTTCAGGATTTGTTTTCTCATTTTGTCTCTCATAGTTGAGGTCACCTATGATGTCAATTACAGGCCTCTCTCATCTTTTTAAGTGGGAGAACTTGCACAATTGGTGACTGAATAAATACTTTTTTCCCCACTGTATTCATTTAGATTACCTCTTGTTGCATTTAGTGCAGTGTTGTGATGACCAAACCCATAATTCTGGTGTTTTAATTTTTTGTATCTGTTATGCAGTTTAATTGATCGGTCATTTCTGAATGTGGCAATACCAAATACCAAATATGTATTTTTTTATTAATTTTCAATGTGGCAAAAGGAAGGCAATTTCGAACAATTCTGATTTTTATTTGTCATTTTTCCACTTTTCCTATTTCCTTTAAGGGACTTTAATCTGCCATTGTCTGATCTGTTGTGCGCAATAGCTACGCTATGTAGAACACAAATTTCCTGTAAACGCTGCGAGTTAACCAATATTCACAGGAGGTTTGTTATGACAGACACAAGAGTCATCAGCTGACCTCTAGGTGTCAACCAATTAGTGCCCTGCAATCACATCAAGGGGCCCTCAATGGAAGTAGGGAATGGCGAGCTCCCCACTGGCATGAATTAAAGTCTGCAGTCAGAGATCGACAATGTGATTTAACTAGTTAACAGGTGCAGGTGGGTGAACTTAAGTTTGTAAGTTCTCTATCTTTTGGAGGACTTTCCGATCACTGTGGATCTGACTGCTGGGATCCCATAATGCTTTGAAGAGTAACATGTAAATGTCTAATCATACGCACTGCTGTGCCATTCACATGTGGCTCTTTACAAGAGTGGTGAGAAGCATGACAATGTAAAAGCAAAATTCACTGTTACAGTATATGGGCTGGTGGGGTTTGTGTGCCGGGCTGTTTTTGGTCACAGTCTGGCAATCTTCCCAACACTTAAACACTTCTTTCACTGTTTTACTAAGCATGTGGTATTGCTAAAATAGGAACCTGCATTAGTTTGTGGAAAAGGTAGAAGGCTTTATTTTCAACAGTCCATTAAAGCGAAAGCTTTTATCTGTGTAATACCTTAGCCCCCATAGGGCACTAAGGTCACAACAGGTTCATCTGATCCTTTTATCTTTAGCTATTGAAACCAAGTCTGATGTCATCACATCTGCTAAATTACATGATTAAATTACACAATCACACTTTCCTGCACCTCACTCACTGCACCTGGATTATAATAAAACTTGATAGTCGACAGATTTCAGGAATCCTGGAGGGCTCATATAACACTGTCAATTCTTCTTTTTTACTGCTCATTGATTTATAATGATTATTACTTCTTTACTGTAGAACATTTTTCTTTACATATGAATGCACCTGCTTTAACATGTGTGACATTAACATTACACTTTTGCCCTCATGCCTGTTTAGTTCTCTTAAACTTACAATAACATAGATTATTTTTATTGCTTTTGCAGTATAATCTTTTTTGATGTTGAACTGATAATATACAATTCAATTACATGTATGTCTTAAGGCCTCGTTACACGCTTCAATGGTCGAACGAGCCGATCAATGATCCGACTTGACCTAGATCGCTTGAACGTCGTTCAATGATCGCTAGTGAAATGTCACACGTACAGATATCTTTAACGACGCAGTAATGATTCCGCGCCAAGCGATCAATACTTGCGGTTGTTTGATCGCCTACGTCCTTCAGTTCTTAATAGGCGAGGTCGTTAACGACATTGTTATCAAGGTGTCACACACATCGATGCTGCAGGTTGGATGGACAATCATCATCTGGTTTTAGGTCTGGTTCAAAAACCTCTAATCAACGATCAGCCGACTTATCGTTGATCGTATCTACTTGTTACACACAATGACGTCAATACGACGTCATTGCTTCACCCAAAAAGCCGTGACGTACAAACGATATAATGTTACAGGCCCTTTCGTAAGAGAGATAATAAATTACATAAAATGAGTCAACCAAGCATTGGAAAATAGATTACATACATGAGCATTTTCTTAACTTGTTAAAGGGTTGTCCAGTTACATAATATTAATGGCCTATACTAGGTCATCAAAATCAGACTGGTGGGAGTCCAAAACCCTACACTCCTACCTACAAGCTGTTATTAGCTCCTGCAGTGGCTGGATGGAAATATTGAGTAAAGATTCACTGAACAACACCAATGAATCTGTAGCGGCCGATGCTGAGTACTGCAGAACAGTTCCTATTCGGTTGAATAGGAGCCTTGCTGATCTGACATAGATGACCTATCCTTCAGATAAATCCATTTAATCATAGTTAATTATTGTGGAAAAATAGTTGAGTTTTACATATAATAAATATGATTTACAAGAAGGCAGCACTAAATCTGTCAAATATACATTACTATACTGTTATGGCCACTTTACACGTCCCAACGTCGGTCCGATATTGGATCCAACGCCGTGGGAGCGCGCTTTTTCTGGGCAGAATTCCAAGATCGCATAGGAGATGTTACACAGCGCGATATTGGCAGTCAACGCCACTACAATGTGTATGCCCCCTTGTACGGCTGACCCAAGAACGACCATTTAACATGGGACAGGATAGGGGAAGTTGTACTCCACATCGTAGTTGGGCTTTTACACAGCACGATCTGGCCACAACGTCCATCCAATATCGGGCCGTTGGAGAGCAGGCTCATTTGATCCCCGATATCGTTTTGGCATCGTTCGTGCATCGTATTGGACATTTATACCATACAACGCACGAACGATATCGGGGCCAACGCACGAACCACATGAGTTTTGGTCAGAGTTGGACGCCGATATCGGGACGTGTAAAGTGGCCATTAGTCAATACAAAAAGAATTAGGAGAAGACCATTTGCTCAGCAGACTGTTTAACTAAGTGTGAATTATTTCTGGATCTTTCTTATTTCTGGTTGTTTCTTAATTAATTGAAAGCTAAGTTATAGGGAGATGTGAGTCGATAGGGTCAAGGTGCCAATAATAGAACATCTTGTCATTTGAGGCTATGCTTATACAGTTTTAATCAAACCTGTAAACTAAGTATCATATTAACCATACTATAAGATGCAACGGACAATAAGATGTATACTTATAATTCCTTTATTTGTGTCGATGCAATTCGTAGAATCTGCTACTTCATCAGGGCCACCCAAAAAACAAACATGTAATTGCACTTTTTTTTGCAATTTCACGACACTTTGAATTTTTTTCCCATTTTCCTATATACTATATGGTAAAATAAGAGATTGCATCTGAAAGTACAACTTGTCCCGCAAAAAACAAGCCCTCGTATGTCTATATTGATAGAAAAATAAAAAAGTTATGGCTTTTGAAGCAGGGGAGCAAAAAACAAAAACGAAAAATTAATTAACATTAATTCATGTCACATGTTTTCGGTCATTGTACTGAGCTGCTCTTCACTCAACTAAAGTCATTTACCACAGGTGTTAAGCCCCCGTCACACTAAGCGAGATCGCTGCTAAGTCACAAATTTGGTGACGCAACAGCGACCTCGCCAGCGATCTCGCTATGTTTGACACTTTGCAGCAACCAGGCCCCTGCTGTCAGATTGCTGGTCGTGTCAGAGTCGCCTGGACCATTTTTTGATCATTGGGGTCCCGCTGGGCAGCATGCATCGGTGTGTTTGACAGGGACAACGACCTCAATACTACAGGTCTGAGAAACAGGGTCCCAACAACCTACGTATCATTCTGGATTGTTGCTACGTTACTGGTGAGATCTGACTGATTGATATCTCACCTGCGACCACATAGCGACGCACCAGCAATCTCTACCAGGTCGTATCGTTGTTGGGATCGCTGGTGCATCGCCAAGTGTGACGGTACCCTAAGTGATGAACGAAGACACATTTAAGGATATGTGTAAATACTATTAGGGTGACATGGCAGGGTAGCAAAAAATATGATCAGGTGTCCATAGTTGGCAGTGAAAGAAAATTGTTTGTTAGGTAGCTCACCATAAGGGTCAGGTAGAGTGCACAAGGGACAGAAAAAGGAATACACACACTGAGGAAAGCAAAAATAATTCCAATTGCTGCATGTAGTCAAAATTATGTATAACTGAACCACAATAAAGTTATATATGTGGACAATGAAAATGAATAATGCAGACCAGTATATATCACAACTATATTACTTAGGCGAAAATTGCTGCAAAGCACAACCAGCAACATGATTATAAGTGATACATAAACCTTATAGGCAAAAAAACAATAAGTATACAATTGGGCCTTATATGTAAACCATTCAGGCTATTAGGCCGGTAACATTTTAACACTAAATTGCACGCTAAAATTAACAAGGCATTATATATGTAAGGCCGGCTTCACACCATGGTGAAATCCGATCCGGGGCCTCGAGGGCCGCCAACAGTGCATGTTTTCAGGATCTCTTTAATATTCCACAGGGGTTGGAATCATTACCTGTGCATGTAATTCACATTAACACCTGTGCATGTGATCACATTAACACCTGTGCAATACTAAGGAAATCCTGCACTGTTGGCGGCCCTCGAAGCCTGGAGTTGGGGACCTCTGGTTTATTGCAAGGCCTGTCCCACTTGCAGCCAACCACAATGATCACTTATTTCTGTAGTCCCTTAGTGCAGTTATTCATCATTGAGGTCTTGTTTGATCACATAGCAATGGATTTAAGTATTATAGCCAGAAAGAAAGTCAAATATGGAGTAGATGTGTATAATGATTCAATGTTAAAAAAATAATATTTTTGCCAAAAGTATTAAAAATTGTAAAACACCAACATACATTTGTACTTATGTTATTTATAAAACACAAATAAGTGAGAAAATATATATGTCCTAAATTGATGGCAATCATTTACCAACTCATTGTGCAAATTAAAAAAATATAATTGTCAGGATATAGACATTTCCTTAGAGAAAAAAAGTATATGTATTTGGTATAGCTATAATCAGAACCTATAGAACAAAGTTAACATAGGCTAGGGTCACATTTGCGCTAAACTTTTCAGATCCTGATCCCGTTTTGAGCTGTTAAAAAGCTCAAAACCAGATCAGGAACCGCTCTCCATAGGAGCCCATTATAGTAACCCGGATTGCTCTACATGCAATCTGGTTACTGCTTGCGGATCTGCAGCCTGCAGTAAAAATCATGCAGGCTGCAGTTTTCGCAGTGGTTAGGAAACCGCAGGCAGATTGCTATAATGGGCTTCTATAGGAGCCCATGCAAGTGCCGCAAAGCACATGTGAATGCCTGCAGCAGCCGTATGCTTTGTTCATCCCTGCTGCTGCAGGGATGAACAAAGGGTTAAATGTTAATAATAGCTGTGGGCAACATGTCTCTAGGGGGTGCCCACCCTCCCTAGAGACATGCTGTCCACTCAAGTGGGCATGTGAGGGGTTAATCTTGTCATTATAGTATTGTTGGCTATTGTCGGCTTTGTCAATTTTATGAATGAATACGCAGGCTCCACACTGTAGAGGAGATAACATTTAACCCTTTATTCATCCCTGCAGCAGCAGGGATGAACAAAGCATATAGTAACCGGATTGCTCCGGATTACACATCTGGAGCAATCCGGCTACATATTCTGGTTTGCCGGACACTTTTTGTCACAAAAATGTGTCTGAAGGCAATTGCGGTTACTGCATCCATATCTGGATGCGGTAACCACAATTATCTGTCCAAATGTGACCCCAGCCTTACTATGAAGGCTAGGTCACACTTGGCATGAGTTTTTTTAGTGCCTTAAGAAAAGCATGCGTTTCTGCATGCTTTTTTCATTTCAGCATGCGTTTTTTAAGGTGTCTGATGGCACCCTGCATTTTTGCATGCGTTTTTAAATGAGCACCCAAAAAAAGTTCACAAACTATAGGTTTTTTAACATGGGCCCCTATGGAAAATACATGTGTTTTTGGATGGTACTAAATGGTACTAATGTACCATGCGTTTTTGCATGTATTTTTGATGTCAGCTACTCACATAACTGCAAAAACTCATGCCAAAAATGCATGGCACTTTAGGCATGTGTTTTTGCTATTAAGACATGCGTTTTTGCTATTAGGGCATGCATTTTTTAACATGGGGGCCTATGGGTGTGTTTTTACATGCTTTTTTTTAAAACGCAGGTCTCCAAAAAAGCATAAAAAAAACGCAAGTGTGACCCTAGCCTTAAGCTGGGGTCACACACACAGATATCTGGGCAGATATTGTTCACAGATCTCTGGTTGCTGTGAAATCATGGACAGATTGCTCCATTTGTACACAGCCACAAAATGGAACCATGTGTCCATGATTTCACTGCAACCAGAGATCTGTGAACAATATCTGCCCAGATATCTGTGTGTGTGACCCCAGCCATAGTCAGATTTGGTTTTAGATATCGAGAATGATTATCTATTTTGTACCCTTCACATTTCACATCTCGGTATAAATAGCAAATAAGGATGTGACATAACTATAATAAAGGCCAGGGTCACATTTCCTCCGCCCCCTCATTCCTTATGGCCGCCCCCTCAGTGCCTCATCCATTGATGTGAGGGCGGCCGCGTCATGAAAGGGGCGGGGCGAACCGCGTCACACCATGCGCCCCGCCCCTTTCATGCCGCCCTCACATCAATGGATGAGGCACTGAAGGGGCGTCCATAAGGAATGAGGGGGCGGAGGCTGCCGCAAACAGCCCCGCCCATGGATTTTACACAAGACTGCCGAAGAAAACATGTAACTATGATCTACAAACAAAACTTTAATAATTCATTTTCCCCCCATACAGGAATAACTATACAAGAGGGGTGCAGGCACCCCTGTATAGTGATTCGGGGGGCTGGAGGTGTGGGGACTTGCACGGAGCTCCGAGGAGCCCGTGCAATGGGGCAAGTGTACTAGAAGCCCACCGGAGTGGCCGGCCGTTCTCTAGGGGGGTCTAAGCCCCCCCTAGAGAACTCAAACATTATTTTACTTTGTAAATTTCACACTTTACTAGTCATAGTACTGTTTGCTTATCCTGGCAATAGCCGGGATCCGCAAACTATGCAGTTGCCGGATGGCTCAGGATTACACATCCTGAGCCATCCGGTTACTGCAGTGCGTTATTCGGCACACATTTTTTTAAAAAAAAAGTGTGTGCCCGGCATTGCATTCACCGCATCCGGATCCGGATGCGGTGAATGCAATTCATGTTTGAAATGTGACCCTAGCCAAAGTCTTGAGCTTTATCAGGAGATCATCTTGCAAGGTTCATTCACTGAATGTGAATATGATCTCACAGGTCAGTGGGCTCACATGCACCTGTTATCTGGAGTCCCGCCAAAGCTTTGATGTAATGTTTTTTAAAGTAGGGCGGTCACTTGTTTAAACTTATATTTGCTAGTCTTACTAAACTAATGTAAGTTATCAATGATAAGCATGATCCCTAAATGAAGGTCCTTGAAGTTTTGTTTTGAATGTTGAAAAGCCATTCCGAACTGTATACAATATGAAATGCACATATTTTTTTTTACATATTACGCTCTTCTGCATTGTTGGGTTTTGTTTTTCCTTCAAAGAATGTTTTTATGGATATTGTAATTTAGTAAAAATAAACTCAAAGTTGTTTCATACTTTGCATCCGAAGTTCTAAGGATATTTTAACACATTGTGGGCCCTCTGCTATGTTTGGGATGTCACTGGTGGCCGGCCCAGACCCGTGGCCCTGGTGGTCAACAAAAAGGGGATAATGATCAAAGTTCACATAATGCCACCCGCAGATTCTGGTGATTAAGCATCAGCACTGCTTCAGTCCTCCGGAGGGCAAAGGTACAGCAGCCGAGATGGTACAGCTCCCTGCAGGTGGAGCTGGCTCTCCGGGTCAGAGATGCACCTGTGGTGATGGAAATGCTGATGATGGAAATAAACAAGTTGCAGTGCAGCAGTGAAACAAGCACACGGAGACTCTGTCACTCTACCCAGGTACTTTACTGGAACAATGCTGTTGGTGAAACAGTTCACAGTGGACAACAGTCGTTAAGTAAAGGTAGCCGGGTAGTCACAGTGGGCTGCAAAGTCTCTCGGACTCTACTGTGGTATGCCTTCCTTGTTCTGACCCGTGTCCTGCTGCTGCTGCCTGTCCTGGAACATCCCGCTTAGTACCAGGCCCGATTAGGGTGCTTTCTGAGTATCCCAACTTCCCACTCTCCCTCTCTCCTGGACTGGGACTCGACCACGGTGGTTTATCCTGACGTAACTGGTTTCCTTCTGACAGGGTATCGGGGCGGGTAGACGGACCCGTGATGTACGGTGTTGACGACTCATGGGCTGAACTCCCTGTGCCGCGTCTTCAGAACCGGCACTCCGGTAAATGGACCAGGGTTCCCTCCCAGAGTATGGGCGCTCCGATCTGGGGGGGTCCCCACCTTCAGTCTGGGCTGCCTGTTCTCTCTCTCCAGGCCCCCTTTCTTGGAGCTCCCTTCTCTCTCAGGGCTCCCGTGCTCCTTAGTCCCTCGAGGCAAACTAAAGTCCCCCATTTTGCTACCTCTCTCCTCCCCTAACTTCCCCCCCTAGGGACTAGTCTCCAACCGTGTTTCTAGGTGGGTGTGTGGGAGTGCTGGGAAATGGAGCCTCCTACAAACCCTGCATTCTCACTGTGACAGGGGTAACTGTACACTCATTTATGGGTGCCGTACCCCAATTGTGACGCCTGACCAGTGGGTGCCACACTCCCCTGTCTGATTGCTTCACCTATGCTTAGATAGGCTACAACACATCCGAACAAAGGGAAAATGATCACTCCCTGACGATGATGTCACTGGGACATCGCAGGCAGGAAGTGATTCAGGACAGCTTCCATGGTCATCAGAGGACTCAGGGCTGTGCAGGTAAAGCATGGCGGTCCTGTGATCGCATCACAGGACCCCCGATAATGGTTGTGAATGGTGTGATCCCTATCACAGGGCTTTGGATTGCGCTGTGATTGACTGACAATGCGATCCAAAGGGTTAACACTACTGATCGGATCGCTGATCCCATAGATGCTGTTAGGTACACACCTCAGCTGATGACATCAGCTGAGAAGTGGGGAAGAGAATCAGAAGAGAGCTCGCATCAGGGGGTGGGACACGGTCAAGGACATTCTATTACGTCCTTTGTCGTGAATAGGTTAAAGCTGCTTCTTACAGGACCAGCCAAAGCTATGAAATATCACAAATCTCATACAGATGATTGCTTTTTTTTCCTGACTGAACTGGAAAACTGCTGCGTTTTTGTTTTTTTTTTAAATTTGCCGTATGTCAGTTCTTTCCGCATTTTTGCAGGTATTATTCACCATAGAAAGCAATGAGGAAGTGAAAATAATGAAGCAAAACAAAACTATGCATTTGTACTGCATGATTGGTGAATGAAACTAACTTTATTAAACACTAGCTGTAGTACCCGGCTACGCCTGGGTTAATAAATAACTGCTGTTAGCTATAACAAAATAGAATTTGAATATGTCATATTAATGACCTGTAGGAAAATAGAAGCTGAGCTGTGATTGATTGCTATAGGCAGCCTAATAAATCTCCAGCCAACAGTAAACTCTCCCCCTGGCCGGGCAGTATATGTTACCTCACACATACACATAATAGACAGCTCATGTGACTGACATCTGTCTTAATTCCCTATATGGCACATGTGTTGCACATTGGCTGTTTTTAATTAGATGTTTATGTTTGGAAAATAAAGATAGCACACGTATGAGGCGAGTTGTGTGAGGTGATTTGTGCACATCTGTGTCTGTCTGTGTAGTGTGTGTGTCCCTGGGGTGTGTATGTGTGTGTCCCTGTGGGATGGGGTCTGTGTGGTGTGTGTCTCTGTTGTGTGTGTCTCTTTGTGGTGTGTGTCCCTGTGGGGTGAGTGCATGTGCCCCTATAGGGTGTGTATGTGTATGTCCCTGTGGGGGGGGTCTGTGTGGTGTGTGTCTCTGTTGTGTGTGTCTCTTTGTGGTGTGTGTGTGTTTGTGTCTCTGTGGGGTGAGTGCATGTGTCCCTATAGGGTGTGTATGTGTGTGTGCCCCTGTGTGGGGGTCTGTGGTGTGTGTGTGTATCTGTGTTGTGTGTGTCTCTTTGTGGTGTGTGTGTGTGTCCCTGTGGGGTGAGTGCATGTGTCCCTATAGGGTGTGTATGTGTGTGTGTCCCTGTGGGGGGGTGTCTGTGTGAGGTGTGTGTGTCTCTGTGTTGTGTGTGTCCCTTTGTGGTGTGTGTGTGTCCCTGAGGGGTGAGTGCATGTGTCCCTATAGGGTGTGTATGTGTGTGTGTCCCTGTGGGGGGTCTGTGTGGTGTGTGTGTCTCTTTGTGGTGTGTGTGTCACTGTGGGGTGAGAGCATGTGTCCCTATAGGGTGGCTATGTGTGTGTGTGTCCCTGTGGGGGGGGGGTCTGTGTGGTGTGTGTCTGTGTTATGTGTGTCTCTTTGTGGTGTGTGTGTCCCTGTGGGGTGAGTGCATGTGTCGCTATAGAGTGTGTGTGTGTCCCCTTGGGGGTGTGGGGGTGTCTCTGTGTTGTGTGTGTCTCTTTGTGGTGTGTTTGTTGGGGTGCGTGGTGAGTATCCAATGTTGGGGCTGCACTTTAGCGACTATACACTTGCTGTTACTCTTTGTGTGCGTGTGGTGTGTATACATGTCCCATGTGTGTGGTGAATATCTCATGTTGGGGCCCCACCTTAGTGACTATATGCTGGTATATGCTGTTAGTCTTTGGTGCTATCATTAAGCCCCTCTCATTCACAACTGTCAACTGGTAACTGTCACTTTTTTCCCATTATGTAGATAGGGGCAAAATTGTTTGGTGAATTGGAATGCGCAGGGTTAAAATTTCGCCTAACAACATAGCCTATGACGCTCCCGGAGTCCAGACGTGTGACTGTGCAAAATTTTGTCTCTATAGCTGATAGCTGTCGATTTTCCTCCCACACGTTTCCTTTCCCTTTTTTCCCATTATGTAGATAGGGGCAAAATTGTTTGGTGAACTGGAACGCGCAGAGTTAAAATTTCGCCTCACAACATAGCCTATGACGCTCCTGGGGTCCAGACGTGTGACTCTGCAAAATTTTGCGGCTGTAGCTGCGACGGTGTAGATGCCAATCCCGGATATACACACACACATACACACACATATACACACACACATACACACATTCAGCTTTATATATTAGATGTACTGTAGACAAATAACACATATAATCTGAATCAAAATGCACATAAAATGCAGATAAAACTCACCCAAAGAGCAGCATGATTTGTTGCTGGAAGCAGCGTTTTTACTTTCGAGAGAGTAGGGTTTGCCTGCAGAAAAAAGTAGTAAAAAAGAAACGTGTGAACATTGTCCTACTGTGTTTTTCACAGATAGAAACTCCAATATATTGTAGTCTATGGGGCTTTTCACCGCTCTTGTATTTTTTCAGTCCGAGTAATCCACATCAAAATATGAAAACATGTTCCATCTTCTTCCGAGTGATGAATTTACTACTTGCCGACTGCTGATACACATAAAGATGGCAGTCGTTAAAGGGGCCTTATTACCTCATGACCATTTTAAAAAGGTGACCGAGAATAAGTCAGTAGAGACCTCTGTACAGCTGACTCCCGTGGGAAATGGATCTGACTGGGATTTGGAATTGAAAACAGCAAGCCATCCTACAAAATACAACATAATTTGCTAAAAAAAATTAAAAAGTTTAAGTTCTCAGAATTTTTTTGATACAAAACCAATATAATATTTGTAAAATACTGTTTTTAGTGTGTAAAAGTAGCAAAGCATTAAAAAAGATATATGCCTTGTGTGACAAATTTGTCACCGAACCTGGCAGCTCTATAGCGTCTCTTATTAAATTTAGGCTAGTCAGAAGGACTGGAGCTGCCCTGTCGGTGCTGGTTTATCAAGGCGCCCCTCAGTGAGTGTGATATATGCCTTCTGGTCCGTGACCAGCAGCACATATAATAACCATCACCCCGTCACTGATAGAGGCCCTTACTAAACGAGAACCAATTGCTGCCCTTACTAAACGAGAACCAGTTTCTCATTTGATATAAGTCAGGTCCGCGATCGGGCTTTTATTGGGTCAGAAACCAACCCAGGTAGCGTTAACATTAAATGAGCACAAATGTTAAATGACGTGGGATTCGTGATCAAGATAAAGAGCAACTCAAGATTAAATTTATATATTTTCTCGCCTTAGGGGCAAACTAGATATTAAAATTTACATGTATTATAAAGATATTACAGATGTTACAGTCAGTTATGCAAAGGAAGCGCCTGAAACTATGTAAGTTGTGGAAACACCTAATTTATTGGGGTAGAGCATTCCAGTGAATTGGTGCAGCTCGGGAGAAGTCTTGGAGCCAGGAGTGGGAGGTTCAGATTAATGCAAAAGTGAGTTTAAGGTCACTTAAAAAGATAAAAAAAAAAAAAAAAAAAAAACCTCTTTATATCTGATTCTCTAGCGAGTGTGACCGCGAGCTTAGTTTGACAGAGCGAGTGCGACAGAAGTAAGTGTGTGACTTGTGATTCAGTGACTTTGGATTAAGGGAGTTTGGAAGGGAGGACTTACTGAATTGCTGGTTGTATTTTATTAATACTTTGCATTTCTTTTTACTTATCATTTCTGTCTGGTGCAATCCCCATTAGGAAATGAGCTCCATGATTGGCAATGCCATCCAGTGTACATCTTGCCACATGTATGCATTCCTTGACCAGCCGGCCGAGGGTGCATACTGCTGTGTGAGATGTGAGTACGTTGTGCATTTGGAAGCCCAGATACTGGATCTAAATGAACGACTGACAACGCTGAGATCCATAGACAATATGGAAAGGAGTCTGCTGCTCACTGAACAGCTGCTCAATGGGATAGATGTGGGGGAGGATGGTACTATGGAGCCTCAGGACCATGAGGTAGCTAGCTGGGTGACAGTTAGAAGGCGGGGTAGAGGGAAGGGTGCCAGGGAGGCTAGCCCTGATCTGGCACACCCCAATAAATTTGCTATGTTGGCAGATGAGGGGGGTGTGAGTTCAGGTACAGCACTGCTGCAGCAGGGCATGACCTCTGAAAGCCAGAGGAGTGTCTGCTCCAGTAAGGGGGAAAACAGGAGAGTAGGGCAGGCCAGACAGGTGCTGGTAGTGGGGGACTCAATTATTAGGGGAATAGATAGGGCAATCTGTCACAAAGACAGGGATCGTCGAACAGTGTGCTGCCTACCTGGCGCTCGAGTCCGGCACATCGCTGATCGGGTTGACAGATTACTGGGAGGGGCTGGTGAGGACCCAGCGGTCATGGTGCACATTGGCACAAATGACAAAGTTAGAGGTAGGTGGAAGGTCCTTAAAGATGATTTCAGGGAATTAGGCTGCAAGCTTAAGGCAAGGACCTCCAAGGTAGTATTCTCTGAAATACTGCCTGTACCACGAGCCACACCAGAGAGGCAACGGGAGATTAGGGAGATAAATAAGTGGCTCAGGAATTGGTGTAGGAAGGAGGGGTTTGGGTTCCTGGAGAACTGGGCCGACTTCTCTGTTGGCTACAGGTTCTATGCTAGGGACGGGCTGCACCTCAATGGGGAGGGTGCAGCTGTGCTGGGGGAGAAAATGGCTAGAAGGTTGGAGGAGTGTTTAAACTAGGGATTGGGGGGGAGGGTATTCATTGTATAGGAGGGGAAGATAGTGTAAATAGTAACCTGGGCACAAGTAATAAAATTGGGGGTGGCATGGGGGGTGGGGTTAGAACAGTCAATATAGTAGGAAGGAATAGAGGTAAAGAGAGATGCATAAAGTGCATGTACACTAATGCCAGAAGCCTCACCAACAAAATGGAGGAATTAGAATTGATTTTGTTGGAAAATAATTATGACATGGTGGGGATTTCGGAGACTTGGCTGGACGAGAGTCATGACTGGGCTGTTAATTTACAGGGCTATTGTCTGTTCAGAAATGACCGTACAAATAGGCGAGGAGGAGGTGTATGTTTATACGTAAAATCATCCTTAAAACCCATCCTGCGTGATAATATAGGTGAATCTAATGGAAATGTAGAGTCTCTGTGGGTGGAGATAAGGGGAGGGGGAAAAAATAATAAATTACTGATAGGGGTTTGTTATAAGTCCCCAACAATAATGGAAGTGGAGGAGAATATCCTCATAAAGCAAATAGATGAAGCAGCGACTCAGGGAGAAGTCATTATTATGGGGGACTTCAACTACCCTGAAATACATTGGGGATCAGAAACCTGCAGTTCTAGCAAAGGTAATAAGTTTTTGAAAACTATAAGAGACAATTACCTTTCACAACTGGTTCAGGACCCAACAAGAAGGGGGGCACTGCTGGACCTAATATTAACCAACAGGCCAGACCGCATATCAAATATACGGGTTGGAGGTCACTTGGGTAATAGTGATCATAACTTAATAAGCTTTCAAGTATCCTTTACTAAGACGTGTAGTAGAGGGGCCACAAGGACACTAAACTTCAGGAAGGCAAATTTCCAACGGTTGAGAGATGATCTTAGTGCAATAAACTGGGACGATGTCCTGAGACATAAAAGTACACAACACAAATGGGAGATGTTTATTAGCATCCTGAATAGGACCTGTGCACAATATATACCCTATGGGAATAAGCATGCTAGAAATAGGAGGAAACCACTATGGCTAAATAAAGCGGTAAGAAGTGCAATATGTGACAAAAAGAAAGCATTTAGGGAATTAAAGCAAGTAGGTAGTGATGAAGCATTAAATAAATACAGAAAATTAAATAACATTTGTAAAAAGCAAATCAAGGCAGCAAAGATTGAGACAGAGAGACTCATTGCCAGAGAAAGTAAAAAGAATCCCAAAATATTTTTTAACTACATAAATAGTAAGAAACTAAAAAATGATGGTGTTGGCCCCTTTAAAAATAGTCTGGGTGAAATGGTGGATGAGGATGAGGAAAAAGCAAATATGCTAAATGACTTTTTTTCAACAGTATTTACACAAGAAAATCCCATGACAGACAATATGATCAGTGATAACAAAAATTCTCAATTAAACGTCACCTGCTTAACCCAAGAGGAAGTACGGCATCGTCTAAAAATCACTAAAATTGACAAATCCCCGGGCCCAGATGGGATACACCCCAGAGTGCTGCAGGAATTAAGTACTGTCATAGATAGACCATTATTTTTAATATTTAAAGATTCCATAATATCAGGGTCTGTACCACAGGACTGGCGTATAGCAAATGTGGTGCCAATATTCAAAAAGGGGACAAAAACTGAACTTGGAAATTATAGGCCAGTAAGCTTAACCTCTACTGTGGGTAAAATCCTAGAGGGTTTTCTAAGAGATGCTATACTGGAGTATCTGAACAAAAATAACCTCATGACCCATTATCAACATGGTTTTACGAGGGACCGTTCCTGTCAAACTAATCTAATAAGCTTCTATGAAGAAGTAAGTTCTGGACTGGACCAAGGAAATGCAGTGGATGTGGTGTATATGGACTTTTCAAAAGCTTTTGATACGGTGCCACACAAAAGGTTGATACATAAAATGAGGGCAATGGGGATAGGGGAAAATATGTGTAAGTGGGTTAAGAACTGGCTTAGTGATAGGAAACAAAGGGTGGTTATTAATGGAACACACTCAGAATGGGTCACAGTTAACAGTGGGGTACCACAGGGGTCAGTGTTGGGCCCGCTTCTATTTAATATATTTATTAATGACTTTGTAGGGGGCATACAGAGTAGAATCTCAATATTTGCAGATGACACTAAACTCTGCAGGGTAATCAATACAGAGGAGGACAATTTTATATTACAGGAGGATTTATGTAAACTAGAAGCTTGGGCTGCTAAATGGCAAATGCGCTTTAATGGGGATAAATGTAAAGTCATGCACTTGGGCAGAGGAAACAAAGGGTATAATTATGTGCTTAATTATAAAACACTGGGCAAAACTATCACTGAAAAAGACCTGGGTGTATGGGTAGATGACAAACTCACATTTAGTGGCCAGTGTCAGGCAGCTGCTGCAAAGGCAAATAAAATAATGGGATGTATTAAAAGAGGCATAGATGCTCATGAGGAGAACATAATTTTACCTCTATACAAGTCACTAGTGCGACCACACTTAGAATACTGTGTACAATTCTGGTCTCCAGTGTATAAGAAAGACATAGCTGAACTAGAGCGGGTCCAGAGAAGAGCGACAAAAGTTATTAGAGGACTAAGGGGTCTGCAATACCAAGACAGGTTATTAAACTTGGGGTTATTTAGCTTGGAAAAACGAAGGCTTAGGGGTGATCTTATAATAATGTACAAATA
Organism: Allobates femoralis; assembly: GCA_033576535.1. Taxonomy (NCBI): domain Eukaryota; kingdom Metazoa; phylum Chordata; class Amphibia; order Anura; family Aromobatidae; genus Allobates; species Allobates femoralis. The sequence continues at coordinate 722,254,852 of JARQOC010000003.1, read as the reverse complement.
TATGAGGGGGCAGTACAGAGACCTTTCTAATGATCTCTTTACTCTTAGGCCTGAGACTGGGACAAGGGGGCATCCTCTACGTCTGGAGGGAAGAAGGTTTAATCATAATCACAGACGCGGATCCTTTACTGTAAGAGCAGTGAGACTATGGAACTCTCTGCCACATGATGTTGTAATGAGTGAGTCACTACTAACATTTAAGAGGGGCCTGGATGCCTTTCTTGAAAACTATAATATTACCAGTTATACATACTAGATTCTTTGATAGGGCGTTGATCCAGGGAATTAGTCTGATTGCCGTATCTGGAGTCAGGAAGGAATTTTTTCCCCCAATATGGAGATTAGTGTTGCCACATGGGGTTTTTTTTGCCTTCCTCTGGATCAACATGTTAGGCTATGGGTTGAACTAGATGGACTTAAAGTCTTCCTTCAACCTTAAAAACTATGTTACTATGTTACTATGTTACTTCCAGAGTGAAGAGAATGGGTGGGGTGATAGACAGAGATGAGGATAGAGAGGAAGGGTGGTGCTGCTTTGTGAAGAGTTTTGTGGGTAAGAACAAGCTGTTTGAATTGGATCCTATATATCATGCAAAATGTAGAGCCTCATACAGCTCTGTCCATCAAAAAATAAAAATGTTACAGCTTTCAGAACATGATGACAAAAAATATTTATAATTAAAAATATTTTTTACGATGTGATAGCATCAAAACATAAAAAATCCATATATATTTGGTATAGCGGTAAACACACCAACCCAAAGAATAAAGTTGTCTTATCAATTACACAATACCGCGAACCACGCAAAAATAAACATAACTATTCTTGTATTGCTGTCTATTTAATCATTCTACCTCTCAAAAATCAGAATACCGTAAGCCTCAATTCACATTTATCTGCTGAGTGCTCACATTGGGGTACCACGTACATCTCAAAAACTGTGAGGCCTATTTCACATCTACTGCAGGTGTGCATTTTGCTTCATTTGCGTTTCTATAAGTTTCTACTGCTAAAAACGCATCCAAACGTTTCTCCTATTGATTTCAATGGAATAGCATGCAAAACGCATTCCAAAACACGTGTATTTTCCAAATGCAAAAACTCATGCATTTTTGCAAACACAGCCAAAATCGTCGGCCAATGCATCTAGGGCTGTGTTTGCAAAAATGCATGCGTTTTTGCGTTTGGAAAATGCACATGTGTTTTTGGATGCGTTTTTAGCGGTAAAAATGCATAGAAACGCAAATGAAGCAAAACGCAAACCTGCAGTAGATGTGAAATAGGCCTGATTCAAACCAAACCCATGATGAAACCCGTCACCATAATGAGGCAGATGGAGCCACTTTGGACTCTATCTGGTCTTTTAGATGTCTGTTTAGTGTGTATGACCACAGTTCTGTGAACTCCTAGAAAGATGGATGCCACAGGACCAGACGCCAATCTGAGTTTAAAGTTTTTCCATATAAGGCACACATAGAAATCCGTTTTTGGAAGTGATTTCCATGACCAATCCGTTTTTTTTTGGGTGCTTTTTGAGTCTCCTACACTGCTGAACGTTTTTGGACTTGGTCATTTTTTGTCCAAAAGTCTCAAAAAAAACGGATCCGTTTTTCCATAGGGCCCATGTTAAAAAAAAATAAATAAATAAAATTTTTTTTTTTTTTTGAAAAACGGACTCCAAAACCCCTAGCAACGTTTTTGGCTCAAAAACGGACATAGCAATGTTTTTAAGTGCAGAAAAAAACCGACAGGGTGTTTATTACATCTAATTTGTTTTTCTATCAGTTTTTGGACTTAGAAAAAAAAAAATGCTAAAAATGAAGCCAAAAACGGACCAGGGGCTTATGTGTAACCCCAGCCTAACTCAGTATAATGAGTGGTACTATCTGAGATTTTTTCTGAATCACATTTTTGGGCCGATTTACATGGAAACCCCAACATAAGTGCTCAGTGTAGAACACAAGAATGTGATACCAGCCTTATACTGAAAGCAATTAAATGTTATTTACCCCAAAATGTTACCAATAAAACTCCCAACTTATCCTGTCAAAATTTGGCCCCTACTCATGTCCATCATCTGTCACTGAAAATATAGGAGCTCCAACAGTACTGGTAGAAAAATGTTCTGGAAAAGAGATGACACCAGCCCCCAAAATAAAACCAAATTAACATTGCGCTCTTAAATCATAATATCGCTCTCTCTGAGCCCCACTGTGCCTAAACCACAGTAAGCAACCGCATGTTGGAAATTACTGCAGCAGGAAGAGCCAAATTAACAATTTATAACAATTTACAGGGTGCATGTCTCCTTAAGCACAAGCTGGATACAATGTACAGTTGTGGCCAAAAGTATTGACACCCCTGCAATTCTGTCAGATAATACTCAGTTTCTTCCTGAAAATGATTGCAATCACAAATTCTTTGGTATTATTATCTTCATTTAAATTGTCTTCAATGAAAAAACACAAAAGAGAATGAAGCAAAAAGCAAAACATTGATCATTTCACACAAAACTCCAAAAATGGGCCGGACAAAAGTATTGGCATCCTCAGCCTAATACTTGGTTGCACAACCTTTAGCCAAAATAACTGCGATCAATCGCTTCCGATAACCATCGATGAGTTTCTTACAATGCTCTGCTGGAATTTTAGACCATTCTTCTTTGGCAAACTGCTCCAGATCCCTGATATTTGAAGGGTGCCTTCTCCATCTCTCGTCAATCTCTCGTCAATTTTTCTTTTCCGTCCACATCTAGGGAGGTTAGCCACAATGCCATGGGCTTTAAACTACTTGATGACACTGCGCACGGTAGACACAGGAACATTCAGTTCTTTGGAGATGGACTTGTAGCCTTGAGATTGCTCATGCTTCCTCACAATTTTGTTCTCAAGTCCTCTGACAGTTCTTTGGTCTTCTTTCTTTTCTCCATGCTCAATGTGGTACACACAAGGATACAGGACAGAGGTTGAGTCAACTTTAATCCATGTCAACTGGCTGCAAGTGTGATTTAGTTATTGCCAACACCTGTTAGGTGCCACAGGTAAGTTACAGGTGCTGTTAATTACGCAAATTAGAGAAGCATCACATGACAATGACAAACTCACATTTAGTGGCCAGTGTCAAGCAGCTGCTGCAAAGGCAAATAAAATAATGGGATGCATTAAAAAAGGCATAGATGCTCATGAGGAGAATATAATTTTACCTCTATACAAGTCACTAGTGCGACCACACTTAGAATACTGTGTACAATTCTGGTCTCCGGTGTATAAGAAAGACATAGCTGAACTAGAGCGGGTCCAGAGAAGAGCGACAAAAGTCATTAGAGGACTAAGGGGTCTGCAATACCAAGACAGGTTATTAAACTTGGGGTTATTTAGCTTGGAAAAATGAAGGCTTAGGGGTGATCTTATAATAATGTATAAATATATGAGGGAACAGTATAGAGACCTTTCTAATGATCTCTTTACTCTTAGGCCTGAGACTGGGACAAGGGGGCATCCTCTACGTCTGGAGGAAAAAAGGTTTAATCATAATCACAGACGCGGATTATTTACTGTAAGAGCAGTGAGACTATGGATCTCTCTACCACATCCTGTTGTAATGAGTGAGTCACTACTAACATTTAAGAAGGGCCTGGATGCCTTTCTTGAAAACTATAATATTATCAGTTATACATACTAGATTCTTTGATAGGGCGTTGATCCAGGAATTAGTCTGATTGCCGTATCTGGAGTCAGGAAGGAATTTTTTCCCCCAATGTGGAGCTTAGTGTTGCCACATGGGTTTTTTTTGCCTTCCTCTGGATCAACATGTTAGGCTATGGGTTGAACTAGATGGACTTAAAGTCTTCCCTCAACCTTAAAACTATGTTACTATGATTTTTCTAACAGTGCCAATGCTTTTGTCCACCCCCCTTTTTATGTTTGGTGTGGAATTATATCCAATTTGGCGTTAGGACAATTCTTTTTGTGTTTTTTCATTGAAGACAAATTAAATGAAGATAATAATACCAAAGAATTTGTGATTGCAATAATTTTCAGGAAGAAACTGAGTATTATCTGACAGAATGGCAGGGGTGTCAATACTTTTGGCCACAACTGTATGGGCAATAGAGATGAGCGGTGTTCGATTCGAAATGTTCGCCAATATCAAATTCGACCTGTTTTGGGCGGTGTTGGAGTCAATCGACGAATGCAAACAATTTGCTTCAAATTCGGCAATTCAAGGCTATGTTCGATAACGTTTCATTCACCAAAAGAGTAACTGGCTTTTCACAGAAATACTGTTATTAAATGTTAATATCCAGTTTCAGTGTATAGTGTGCAGGAAGGGGGCGTTGTTTAGATCAGTGCTGCTGAATTAATGCCGATCTCCATTTTTTTTCCTCCTAACTGCATATACGGCGGGGGCCGTGCAGGCTGTCAACCAATCTGACACACACACAGCAAAGTGTATTTTTTGCACACAAGCAAGGGCATGTGTCATTGGCTGCGTATGTCACATGTCCTTGCCCTATAAGAACCAGCCATTTTCCCCCTTCACGGCCATTACCTCTGTGCTGCAGTTGTGTGTCAGTCAGGCACTGCTACTTCTGCTGTGGGCGCTATAAAGTGTGACTTAGACAGATAGTAAGCGAATATCAAGTTAGATAGACAGATAGGCTTAGGGAGTAGGGACTAGTTTGAATATTAGCCCTTTTGAGGGCTACTTCAGACAAGTAGGGAGTAGGGACTAGTTGGACTTGGAATATCAGTCCTTTTGAGGGCTACTTCATAGAAGTAGGGACTAGTTTTAATTTCAGCCCTTTTGAGGGCTAAGTTAGAGTAGTTCCTATTAGTTTTTGCCAGGCAGGTGTGTGCCAGTGCTGGAAAGAAAGCTACATCACCTGTCTTCAGTAGCCAATTTTTAGTGCAGCTAGCCCAGTCAATCCTTTTGGGCTAGCAGCAGTGTCTGGTAGTCAGTGGAGTAGCCCCGCTGTGAAGCAAGCTACACCGCCTGTCTATTTCATACTAATTTTTAACTGCATCTAGCCCAGGTAATAGTTTGGGCCTTGTAGCAGTGTCTGCTAGTGAGTGGTGTAACCCACTTGTGAACCAAGCTACACCGCCTGTCTATTTCATACAAATTTTTAACCGTATCTAGCCCAGGTAATAGTTTGGGCCTAGTAGCAGTGTCTGTTAGCTGCCTTCAGATTTGCAGATGCCTCCGCAAGCATCTGCATGCAGACGGCAGCCCCTATGTTTATAATGGAGCGCACGGCAGTCTGCAGATGCTTGCAGACTGCCGCGCGCACCCATTCACTCCTATATGTGATCTGTGCGCAGGCGGATGCCTGCGCACAAATCACACTCTCTCGCCCGCACCAGGGACGCAACATGTCACGTCCCTGGTGCGGACGAGAGTGTGTGATCTGTATGCAGGCATCCGCCTGCACGCAGATCACATATAGGAGTGAATGGGTGCGCACGGCGGTCTGCAAGCATCTGCAGACCGCCGTGCGCTCCATTATAAACATAGGGGCTGCGGTCTGCATGCAGATGTTTGCAGATGCCTCCGCAAAACGCTGCGGAGGCATCTGCAAATCTGAAGGCAGCCTTAGTCAGTGGTGTAGCCCACTTGTGAACCAAGCTACACCGCCTGTCTATTTCATACTAATTTTTAACTGCATCTAGCCCAGGTAAGAGTTTGAGCCTAGAAGCACTGTTTGACCACTCAGCTCTGCTCGATTTCCATCAATTAGTTTTTTTTTTTTTCAAAAATTCTCTTTATTCAACATAGAGACTCATTCAGCAAATACAAAACAGTGATAATTTTGAGCTGAAGATACAGTCAAAGGATCAATAAGCCAAGTAGTGGGGTCGTAACCCTGCTATCGCAAGGACGACAACTCAGTCCATGCGATATAATTACACAATTCTTCAATGTGGATAGATGAATTCAGCACATTCAAGTCGTTCAAATTACATTTAGGCCCAAGAAGGCGGCAAAAAACAATAAAAGGTATATCTCTCTATGAGAGTGCAATAAAAAAGCAAGCAAGAAAATATTCTATATTGAGTGAAGGAAGGAGAAAAGTAGAAAGCGTAAATAGAGAATTGAAGGAAAAGATATTGGTAGCGGTAGAGAGGAGGGGCAATAAAAGAGGGAGGGGGACGAGAGGGGTAGGGAGTCGAGTTAACTCATTTGTATTAGGGTATCCAATGCAGAGTGAGCATCTCGCCCAGCCAGTTGAGCCATGGTTAAGCGGATAGAATGTCCGTAAACTCTGGGGACTCATGAAACATGAGCTAGGCTGTCCATGCCAAAATATTTACTCAATTAGGAGTCAGTATGGGCAGAGAGTTTTTCCATGCGGCAGATATGATCCATCTCAATTAGCCAGTCCATAGCGAGCCAATCTCAATTTCCACTTCCGAGGTATCACAGATCTAGTTGCAGCCAGACAATGTCTCAAGAGACCAGACTTAACCTCCCCGAACGTACAGGGAATCATGGAGAGTAGTCCTATCTGTGGCAAGCAGGGGACATGGATCCCCAAGACATGCTTGTGTATCCGGAAGACATGTCGCCAAAGGGTGCAGACAGCCGGGCAGCACCACCAAACATGCAGTAGAGTACCCTCAGGGGCGTCACAATACCAGCAAACATCAGGAACCGCTTGGTAGATTCTGTGGAGCTCCTGTGGGCATCGATACCATCTTATCAGTAATTTAAAATTTGTTTCCTGTAGTTTACAGGGTAGAGACATTTTGTGTGCTCACAGGAAGGCTTTAGCCCAGTCCATGTCCAACGGTACGAATTCCAGCTCCTGCTCCCAGGCCGTCATATACCACACAAGTTCAAAGGTAAAAGATGTAGTCAGGATACCATATATCTGTGAGATGACATGAGATGGGGTCATAGATTGCAAAAGTAGAGCTTCAAAGGCAGATTGTTCCATGGTCAGGTCAGAAGATGAGCCCAGGGATGTTAAAAATGATTGTAGTTGCAAATATGCAAACCAGTGGAGTCGAACTCCTGGGAATATGCTTCGGACGTCCGTAAGGTCAGGTAGAGTAGGAGCCCCCATGAGAGTCTCACATACCCTGGTCTTCTACTTGGAGGACCAAACCAAAAATTTGTCTCCATCCACTGCCGGCTGGAAGTCGGGGTTACCAAATAGTGGGGTCAATGGGCCCACTACGTTGGAGAGACTGAATCTGGCACACACCCCATCCCAAACCCTAAGAAGGTTGTACGTAAGTGGGGAATCCGAGACACTCCCATGTCGCTTTTTACCTGCTTTCCAGGGTAGAGATGTAACAAGCCAGCCTGAAATGTCCACCTCCATAGTCCTCCTAGTTCCAGCCCCATAGAACCAGTCCACCAATCTGGCCAGGATAGCCGCGGTATGTAAAGATGGAAATCCAGTAGACCCGCTCCACCCAAAAGGATTTGGGAATGGAAATGTGAACTGCCTTAAAGATGTATAGTAGTTTAGGCAATACGTCCATTTTCAGGACGTTGATCCTGCCAAACCACAAGATGGTCTGTGTATTGGATTGCAAGAGATCATTAGCTATCCGTAGTAAGATCATGGGTTTATAATTCAGGTTGTAAAGGAGCGACAGGTCAGCGATAAGATAGACCTCGTGGTATTTTAACGGACTTAAACACCACTGGAGCGGAAAGGCATCCTTCAAGCGGGTCTGTCTATCTGATGGAAGGGAGATATTCAATATCTCAGATTTTGAGACATTGACTTTAAAATTGCTGACCCTGCTGTAACGGTCAAATTCCTTTAAAATACTGGGGAGGCATATCTCCTGGTCAGTCACATATAGGAGCAGATCATCTGCATATAAGGCCAGTTTATGGGGTTCGTTAGCAATCTGTACCCCATGTATGTCTGGGTTCTGTCAGATGGCCACTGCTAAGTGCTCCATCACAAGGGCATACAATAGGGGGGATAAGGGACAGCCCTGGCGCGTCCCATTTTGGATATCAAAGGGTTTGGAGAGGATCCCATTACACCTGACTTTGGCAGAGGGAACAGTGTACAATGCTATCACCTTTTCCATGAATCTTTGACCCATCCCCACCCGCTCAAGCACCGCACCAAGAAAGGACCAGCTCACTCTATTAAAGGCCTTCTCTGCGTCGACCGATAACACAAGTGCCAGGATTTTCAGTCTGTTAACGTGAGAGATTATGAGAATGGTTTTAATAGTATTATCCCTGGCCTCTCTCCCAGGTACAAAATTATGTACAATTTGCCTTTTTTGTCTTATTTTTTTGTGTGTTGTTGCAATACATACAAAGGAACCATATATGACCATAGCCCGCTTTCTGATGTTTCATTATTGTCGAGAGTGGTACTGAGCAATTTTTTTTTTTTTTTGCAAACCTGAAATCGAATCTCAACATTCAGGAATTTCAGTCAATTTTATTCGAACGCAATCCGACGCAGATCGATCCACTCATCTCTAATTGTATTAACTATACTGGCAACTCAAGAGGTATTCCCAGTCTTGACTCTTATGTAATCATATCCATTTGACATTTAAATATCTAATAGATATTATAGTGTTCTTATCCTTTTCATGCAAATATTTAAAAATGAAGAATACCTTTTTCATGATTAATAAAAAACTTATAAAACATAATAATAATAATAATAATAATAATTATTATTATTATTATTATAATTATTATTATGTTACACATTGAGTATCATAGTTCTGTTTAATGTGATAGTTGACAGATTATTGGAAAAAATATGATACAACCTTTGCACATTTCTCTGTCCTGCATTTAATGGAAGTCTAACATCAGGAACTGACAGATTTTTTAAACCAGATTTGATTCATGGTAGATTCCCTTTGAAATTAGAATTTGCTCCATGTAGTGTGTTCTGGCCTGAAACTCTTTCTTCAAAAAATAAACAGCTTTTCTGTCTCTAAAATGTTTCTGCACTGTTAATAACATTGGCATTGGTTTCATTTTTACTGGCCAAGCACTTAATTAATGGACAGTTGGCAACCCTGCTTGAAACAGAAAACCAGAAGTACATGTGACCTGAATATAATTACTAGTTATTGCTTTCTATAGGAAAAAAATAAAAAATGTATAGAACAATCCAAATAGCGATAATACAAAAAGAAATAGATTTAGGATACAAAGAAATGTTTAGGAAATGTTCCCCCACCCTACACCAAAGAACTTTAAAAAGAGTATATAGTGCATTTTAAATACATACTATAATTACAAATTCTACATCACTATAACAAATACATTGCACTCATATACACAGCCCTCGAGAATAGCAACCTTCGAAATTCCAGTTATACTCAAACTATAACTTCCAGCTATCCCCGATAGCCTTCGGATAGCCTTTCATAACACAACAGCTAAAATGCTTGCTTAAACTTTGCTGAAACCCACATAATAACAATAATTCCATATATACAAGCCAAATTACATAAATATAATTTCTTAATGTTACTTGAAGCAAACTTTTTAAGCACATTTTCCCAAACCCACTGGAGTCTCCCTTTTTCCCACTGGAGCCTCCCTTCTTCACATCAAAGCAGAGACCACATAACCCTAGGAGGCACCTAAAGATTTTTGGGGACTAGCCACGGCTAGGGCCAGTTGTGGACTGCCCTTGTCAGGGCAGGAGTTTTTAAATATGAGGGACAATAAGCTCTTCCTTTGTCAGGCTCTCAAAGCTCCATGACCCATCTTTACTAGTTTCCTAAGATTTACGGAAGGACACCAAAGGTCTGAGGACTCCCATGAATTGGATGAGAACGTTCTATTTTTCATGTCCATGAATGTATATCATTTGTAATCACAAAACCACTGTTCATTTAGAGTGAGAAAGTGGGTATAGTCCTTTTATGTTCAGCTAGCAGGTTCTAGTTTACACTTGTGGGACAATTTCTGGTCACATTAGATTGCTATCTCTGTGGGATTTGTTTATTTTGTGACCGTTGGTGAAGGATCATTTGAGCTTTGTATCCTTCTCCAACGTGAAATATAGCTATCTATTTGTGCACCATTGATTTGTGTGTATGTTCACCACGCAGTTTATAATGACTATTCGGAAGTTTATTCTCCTTTTTTAGAAGTATATGTAGTAAAAGTTATGTTTTGTATATCACAATACGTTATTTCTAGCCAAACATAGGCAGGTAGTAGGGATGGGCGAATCCTGAAATACTCGGAATCGCTGGACTCTAACGAGACCTGTACTTTTGCAGTGTATCTATACAGATACACTACAAAAGTACCCTAAAAGTTAATCCAAGGGGTTAAAAACAATAAACATTCATACTCACCTTCTGTGGGGCCTGTACCTTATGTACCGGGACCGGTACCGAAGACCTCCGGACGTCACAAGACCTCAGATCACCGGGAGAAGATGGGCTGAAGGACCTGTGAGATTTCAGCCAATCAGCATGCGGCTAGCGGTCACATGGGTTTGCCACTTGGCCGCACTGCCAGCCAATGAGTGATCTGGCCAATCTGATTGGCTGGCAGTGCGGTCAGTGACAAACCCATGTGACCGCTCTGCCGCATGCTGATTGGCTGAAATCTCACAGGTCCTTCAGCCCATCTTCTCCCGGTGATCTGAGGTCTTGTGACGTCCGGAGGTCTTCGGTACCGGTCCTGGTACATAAGGTACAGGCCCCACAGAAGGTGAGTATGAATGTTTATTGTTTTTAACCCCTTAGATTAACTTTTAGGGTACTTTTGTAGTGTATCTGTATAGATACACTGCAAAAGTACAGGGACTCGCTACCCCCGCGTAATTCCTAAGGAAACTCGGTGAGTAGCGAGTCCCCCGAGTCCGCTACTATTCGGGCGAGTCCCGAATAGTAGCGAGTAGATTCGCCCATCCCTAGCAGGTAGCTGACGTCGGTGTGTAGTGGCTTCGCCATAGTGGTCTTAGCTTCCAGCCACTGAGCCGACTATAAAGTAGAATGCTTTGTGGTGAGGGTGTGGGGGTAGGTGAGTAGAATATTTTTACTTTTTTATGTATAAGAAAATGAGGAACATATATACCAGGAAGGGGCTCAGAATGGGGACATATTAACCAGGATGGGTACATATTTGCCAGCGAAGGGTAAAGGATGAGAGACATATTTACCAGGATGGGAGACATATTTACCAGAATGGGGGGACATATTACCAGGAAGAGGCCCAGGATGGGAGACCTACACACAGTTAAAATTGTTAGTACCCCATGTTTAATGAAAGAAAAATCCACAATGGTTACAGAAATATCTTGATCCTGACAAATGTAATATTAAATAAAAAATCTATGAAAATGAACAAATGAAAGTCATTCATTGCTTTTTAACCCTGCTTCCACAGAATTTCTTTTTAAAAATTAAACTCATGAAATAGGCCCGGACAAAAATGATGGTACCCCTGAAAATAATGTGACAAACGGGACATGTTAAATCAAGGTGTGTCCACTAACTAGAATCACAGGTGTCTACAATCTTGTAATCAGTCAGTGGGCCTGTATACAGGACTACAGATACTCCGTGTGCTGTTTGGTGACATGGTGTGTACCACACTCAACATGGATAAGAGGAAGCGAAGGAAAGAGTTTTCTCAGGAGATTAGAAAGAAAATTATAGACAAGCATGTTTAAGGTAAAGGTTATAAGACCATTTCCAAGCAGCTTGATGTTCCTGTGACTACAGGTGTACATATTATTTAGAAATTTACGATCCATGAGATTGTAGCCAATTTCCCTAGACGTGGCCGCAGGAGGAAAATTGATGACAAATCAAAGAGATGGATAATATGAATGGCAACAAAAGAGCCCAGGAAAACTACTAAAGAGATTAAAGGTGAACTTCAAGCTCAAGGAACATCAGTGACAGATCACACCATCCGTCGCTGTTTGAGCCAAAGTGGACTTCATGGGAGACAAACAAGGAGGACACTATTATTGAAAAAATAATAAAAAAAAGCCAGACTGGAATTTGCTAAAATACATGTTGACAAGCCACAAAGCTTCTGGGAGAATGTCCTATGGACAGATGAGACAAAAATTGAACTTTTTGGCAAAGCACATCAGCTCTATGTTCACAGATGGAAAAATGAAGAATATCAAGAAAAGAACACTGTCCCTACTGTGAAACATGGAGGAGGCTCTGTTATGTTCTGGGCCTGCTTTGCTTTGCTGTATCTGGCACAGGGTGTCTTGAGTCGGTGCAGGGTACAACAAAATCTCAAGATTATCAAGGGATTTTAGAGACAAATGTGCTGCTCAGTGTCAGAAAGCTTGGTCTCAGACACAGGTCATGGGTTTTGCAACAGTACAATGACCCAAAACACACAACTAAAACACCTAAGAATGACTAAGAGGAAAACAATGGACTATCCTGAAGTGGCCTTCTATGAGCCCTGACCGAAATCCTATTGAGCATCATTGTAAAGAGCTGAAACATGGCATCTGGAAAAGGCAACCTTCAGACACAAGACAACTGGAGCAGTTTGCTTTTGAGGAGTAGCCAAACTACTTGTCGAGAGGTGCAGAAGTCTCATTAACAGTTACAGGAATCGTTTGATTGCAGTGATTGCCTCAAAAGGTTGTGCAACAAAACATTAAGTTAAGGGACCATCGTTTCTGTCCAGGTCTATTTCATGAGTTTAATTTTTTTTAAACGTTCTGTGAAAGCAGGGTTGAAAAGCAATATTTGACTTTCATTTGTTAATTTTTCATACATTTTTTATTTATTATTACTTTTTTATTTATTATTACTTTATTTTGAGTTTTTCTTTCATTAAACGAGGGATACCAACAATTTTGACCACGTGTGTATATACCAAGATGGGAAACATATTTAGCAGGAAGGGGCCCAGGATGATGGATATACAGACCCGGATTGGCTCAGGATAGGGGACATATTTACCTCGAAGGAGCCCAGGATGGGAGGCATATATACCAGGATGGAGGACATATATAAGAGGATTGGTTAGATGTTTTCCAGGAAAGGTGGCAGGATGGGAGAACTATATGCCAGTGTGTGTGACATGTATGCCATGATGGAGGACATATTTACCAAAAAGGAGCCCAGGATGGGTATCACACCTTAGACTCAAATGGCTGGTAAGCGTCGCTCTGTTCACTGCAGTCATCAATCTGCTCTTCTTAGC
>JARQOC010000003.1:722119253-722241590 GCA_033576535.1 Allobates femoralis | reverse complement strand
ATCTGGATAAAGGCAACCTTCAGACACAAGACAATTGGATCAGTTTGCTTTTGAGGAGTAGCCAAAATACCATCGAGGTGCAGAAGTCTCATTAACAGTTACAGGAATCGTTTGATTGCAGTGATTGCCTCAAAAGGTTGTGCAACAAAACATTAAGTTAAGGGACCATCATTTCTGTCCAGGCCTATTTCATGAGTTTAATTTTTTTTTTAAATTCTGTAGAAGCAGGGCTGAAAAGCAATATTTGACTTTCATTTGTTAATTTTTCATACATTTTTTATTTATTATTACTTTTGTTAAATTCAAGTTATTTCTGTGACCATCGTTAAACGAGGGATACCAACAATTTTGATCACGTGTGTATATACCAAGATGGGAAACATATTTAGCAGGAAGGGGCCCAGGATGATGGATATACAGACCTGGTTTGGCTCAGGATAGGGGACATATTTACCTCGAAGGAGCCCAGGATGGGAGGCATATATACCAGGATGGAGGACATACATAAGAGGATTGGTTAGATGTTTTCCAGGAAAGGAGGCAGGATGGGAGACCTATATGCCAGTGTGTGTGACATATATCCCAGGATGGAGGACATATTTACCAAAAAGGAGCCCAGGATGGGTATCACACCTTAGACTCAAATGGCTGGTAAGTGTCGCTCTGTTCACTGCGGTCATCAGTCTGCTCTTCTTAGCCTCTGTTTGCCTTCCTGAACTGCCTCATGTAGCCTTCCCAACACCCTGTCCTCCAGCTGCTGGTGACTTCCACCTGGCTATAGGGGTGTGTGGTCCTAAGGGATAAGGTTCCTTAGTCAATTCCATGCCAGATGGGTCTTTTTCAGGCTGCATCTCCCACCACTTCTTATACAAACATAGGTTCCAAGTTATTTTGTCTGGCAGTGTCTTGTGCATTTGTTTATATTGATTTTCCCACTATTGACCCAGCTTGCATACCCATGCTGTCTATCTCTCCACTCCTGACCTTGACTTTGTATTCTAATCCTGTGATGCCTGCTCTTACCTTGGATCATCTGAGAATGCTTCTTTCTTGCCTCCTGTACCTTATCTTCGTATCTATGACCCTCCAAACAGCTGCTGCAGTCCAGAGGACAGGCTTTGAGTGCTACCTGATGTCTTTTGGCAACAAAGCCTATCCTCAACATTATAGGCCCTAGTGAAAACCCAGAAAACACTTGCCATGCCCCTCCAGTGTAAGCTCAGCCCATGGCATAGTGGGCCCACAACCACCACCGTTATATTGTAGGACATATTTACCAGGATTGGAGACATATAAACAAGAAAGGGCCTAGGAAGGGAGACATAAAAAAGTATAGGTGACATATATAGCATGATAAGGGACATATGTAACAGGATGTTAAACAGATTTACCTAGATGGGGGACGTACAGGGCTGGCGTCACCACCCAGCACACACTGGCAAGTGCCGAGGCCCTGGAAAAATGAAAGGGTTCACTCGCTGTAAGTGAGTAGAAGCAAAGAGGGGGAACCCACTCACAGAGAGCTTCCCTCACTCCTGCTCTGTATTAATCTGTGTCATCAATGCAGGGCAGGAGAGGAAGCTTACCTGGAGCTACAGGAGCCCTGCAGTTTAAAGACCTTTTGCACCAAGAATTTCAGGATCTTTCATGACATGTGACTGATCATGAGCCTAACCAAAAGACTGGAAGGGGCTTGTGCTCTACATTGGATGGTCCTGCAGCTGTTGAATTGCTGCAGCCTCCATGCAGGTCCCATTGGCTTCCTCTCCTGCTCTGTACCCATCAGGAACTTCAAGATAATATATAGTGTGTGTGGGTGAAAATGTGCCTGTTGTGTGTGTATTTGCATGTAATGTGCATGTCTATATGTGCAATTAGCAGATCTGTATTTGTCTAATAGGTTAGACCCTGTAGAGATGATTTATGCAAAGAATGAGGACTCAGGCTGGGCCCTGTGAGGGGGTGTAATATATATAAAGGATGAGGGCACAGGCTGGGTCCTGTTGGTGGGGTATATATGTGAAGGATGAGGGTGCACACTGGGCCCTGATGGGCGATGAAAAGGACAACAAAGGTTCTATCAGATAAAGATGGCTTTTATTCTACGCGTTTCGGATCTACCTCAGAAAAACAACCTGGGTTCCTGAGGAAGGAGCAGGGAGATAGCTCCGAAATGCGTAGAATAAAAGCCACCATTATCTGACAGAATCTTTGTTGCCCTTTTCATCGCATATGAATGATGAAAAACCGGCTCCTGGACGAATCCTTAATTTTCTTATGATTTTATTTGTTATTCCATAGAAATAAAATAGACAACAAGGGAACACAGTCCCCCCCTTTCCCAAGGATTACCTTTTCATCGCATGGCAGCGCTCATCATTTGAACACTATCTTTTTTGGATCTATTTGCTAGTGCCACCGTGCACACATGGAGTGTGGACCCTGCAGCAAGCATATCATATGCCTATGCTGGTTGTGTGCTACACAACCTAACCAGGTGAGCAGTGACAACTGTTTTTATATGAAAGCATCTAAGAAATAAGACCCATATGCACTTTCTTTCCTTTTATAGTTGCTTCAAATTTATTAAGGTCGAATTTCTAGCACACAGTTTCATTTGATATTCTAATTCCCGATCTGTGACTGGACCATGGCTACTTTAGCAATAAATACATTACTTTTTCAAATCTTCTTTGTCTTAAAGCATTTTCCTTCCCTCCCATAGTAAGAATAAAATGTCAGGGTCCATTTGGTTGATTCCTTTCATTTCCATTTCTGTGTGTTCTCAGGAAGGCCCCCTGGGGTTTCCGATCTTGAGCAGAGGAAAATTACAAGTCCTGCTCAAGATGACATACGTTATGACCTCTGGCAAATGTCATTTAACTGCTGTTGTCTTAATTGCCATAGAAATACATATTTTCCTCTACAGCATGTGTTAAAGTGGCCCACTGAGTTTCTTTCACCCGAGGAACACAAAAACCTGGAGCAAGCCCTGGGGACATATATACCAAGATGGTGAACATATTTATCAGGATGGGGGACATTTAGACCAGGATAAGGGACATAATTACCTGGAAAGGGCCGAGCATGGGAGAAATTAAAATAGGATGAGGTACATTACTACATAATGATAGGGAAGGATGGCAACACATCTTTTTATAGGATTTAGAATGCTACAAGAGCTCATACATCTGACCTACATGCAGGTTGAGGGGGGCCAAGTCCAAAATTTGCACCGGGTTCATTGGATTCTAGTTATGCCACTGAATATCTCATTGTTTTGTTTTTCTCAGTTGCATCTGCAAAATCCCATTGAACCTTGAGGTTTATAGGTAGTGCTTACATTCAGAGATGGGCAAACCCGCATATGTTTGGGTTCAGTGGATCCAGCCAGCCTTTAAAAAAAGTCAAGTTCTTGACCTGACTTGACCTGAAATTGAGCCCGAACCAGTGGCGTAACTTCAGGCCCAGGGGCCCCGATGCAAAAGCTCCAACGGGGCCCCCAATTATTGCAAATCTTTAATAGTATTAGTCTTTTTCTATAGGCCAAAGGGACCTTTGGGGCCCCCCTAGGCTGCAGGGCCCGGGTGCGATCGCAACCCCTGCACCTATTGTAGTTACACCCCTGGCCCGAACCCAAGCCCCATATAAGTTTATGGGGATCTGAACTTAAGCTATAGAATGTTGGCAGTAAGAGCTAGAGAAGACGCAAAAAGAAGCAAAATAGTGATTAACCAGTTAAAGCATACTTAGCATTCTTCCGTGCCACTCTCACAATTGCTTCTGGTTCCGCTCAATAGGCCTCAAACATATTCACTGCATAATTCCTGCCCACCCCCCTTGATTGGTTGCAGTTAGACTATCTTTGTGGTGGCGTCTGTGATTAGATGCAGTAAGACGCTCTCTGTTCCGGCGTCTGAGATTGGTTGCAAATCAGGTTATTATGCCTGCTCACCTCCTCAATTTGAGGTGCTCAGAAAAAAACGAGTTCAATTATTACCAAAATTATTCTAGCACACTCATAAGAAAAAGGCATGAAGTGAGTGGTGTTCCAAATAATTCCAACTTTATTTTTGTTATGCAAATAAAGATTGTATCTTCGGAATGTGAAGTACAATGTTTCAGCCTTCTTGGCCTTTTTCACGTATATGCCCTGAAAATAAAACTTAGGCAATCCTGTTATGGGGAAGTGGGTTGTCTAGTCACAGTGGTACCCATTCGGCTTATACCTTACTGACATCCTCCTCCACGATATCCTCACTACTCAGGTTGTGGGTCCAGGTAACCCTCGGCGTACCATAGGGGGTCCCCATTAGGTGCCATTATTGGTGTATCTGACCTAATCGCCTTTACCTGGACACTGTGTCTTCCATTTATATTCAAGAATACACTTATAAGGTATAAGCAGAATGGATATCACTGTGACTAGACAACCCACTTCCCCATAACAGGATCGCCTATGTTTTATTTTTAGAGTATATACGTAAAAAAGGCCAGGAAGGCTGCCACAGAGAGTGTCTGTGGTTGGTTGCCGTAAAGACACATGCACACAATAGTTGGAAAAAAATGTGTAGGGTACCCCATATTTTTGATTCTCAGCGCAGATAAAGTGGACCAGCTGTGGCCTGCAACCATCAGCTATGAGCTTTAAATTGGTTGAGAATCAAAGTATGGGGGCACTATTTTTTTTAAAAGTAAATAATTCTTAAAAATGGCATGGGTTCCCCCCCCCCAATTTCATACTCAGCTAAGATAAAGCACACAATTAGAGGTTGGTATTCTCAGTCTAGGAAGGCCCATAATTATTAGTCCCCCTAGCCTCAAAATACCAGCCCGAAGCTGCCCTAGCAATCCGGTAGTGGGATCCACAAAGTTCACTGACGACAACGGGGAAGCCCTCTGGTGACATCACCACTTCTCACAGGAATGGCTCCCCAGTGGCAGTCAGTGTGGTTTCAGAAGCCGCAATGAAAGGATACTTTTTCCATCACTACAGCTTCTGACATCTAGAGGATCTTCATGGGATGTCACATGATTACTTCAGCTCGTTTTTGGGGTTAATAAAGTGGAGAAAGAAGGTTTGTGTGTTTTTGATTTCAAATAAAGGATTTTTCAATGTTTCTGTTTATTTCTTTTGACTTACGGGTTAGTAATGGGGGATCTAATATACCCTTACCCATCACTAGCCTAGGGCTTGATGGCAGCTGTGAATGTTGACAATTCACAGCTGTCATTAAACCCTTATACTACCCCAATTGCCACCACACCAGGGCATTTGGGAATAGACAGGTAAAGTGCCAAGATTTGGCATATCTAATGAATGCGATAAATTCTGGGTTGGCTGCGGGCTGCTATACTGAGGCTGAGGTGGCCCAGTAATCATGGGCCTCTGCAAGGCTGAGAATACCAACCCTCAGCTGTGTGATTTATCTTGACTGAGTATCAAATTGGGGGGGACTCCACATAATTTTTTAAAATGTTTCATTTAAATTCGAAAAAAAGGCATGCTATCCCCCGTATTTAGATACTCAGCCAATATAAAGCACACAGCTTGGGGATGCAATCCACAGCTGCCCTCTTTATCTGCACTGAGAATAAAAAATGTGGGGGACACCATGCATTTTTTTTTTCAGTTATTTATTTATTTTTACATCAGTGTGCGGACAACAAATCACAGACGTCCTCTTTGCCGTGTCTGACTGCAACCAATCACAGATGCTGGTACAGAGAGTGTCTGACTTCAACCAATCACAGAGAATGGCCAGGGGGAATGCAGTGAGTATGTATGAGACTTAGTAAGCAGACCTGCAAACATGTGTGAGAGCGGTACGGAAGTGTGGTAAGTATGATTTAACTGGTTAATCACTGTTTTGCTTCTTTTTGCATAAAAACAAAGAATCCAGCACTCAAATTGATGGTGAAAAAACAAAAGGGGATTTTTTCACCACAATTTGTGTGCTGGATTTTTTCTTCTTATGTCTATATGGAGTTGAATCCTATCCGAGCACCTTCTATTGCCAGGAGTACCGTACCACTCTTTATAATAGCTTCCTTTTGCATCCTCCCTAGCCAAATTCAAACCCAAATAGTAACATGGACTTGCTTGAGATGTCACAGTTTGCAGTCCATGCACGGACACTAGGTGTCCAGTACAAACCCTGAACTTTACAGTTTGGATTCGCCCAACACTACTTAGGTTAGAGCAGCCATGTTTGACAGTACAGATAAATGATTCAGGCAAAATTTGAATATTCCTGTATGCATAGATTTTCTTAGGGAATTAAATTCACAGATAAGTTATTGTTTACGAATATATTGCCCATTATGCTATGTGGTCTATAAATGTAAAAAATAAAAAACCTAAACTCTCCTTATCACTCAAATCTCTAATCCCTCCGCTCCTCACCATTACTTGTTTGGTCCATGATGAATTTTATCCCACTGAGAGCACTAAATTCCCATTCTTCCTATTGCTATGGGACTTCCGACACGCAGCATGCTTAGTCATATGAGCTGTGACCTTGTGAGTACATGCTCAAAATCATCATGATCAGTAAGCTAATAATAAGTATTTTTTTTAGCCCTTTGCTAGATTTTTATAGCTCAGAAAAATGTTGGAAAATATGCAAAAGCGAAGTAATAAAACACACCACCTTTTTAAAAATATTAAATTGGACATCTGTTCTACTTAAATAAATTGGCTCATCTCCACTTGTTTGCAATGGAGTTAGAATTAGGCTAGGGTCACATTTGCGGTTGTTTTTTCAAATCTGGATCCGTATTTGACCATTAAAATAGAAATAAAGTGCAATAGAAAAACCGGATTGCACTTAATGCAATCCGGTTACCGCATCCGGTTTTGCAGCCTGTGGTACAAATCATGCAGGCTGCATTTTTCAGAGCGGTTGAAAAACCGGATCCGTTTTTTTTTATAATGGTCGCCTATAGCAACCGGATCCGGTTTTTGTGCCACAATGTTTCCTCATTGCAGATCTGGATTCATTACTGGATCCAGATCTACAATGTGATGCCAAATGTAACGGCACACGGTAATACCGGATCCAGTAATGGATGCGGTTACTGGATTGTGCCTTCCAAATGTGACCCCAGCCTTATACATAGTTTATCACTGGTTCAGGTTTCCATGTGTGTGTACGTTATCCTTGCACCACTTATGACTACACCACATTTGGATGTATTTATAAACATCTCTCAAATAATTAACCTGAAATAATAATGTCTGAGGCTGTGGTCACAGTTGCCATGCGTTTTTTTAAGTGATTTAACAAAACTCATGCTTTTTTTCATGTCAGCATGAGTTTTGTAAGGTGTGTGATGGCTCCCTGCGTTTTTGGGTGCGTTTTTGAATCTGCACCTAAAAATAGTGCTTGTAGTATTTTTTTGAGCGTTTTTTTTTAACATGGGCTCCTATGGGAAACGCATGCGTTTTTGAATGGCACTAAAATGTACTAACTGTACATGCGTTTTTGCATGCGTTTTCCATAGGAACCCATGTTATAAAAACGCATGCGTTTTCTACAAAAACGCATGCGTTTTCTACAAAAAACGCATGCGTTTTTGGATATGCTCCAAAAACGCATGGGACAGTCACACATGCTTTTTGGCTATTAGGGCATGCGTTTTTTAACATGGGGGCCTATGGGTGCGTTTTTTACATGCGTTTTTGAAAACGCAGGTCTCCAAAAACGCATGTGAAAAATGCTACTGTGACCCCAGCCTATTACATTATTTAAGAATTAAGTCAAGTAAGTTTTATTAGCTAAGAGTTTATTGCACAGTGTTCGGAGCACAGCTCAGGAAAAGTGGGGGGTGCACAGTACAGGAAAACTATAAGTGTCCTTTTCACTTTATTATTGATAATTTTAGAATGTAAGTGTATATGAGAACAGACACCTTAAGGGCAAAGTTATGCTATGAATTTAATTTGTTTTCCATCAATTATGTTTAAACAGTAGAAAGTTAAGTGTTATTTTCAGCAGTTTCCTGCTCTTAACAATATGTGGTTTATTGCATTGTTTACAAAGATTTTTTCACTCACCTATATGTCTATATTTCAGTGTAATGAGGTAGTACCTAGTTAATGTGTCAGACAGGTGTAAGAGCAAAACAATGAGCTAACTAACATCTGCATTCACCACTCTTTTCTACTGCTAGCACGCTAAATATATTAGGAAAATATGGCAGATGATAACAAACAGCTGGAACTTACTGAACAGATAGTTGAACATACACTATACTTGACATGTTCATTTAAAGGGCTGTACTAATGTTCTATCATCAGGTGAGCACCACTCTTCTTCATGAGCTTCCTGTTTTTGCAAGGGTGGTTCATGTTTGGAGGTTGACAGTTCAGACTATCATTGCGCTGTTAGTCTGAGTTGAGCATTCTTATATGATGCTAGCACAGGCAACTTTGCCTCTGCATAAAGTAAAACTTAAGCGGGGGATGAAGCTGTTCTGGCCTCCAATCAGTCTCATGAACACCACCAAAGGTCCATAATTCAAAGATGAACACATTTGCTAACTAAGGAAAGTTTCATTTGGGCAAATAAGTGTAATTTAGACATGAGAGCTCTTGAAACTCAGATTTGCTGATCGCCATATTTCCCACAAAAAATTAATTAATGTTAAGTAAACTCGTGTGACTATCAATATAGAGGGGGGAGAGAAATTGATGGAAGGAGGAAGAGGGAAAAGGGGAGAAAGACTTCCAATGACGTTCCGTATGACATGTACTGTATACTCCCCTTACCCAATGGAATATTCAGATGAAAACCGACTCTGCTGTAAAAAACTGCCTTCTGACTCTGCTGTACAAATCATACCATGTTCAAGGTATGATAGTCCAATACACATCACAGCCATAGGGCATCAAGGGGAAGATGGCGTGGTCATGCAGAGCGACATTGGCCCACTCAATGATGCAGTGTAGGAAATGGTGCCAGTCAAGTTTTTTTGTGAAGCATGAATTGAATCTGAAAAAAATATTATTATTATTATTATTATTAATGAATTAATTTATTTACTAGCTGTAGAGCACGGCATCGCCTGGACATACTAATTAACTGTTCTTAGTTATAAACTGAGTGTATGTGTGTGTATGTATGTCTACTATATGCATCAAACCTGCCCCCCAACACCTCCCCCCAACCCAAGCCCACCCTACCTGCCCCTGCTCCTCCCAAACCTACCCCTCATCCTCTCGCCCCACACAAAGCTTCTCCACCCCCAAAACATGCCTCCCTGCACCCTTCTCAAACACACACCACCACCACCCCAAACCCCCAGCCCCGCGCCATCCAAAAAATGCCGCCTCACCAAACCCGCACCCATCTCCCTCAAAAGAATGCCGTCCCCCCAAACCCACACCCCCAAACTTGCTCCCCAAATCCACACCTGTCCCACAACATACCTCCCAACAAAATACCCGACCCATACCTCCACTGCCTCCAAAAAAATATGCTCCCCTACATACTGGGGGCTGTGTGCGACCCTCCTGCAGTACACTGCTTGGGGCACTATTCCCACTATAACCATAAGGGACACAGTCCTATTACCATATATGAGGATTACCATATATGGGCGATAATACTGTATATGGGAGTATAGTGGACATGCATATGTGGCGCCCCTGCGGGTATACGCCACAGAGTAGTATTGCATTTAATATTTATATGTAATATGATTGTAAGTTGCTAGTTTAGGATTTCAATCTTATGGAGTCTATTTTTAGCACTCACTTAGGACCGCACCACTTACAGTAGGGGGAACTGGTAATATAGTAGGTTCCACAGGTGGGAGCGGAGCTTAGGATAGAGTAAGAGTGACAGTTGACAATTTACCTCAGACGGTGCTGGGAAGGCAGACAGAGTGGTCAGGCCTGGCAGCCCAGCTGAGTCGAGGGTACCTCATCTTTATGTGGGGACCCAGGAAAAGATGGCAACGGGCCAGGGCTGGTAGGAGCCAGCTGGTCATGTTGAGGGGACACCGGTGACACGGACAACCGAGGCAGCCAGGAGTTCAGCCCTGACTGAAAAACCGACGAGCTGTAGGCCCAACAGAAACGGGTTGTTGACAGCGCCACAAAGGTACCTCTCCCCTCAGGACTGAAAACCGGTTCAGGACACTAGGAGAAATTAAAATGGACAGACATTTACTGCGGTGCTGGAAGGGAGCCTTTTGCACTCGGGTTGCCCTGTCCAGACCGAGTAGTGGACAGACCTTATCTTCTAGACACAGACCGTAGGACTGGCAGGGGAGCTCTTCAAAGGTGGTGAAGACTGAAAGATCTAGAGAAAGAAAGTAATAGACCCTGAAAGACTAAGAGAGGACATCTAGAGACTCCATAAGAGAAACCCTGAGTTGGCAGCAACACCCTAAAACCAAACTGTACCGTGTCTTGTTATACCATCAGTCGGTAACAAGTAAAGCAGAGTTAAACTGGAACTGTTTCTGTTATTCTTCCTGCCGCAGCCCGGAGGGCTTAACATCATCAACATCATCAGCAGATGGGGTAAGAACTGCACCACCATTACCATCACTGTCCTCCCTCACTGTCTCACTACAAAAGCTGCCCTGAGGTAAAGCTCCACCTGTGGGGAGCTGCACCACACTTAGCTGCCTCATCCATCACCTCAGTGGCCGGCTGGCAGCGCCGGTACCATCTTACCGGACTCTACAGGTGGCGTCACTTTCCCCTGTAAATAACCCCTTTAACCCCCACCGTTTACCATCAACATCTGGTATAATTGATCACCAGGGCACGGCACCGGGGTCCCGACCATCTGTGACTTCCCACACAGTAGCCCCGGTGTCCGAGCACCTCACCCACCCTAGCTCTGGTTGAATCACATACATACACACTTACAAACAGTAAATATCACTTTTTTTTTTTTTGGGGGGGGGAGTTAAAATTTTCCCCCAAACCACAGTGATAGATATTTCCTGAGTCAAATGGGGTGTGGGTGTAAATTTGGTGATTGTAGATGCAATTTCTTGAAGAGATGGGTTTTCAAGTTAAGCCTGAAGGACCTGAATGTGGTGGATAGTTGAACGTGTTGGGACGCAGAATTCCAGAGGATGGGGGATATTTGTGAGAAATCTTGATGGTGATTGGGTAAAGAGCTTATAAGTGTTTAGGAAAGGAGGAGGTTTTGGGAGAAGTGGAGATTACATAGCGGAAGATATTGGGATTCAAATGGAACTGCAAATTTCTGCCAAGTGCTAAAATGACTGTTACATAACTTCAGTGCTACACTACTACTATTATAACTCCTTCAGTACTACGCTTCAATTACAGCCTTGTGGCTTTTGTACAGTTTATATGCAGCTTTTTTCTTCTTTTATATTGCTTCATATATCCCAGTGACAAATCCAGGAAACTTGCTTGAAAGTTGAAATAACATGAGATTGTTTTATGACTACCAATGGACTGCCTTTTAAGATGCAAATTTTCACCTATATTTTTTGTTTTTTTAAGTATCCCTGTTGATCCCGATTACTATAATGAGGCTTAGTTTAATAAGATTATTCCGAACCATAGTTGATGTTGTTAGTAGAATTGAAGTGCTACATTGACCTTCCATACACATGAATAGGTAGAATGTATAGAAATCCCAGCCTGACAACCCAATGTAAAATATCTATGGATTTACTGTATTTTTCAGACTATAAGACACAATGGACTATAAGATACACCAAGGTTTAGAGGAGAAAAATAGAAAAAAAAATCTACTTTCCACTGCTTCCTCAGTGCGCAGTGTTCTCTTCTGATGACAGTTACAGGGATGTTCGCTGCTCGATTGCCCAGGATTTATAGGCGTGAGTGCAGTGAATATGCTTTGTCATCTGTGGTCTGAGTGTCTTAAATAAAATGGCTCTCGGTGGCGGCATGTGCACAGACCGCAATATCCAGCATGATTTTGGAAAAAAAACTCAGTATTCTACAGACTGTATTCCATAAAAAGATGCCAGATATCATGGTCTGCACATGCGCTGCCCCAGCGCCATTTTATTGAAGACTGACCACAGAAGCACAGTGCATTAGCACTGCTCCAGGTGCCAATAATCCTGCCAACCTTTTGGCTTCAGTGCAGAGAGGTGGGCAGGAGATTATGGATGTGGTTAGCAGTGCATATTCATATTCCTAAACAGCAGGCACACATGTTAGCCCTATCACTGGCTCCTGCCACGTGCTACTCTGCTCCTGCCGTCTGTGACAATGCGCTGCTGCTCCCGACCACCTCCAGAGAGAAGTACATCTGAATTATAAGACACACCACTCACATTCTTCCAAAATTCGGGGGAAAAAGTGCA
Source organism: Allobates femoralis (assembly GCA_033576535.1). Taxonomy (NCBI): domain Eukaryota; kingdom Metazoa; phylum Chordata; class Amphibia; order Anura; family Aromobatidae; genus Allobates; species Allobates femoralis. Next base: position 722,229,254 of record JARQOC010000003.1, on the reverse strand, counting down.
TATGAAAAATATGGTTTAGGACACAGTTTTGAAAATATAAATTAAAAAAAAATCATCTGCAAATTATAGTATTTCAGTTTTGCAGAGCATGCTCCTCATAAACTATTATTATTATTTATTTGTAGAGCACCATTGATTCCATGGTGCTGTACATGAGAAAGGGTTACATACAAACAAGTTATAAATGCAATGAACAAACTAACAGTGACAGACTGGTACAGAAGGGAGAGAGAGGACCCTGCCCTTGCGGGCTTACATTCTACAGGGCAATGGGGAGGGAAACAGTAGGTTGGGTCTGCTCTGGTGGTGGTGGAGTGCTGGGTTGTTTCATTTAATTACATTCCTCCCCTTGCTGCAGCTTGCTATTAAAAAATAACGATCTACTCATCTTTAGCTTAGAGTCGCATTAGCTTATGGCTCACAAGAGTGCAATGCAAAAAATCTTGCACTGCACTCAGCCCTATGTTAGACAATGCTGCAGCTCAGATCTGAATTTTATTCTTAAACCCTAACTAGACTGAAAAAAAAATCAATTGTGAGCAAGTTTTCATCCAACTCACACACATACAAATCTATGGGTGCAAGTGAAACATCGCAGTGCATGTTTCCAAGTGAAGTGCGATATATACACTGGCACAGGCAATGGAGGAGATGTAGAGATTAATCTCTACCTCCTTTCTGCACCTGTGATCTGTTTGCAATATCAGTGCACAGTATCATGACACTTGGTTCACGCTTGCAGCAGGGCCTGACCCTGAGTCTCATTAGCGAATCACTAATAAAATACATTCAAAACTGACCGGTGTAATGTTGTTATATCTTCTATAGTTTGCTTGTTGTTTTCCCTGTTTGCTTCTTTTGCCTAGTAACAGTGATGTAAGATAGAGGAGGAGCTGTGGCAGGAAAAGGGGAAGCTGGGGAAACGGAAGGGATTCATTAAAGTATGGCCGCTCGACTGAGCAGTTCAGCATATCTGTGTGTGCTTCTGGATTCATCCTCATCTGCACTACAACACTACAACCGTCATCACCTAGATGTGTAGGTGCAACCAGAAAAAACATGAATTTAAGAAAGAGAATCTGCTGCAATATTAAACACTGTGATATATGAAATAGCATAATGGCTAACAATGAATGGCAGGGCTATATGCACAGGTAATAAAGATATAAGGAAAAAGACTTGTCAAATTGCTCTAGAATATAATGAAAATTAAGACTTAGCTTTAGCAGTGACCACTGAGAAAGTGCCCGATAACCCCGCCAAGGTGCTTCTCATCTTATCGGGTCCTACCACTATGTCACTACTGGTGGTGTACTATTGCATATGTGGGTTTATATGCCTATGTTTGCAATTAAAACCTGCAATGTAAGGTACGTCTTGGACCGGGGCTTCAACAAGATGAAGGTCTCATCTCTCTACAGGGCAGGGGAATTGAGCACAGTCAGAAAAAGTATACTAATAAACTTAATTCAGGCAGAAAAAACATGAATTTAAGAAAGAGAATCTACTGCAACACTAAACACTGATATATGAAATAGCATAATGGCTAACAATGAATGGCAGGGCTATATGCACAGCTAAAAAAGATATAAGAAAAAAGACATGGCTAACTGCTCTAGAATATAGTAATGATATCATTATATTTTAGAGCAGTTTGCCATGTCTTTTTCCTTATATCATTATTAGCTGTGCATATAGCCCTGCCATTCATTGTTATCCATTATGCTATTTCATATATCACAGTCATTAGCAAATCACATTCAATGCTCTCAGGTGCACATGCTAGTGTGACTCCAGCCTTCTGTGTCCATCAAAAGTCTCTGTCACTGTTCCCGGTGTCTAGCAATGACCTTGACAGCTCAGAAGCCAATTAAGGACCTCAGTGGCTCTACTGGGTCATTGCCATATAGACAGAACACCCCGGCTGAGCTCAACGGCTCTGAACATGGTGGGTTGTGTTTTTTAAGTCCTCTTAGTATTTATGAAATTTATTTTGGTAAGTACACATTTATTTCAGGTACATTTCACTATTTCTGCAAGACAGTCTTATTTTTCTCTATGCTTCCCCCCTCCCAGTTTAATGAATAAAAAGGAATAGGGTGCAAAATATATTCTTACATAGAATACATTTTGAACCCACACCATGGACCTAAGCTGTGGACATCGCCTTGTTTATCACAATCAAAGCAAGTGTGTTTTCTTACAAAATGTAGAGGCTGCCACCTACTGTACAGAACAGCTTTCCATATTGTCACCTCATTATGCATCAATTACAACAAGGACAATCAATAGATTGATAACTTTATTGTAAGAGTGACATAGCGTGAGTCTGTTCGGCCATGATAATCAGCCTAAAAGGGAAAGGTAGTTGAATTTTTAACATGTTTTGCAGGTTTCGTTATATCAATCATGTCATAGACAACAAAGCTAAAGCAAATATTTTTAACGATGATTGCATGAAAGCATAAGTGCCTGTCTGGTGGAGATTCTAATTATCAGACCCCCCGACTTTATGAATTACCTAGAATTTATGTGTTTCAAAAAAAAGGTTTTCTTTAATGACATTTAATGTTATTTTTAATTAGTGATGGAATATTTTGTGCAAGTGCTGCTCAGTGTAGAGATACAAACAGTGCAAAGCTATAAACAGATGTCTCATAATGAGGAGCGATTGAAGAGGCACTTCATAAATTGAACCAATTAACACCTTGAGCAATGTCATGCAGTCACACCACCTATGTAATTATTTTAATTATACACACGTGACTTGCGATATTAATAACTTTAAAATCCATTTTTGTTGAGGTTTCAGAAAAATAAATTTTAACTATTTTGCTTGCAGCTCCAAGCGTTGTAAGGGATTTATCTATTTAAGAATAAGAATTAAAAAAGTAAAAACTTGCTCAAAGGGGGTTTCTAGAAAGAAATATTGGTAATGCAGCTTTAAATAGTAAGTTGAATAATTTACTGATCTAGTTGTGATCGCTCCTTGACTGCTTGTATTAAAAGCTTAGTAGTTGACCCTCTTTTCTGCCTCATAGGTAGAAATAAGTTCTGGATGGGCTATTGAAATACAGGGGTTGGACAAAATAATGGAAACACCTGGAAAAATCAACAAAAGTTAGTTTAATATGGTGTAGGTCCACCTTTTGCGGCGATTACAGCCTCAATTCTCTGAGATATGGATTCATACAAAGTGATATCATTGGCCCGGCGGATCTCCACAAAATAGCACCCCAGATCATCACAGAACCTCCGCCATGTTTTACAGTTGGGAGAAGGCAGTCTGGATGGAATGCTTCTTTCGGACACTTGGCGGGAGGTCGGAAAATGGGGTAAACGATGATTCATCTGAGAATATCACATGTTTCCACTGCTCGAGGGACCGATTCTGGAGGTTTCTACACCACTCTAAACGCTTGGAAACATTTGTCATTGAGAGCAGCGGTTTTCTAATTGCAGCTCTTCTGTGGAATCCAGATTTGTGCAGCTCCCGACAAACAGTTTTCGTGGAAACTGGGTTCTGTAAGTGTTCATTGAGCTCAGCAGTGATTTTCGGAGTCGTGGTCTTGCGATCCTCTCTCACAATTCGCTTTAGAGTCTGACGATCTCTCTCAGTCAACTTCGACTTTCGGCCGACCCTGTGCTTTTCTGCGGACGTTTTTCCTTCTCTTTCAAACGCAGTCATTACTTTGGAGACAGTACCTCTTGACACGCCAAGCAATCGGGCACTTTCTGTTACACTAGCGCCTGCCATACGAGCACCAACAATTTGGCCTTTTTGTAAATCCGAAAGGTCTGCCATTGGTATCAGTTTCTCATCAATGTTCTTACAATTCAGCAAAACAAACAGATAATTTACATACACATATCACTTAACACAAATAATCAACAAAACATTAACATATGTCACGGTTTGCATGTTTATAACATGTTCGAAGATTATGATGCCAAAACATTAGGTGTTTCCATTATTTTGTCCAACCCCTGTATATAGTCAGCTGAAACCACTTCTCACACTATTTTGGTCATGTTACATGTCAACAAAGGAAAACACAGTCCCATGTCAAGCAAAATCAAAAACATAATGGCAGAAATACAGGATACATAGCTACCAGAGGATCAGGATATTGGGACAAATACAACTGTTTGAGGAGATAAGTAAGTATATTATCAAGCAACAAGTGTTGTAGTTATAAATGTGACTACCATAAAAGTAGACAAAGCAGGTGTGGGCAGTAGTGTACCTAGTAGGGCTCCGTAAAAACATAAACATTGGCCTGCCATTATAGGTCTGGGTTTTAGCTGCCTTAACAGAACAGCCTGCTGGTTATTTACTCCACCTCTCCATTTCTATATATTTTGAGACAATTACCCTCCCACTTGTTACTAAGGCTGATTTCACACTTACTTGCATTGCATCTATATCAAGACGAGAATGGGTGTATGTGCATGCATTGATGCATGTGAAAACTGATAGAACCACATTGTTAATTGCCTGATCAGGCACAGGATCGGACAAAAATCTGCGATTTTACCAGTTTTACATTCGTTTTTGTCCTAATCTGGTTTGTTTTCACATAGACATTGTTTGGTGAGTAGAATTTGTACTACTTTAGGTCTGAAGAGAGAGAGAGAGCTAGACAGAGATAGAGATTTTTCTCTGTTTGTTGTCTTATGCTGTATGACCCGCTCCAGGGTATGGGATACTCGGAATCAGGCGTTTAGTTCACGGGGGATGTCACTGGGGCCTGTGCCCAGTCCCGTGGCCCTGGCAGTCACTTAAAAAGGAGGAAAACAGTCAATAAAAATAAAATAACAGTGTTTCGTGATGCCACGAACAGTTTCGGTCATGTGACCGGCTCTGCGGGACAGTTCTCCGGGGTGATGGTGGAGCAGCAAGATGGTTACGCTCCCCGTAGGTGAAGCGGGTTCCCCGGGGCAGTTGTAATAGTTTATGTACAGTCTTTACACAGGGAGGCAGCTTACCACACAGCACAGTCACTTGTCCTCTTCACTGCAGCAAGTGTGCGGCTTGTCAGGCACAAGCAAATAAAGTATATCACACAGTCTTTAAACTATGAATGGTTTACTGGCAGTACTTCAGGCAGGTTACAGATGGTTCAGTCTTTTGAGTATTTCTGACCTGGGCATGACTCAATTAGGACCCTCGGGGGTGTGCCTACCGTTCCTTTCTAGTCCCTCACTGCACTCTCTCCTGTCTCCCTTGAAGCGCTCCTGCGCGCAAAGCGTCGATTTGACTCCCATGGACCATCTGGGAAGGACTCTTCTCTTGGTCCCCCTGACCCTATACGGTGCTTTTTCAAGGATGCGCCGGGGCGTTTGGCCGTGACTTCCTCTAGAAGCTCGGGGCTCCGGTTCGACAGCTCGGGGATAGACTTCTGCACCGTGGTCAGAGCCGGTCCTCTGTCCCCGGACAGATCCCTCCAGTCGTTAGACGTACCAGGTCCGGATTCTGGTGCACTGCACTACCTGGTGCCCCTAGGATCTCCCCTTGTCCTGATGGCTTCTTCGCCTTCCTGCACTCCTCACTCCTCAACAGAGCTCTCTGACTGTCTCTACGTTATGACCTCACTCTCCTCCCACCCACACACTTTTCTACCCTGTCACTCCTCCCATGGTACTGGGTCCTCTCTGCTGCGGGTCCACCCATGGTCTCCTACCCTAGGGTGTGTGCGAATGAGTGTTGTGAGGATCCCTCATGTAACATCTCAATTCCCTAGTCACAGGAATACTACACACTCTTTTCTGGGTGCAGTACCCCTACGTGGCGTCCAGACCAGTGGGGCACCACACTGTATGCAGACTGCGGGTTAGGAATCTAGCAGCCTGTGCAAACAGCTTTCCTGTGCCTATTCCCTCCATGACACATTTCCAGTCTGCATACAGCATAAGACAACACAGGGTGGGATCTGGTGCCTGCGTTATATGCAGGTGCAATATTTAGACATCATGTGACCTCAGTTCTCGGGCAGAGCTCATAGAGCATGGCCGAGAACTGAGGGATGTCCGTAAGTGCTGACAACATCACTAGGAAGAGAAGAGGTGGGTCCCGGAGGAAAGAGGAGGAGGGGTAATTCCAGTGAGGCATTCAAATACAGGGAGAGGAGTATATCCTTCAGACCTAAAGTAATGTGTTATAAAGTCATTATTTAGGGGTAGGGGGGTAGGGAGATAAGAGCCACCTTCACAAAATGCAGCATAGGCGCTGCTGAAGGTGGCACTTTTAGTTTAATAGGCCCGGGCGGGGGTCACAGGTTCCCTTTATGTATACGTACGCATATCTGATCAGGAGTCTTCAGGATTTGGACGAATAATGACGCAAGACAAAAAAATGCAGGTGTGAAAACAGCTTAACAGAGTAATATCTCTGAAGTTCTATAGAGCGTCCTACCTCTCAATGCAAAGGGCCCCTAAAACAGCCATGTGGCTTGCTTCTATAGGGAGAATTGTCTTCAATGAGGGGTTCTCAACTGCAGTGTGATCACTGGGTGTGAAAGAAAAAAAAATAGTTTGAAACGTCAATAGAAATTTGAACTTTGATAACTAAGAAGCAAACGTTGTTTGCTCAACTTAATGTGCTGTAAAAAGTGAATTTGACTTTCCAACTAACTGCTCCTTCATCATCACCTCCACATTACTGGACCGGCTACTAAATAATGCCACAATAGCATCGTGTGTCCATGCCTGCAAACTCTATCCTGCAATATCCAGGTTAAAATCATTTCCACTTCTTCTCCTTTATTACTATCAGCCAATACTTCAGTAGATTCCAAAGTTTTTCACTTTCTTTTATTGATGTGGAGCTTTGCCTTCACCGTTGACCTTGTTGCTGGTTTTCAATAACTCTCCAAACAGTTCAAACCTTTAACACTCATGCAGAAGCTTCTTAAACCATTTGCCTCCATTTACCTAATTTATCTTTAGCTTACATCCAAACCACAATCTGCACTCAGCACATAACCTTCCTCTCATCGGTTTTAATCAGTTGACAATTTCTTGTTAAAGTTATTCGCTAATGAAAGTTTCATTATCTGTGACAGCTTGTCGAAATCCATCCATCCAATACATGAGGCAAGCCTTAGACATTTTTGATCATTCCTACAGTTGCTGTCTGTGTATTTACAGTTTTATCCATGCATTTCTTAAAACATAATATACTAATTTCTCTGACAGCAGTCTGCAATGTTTGCAATTACTTAAGGTTCTCAGGCTATAAGACTCAATGATTGATAATGTACACTCATGGTTAAAGCCAAAGACATTTTCTTAGTGTCTGCTGAAATGTCTAAAGAGGACCCCAGAAAAAAAGAATGACACAAAATAGTAGAATAGGTATTCATGCACTTTTGACACACAATTTGAACCATCTTTGAAATTATTTTCAGAATCAAAGGCTGCATATTATTGTGTGTGTGTGTGTGTGTCTGTGTGTGTGTCTGTGTGTGTGTCTGTGTGTGTGTGTGTGTGTCTCTGTGTGTGTGTCTGTGTGTGAGTGTATGTGTGTGTGTGTGTGTCTGTGTGTGTGTCTGTGTGTGTCTGTGTGTGTGTCTGTGTGTGTGTGTGTCTGTGTGTGTGTCTGTGTGTCTGTGTGTGTGTGTGTGTGTATCTGTGTCTGTGTGTGTGTCTGTGTGTCTGTGTGTGTTTGTCTGTGTGTGTGTCTGTGTGTGTGTGTGTCTGTGTGTGTGTCTGTGTGTGTGTGTATCTGTGTGTGTGATGGCCTTGTACAGAAAGATGTCCCCTCTTTTGTTTCAACTTCTGGCTTATAAAATGATATTTAAACTGAATATGTGAGTCTATCTCTAGACATTTTTACACACCCTTGGGTAGTTTTGTGTGTAGTAAATAATTGGTGAATACCCTATAGCAGTAAAAGAAAAATAAATGTCCCAGACATCTAAAGAGATATTTGCTTCAAACAGCATAAAATTTAGATAAAAATGTCAAATATAGTTTTATCCAACCTAACTTGTAAGATGATATTATCTAATCTGCCTCATAACAGAAAACACTTAAACGGTAACTGTAATTTAAAAAAATATTCAAGAAATGAATTGTACACGTGAAATTAATATCATACTCTTCTTCCTACAATTATGAGCCTTTTCTTCTTATTCCCAGACTGAAGAATCATATTACACCTGCTTATAGAAGGAGAATGAGACGAGCAGTGTGGGGAGCAGAATCAAAGAGATTAGCTAAACCACAAAAAGCCCTGTCCTGCTGCTTTGTAGTAAGTTGTTCATCAGACTCAAAGCTGGATTCACATCTACACTGCTCGGCCTTATTTTTTTGATTTCTTCCACACTGCTGCTTCTGGGGGTGTAATACATAAATACTGGAAAGCAAAATCATTCATGTTTATATGTGCAGTTTATAAAGGCATCAGATCAGCTAGTATCCACCCACTGGCTAAGACCCAATTGTAAAAACTGGTGAAAATGCAGTATAAAATGTGTACTATGAAAATCCTCATGCACACTCAGAAAAGCTTATGCAGTATTTAGGGAATAAAAATAAGCGCCACTTCAGTTCGCCAAACAACAGAGTTGGACCACCACCTCAATCTGCACACTGGCCAAAGTGTGCTCCAGCATGTAGATGTCCGGAGCAGTCATGCTGATAACAGCATTATACAGAGCTTAACCTGGCACTCTACTTAAAAAAGCAAGAGAGGATTGATCCTTTTGGTGTTTTTTTATTTGTGGAGTTTGTGAAAGTTCATCAATCATCAAACGTTTCGGCCCATGCAAGAGCCTTCATCAAGTGATTCTTATATGCAATAGTGGGAGTAGTACTCCACTTTTTAGCTCAGTTAGATAGGTGTATGCTGCCCTTGGAGGCCTCTGTTTGATAGGGAATGCAGTCCGAGATCCAAATTAGTGGATACACAGACGTGGTCTGGCTGAGCAAATGGGGGTCCATACATCAAGGTCCATCACATGGTTAGCAGAAAGGTAGTTTATGGCTCCTGTCCTTGTGTTGAAGTTTTGTGCATCATGCAGTCATGCTGGAGGGCTGGTGGCAGGAGCACCTAAAATGACAGGCACACTTTTCTGTTATTTTCTTCTAGCAAATGTCTGCTAGCTACCTTTTTCACTCTTGAAAAAAATGTTGATAACTTCAGCTAAAAATCTGATCATGATACTTTTATGAATCCAGCCTAGTCTACTCCAATGATGTATGAAGAACTAAGCCAGTGGGCAGAATAAATGAGAGGAACTGGAAACAGCTGCTTTACACAATACATCTCCTGATAAAAATCTGCATTAAATTAAACATGTGCCAACTATCCCTGGAGTTCTATCTCCTTTATTTTTTCGAGTCTGGCTTAACAGTATGTGATAGTCATTCTGGCCATATGTCTATGTGCAATGCAATTGTCATCTGTTTTGCATATAAAATGGTATACAGTTTTGCACAGTTTTGTTGTTGTCCTGTGTAGTGCAGATTTGGCTGTGGAGAGCTTTTTTTCCCCCACAAGATTAACAGCTTGTTACTATAATGGTCTGCCAACCCAGGCAGGATACATGTAGCTTTTCTACATTGTGCTCACACTTCACAGTCATGGTCGTGAAGCTTCTGAGCTACCTAAATATTGCAGGTGTCACAAGCAGCATCTGAGAAAGCAGATCATAAACAGATACAGATGTAATAGCTAGTGCATAGTCTAATTATGAAATCCAATATGTTTATGACAAGTTTTAAAATTATAAAAAAAAGAAGAAAGGAAAAAATGATATCGTTCTTTACAGTTCTTGCATTTCCAACTTTCCAACAGTTTTCAAAATAGCCTGTCTTCTTCCATTTAAAACTACTTAAACAACATTTGAACCATACCGCCTCGGAAGATGATTGTATGTATTGATAAATGCAATGAGTTTTGAAAACACTAAGTTTTTCCTCAAAAGCCAACAATAGAGATCATGTAGAGTGGAAATTAGTTATTTCCCTAGTTTAGCTTTTTATTAATAAGCATTAACTTTAGGATATGGTGTTGTATTCATTTTTTTAATATATGGAGAAAAATGGAGAAGATTCAACTTACCCTTGACTAAGTGAAGGTTCACAGGTGACTCCTAAGCGTGATTGTGTCAGAACAGCACAAGCAAGGAAGATTAAAAATTGTCAAAGTCCAGCTGGGAAATCATGTTTTTAAAACCATGATAGAAAATAAGTCATATGCAGCATTGGTGGACATATGCGTTTTGGCATTATGCTTTATTCATGGTACCATGAGCAAGGCCAATTCCAATTTCATCCATTCAGTCGTGTCCAACTATTGGATACCATGTGAACCATTTTCATATAAGCTTGTCTGTTGTCACAGCATCATTCAGTTTTCTGATGTTCATTCCCATGTCTGCCATGATGGTGTCCAGTCAATGGGTCTTAGGTCTTCGGCAACCTCTCCTGCCACTGACGATACCATGAATAAGGCATATATCCAACATCGGCACATGACTTTTTTGTACCATGGTTTTGAAAATATTACTTTAACATTGTTACTCATATCAACACAGGTATGCACAATTTAAGTTTATTATTTTTTTTTTCAAATCCAACAAAAAAAACTTTTATTTTTAACCATCATAGATCAATTTTGCGGAAAACGGTCTTGAAATTACATACGAGCAAGATAAACAAGGAAAATCTTCATTTTAGTTAAAAATGTACACAATATTATATGTAAAAATGTATTAAGCATTCATTCTGCAACTATATTGGAAATTAATTATTGCGCCTATTCTTTTTCTCTTCAAAGCTTCTTTTGATACCTTTTCTCTAATTGAAGATCTGTTTATCTTGTTTGTGAAGTGAAGCATCCAGCAGTAGTACCCATCAAGTTCAAATTCCATCTAAATTGATATCCATCACCTTGATATCCTGATGAAATTTCTCTCCTTGCTCTTCACTATCAGCACCAGGTTTTTCAGAAAAGTAATCCAAATGTGAATGTAAAAAATGTAACTACAAATTTATCAGACAACCCAAGGTTGAAATATTTCAACATGTTCAACACAATGGAGTTAGGCTAGGGTCACATTTGAGGTTTGGTTTGAAGATCCTGATCCGGTTTTGAGCATTAAAAATTCTCAAAACCACATCTGGATTTGCTGCCATAGGCTGCAATGTAAAAACCGGATTGCACTTAATGCAATCCGGTTACAACATGTACCAATGTACCTTGCGGTCCCGGATCCTCATTCCAAAACTGGAAGCATTAAAGGGAACCTGTCACCTGAATCTAAGTGCCAACACTATCACTAGCTGTCCCTACACCTTCCTAGCTGCTCCCTATCTATCCCTTTCTCATCTAAAGTGGCCCTATTAAACATCTGAAAAATAAGTTTAAACTTACTGAAGTCCCTGAGGCTGGGGGACTGGAAAGGCGGGCCCACGCTCCATTCAGCAGTCCTCCATTGTGGGCGGCATTATTCTTTATTCCTCGCCGCCCCCACCATTTGGAATCTCCCGCCCTCTGTGACATAGTATGCACATCCGGAGCGGTGCATTATGGGGCTGGTCACGTGATTGGCCCTAGTGCATTATGGGGTCGATCACGTGACCGGCCCGTCTTCAATAAGCGCATTGCGCATGCGTGGAGTCGGGCCGACCACGTGATAAAGCCCATAATGCACTGGGGCCGATCACGTGATCAGCCCCATAATGCACTAGAGCCGATCACGTGACCGGCCCCATAATGCACTGCGCCAGATGGTTCTGTGCAGTCATGTGATCGGCACAGCAGAGAGTGACATCATTTCTGCGTATAATCACAGCAGCAGCAGGGAGGCCGGAGAGACACCGGGAGATCAGTGCTGGAGGAGGAGGTAAGTATACAGTTTATTATTTAACTATGGCAGCAGCATGGGGGCCATATCTAACATGTGGGGGCATGTGCCATCACAAGCGGGGGCTCAGTACCATATAATATGTGCCACTCCCCCAGCCCATCACCGGGGTGCGGTTTCAGCACCACGGTGATGGAGGCGGCTATGCATATTATATGAGCAGAAGCAGGAGATCTCCTGCTGCCTCCTGCAGCCTCCACCAGTCCGCCCCAGCCCCCCGGACAGGCTCCAGAGCTGCCCCCACCTCCCCTGAGCCCTGCAGTACATAATCAGTATATTTGCATTATAAGACGCACTCCCCACTTTACCCCAAAATTTGGGAGAACAAAAGGGCATCTTATAATGCGAAAAATACGGTACTTTTGTTTTAAAAGAATGAATGATTATCCAAAAATTTTTTTAGATTTTTAGTTATCAATGGTATTTTTTAAACATTAGTGGTTCAAAACAGCCAAGAGTAACTTATAAATGTCATGGCTCAATTACGGTGCTCCACCCGATTACCTCTGGTTTTGTAGTCAGTTTCTCTCTCTCTCTGTTGGACCACAGCAAGTTTTGTATTGATCCAACTGCTGTTAGTTCTCTTGTATTTCCTTTGCCATGCCTTCCTGTTTTATGTTTACTCAGGTGTGTTCACCTCATTGTTTTCCTTGCCATATCACATCTTGAGTGGGGCTATTTACACTTACCATGCACATGATTCAGTACTTGCTATATTCCATGGTGGACAGATGTTTTAAGTCCAAGCTCCTCTTTTCAGGATTATCGTGCTGAGTCTTCACTTTTGCTTTTGAATGTGGTTTGTTTGTGAGTTTCCCTTTCCAGCATTCTATTCTGATTCATTCAGGACAAGAGATGAACAAACTTTCCCCAAACATGCTCACCAATTTCAAATTTGACATTAACTTTGCAGATTAATTTTATGATAGGAAACCTGAGCAATTTGCTAAAAAAAATTGTCGAATGCAGCTGTTTTTCAGGAAAAAAGTTTGAAATTTAAAATGGCCCTTAAACCTTCCCTGATTGTTCCAGACCAAAATGCTTGCTGAAAGACTCACTGGCTGGAAACAACATCTAACCTTATGGTTAGGCATGTTCCCAGCCAACCGTTTTCTTTTTAGAATTTTTATGAGCTTTAAAATCCTTTTTTAAGCTTTACAGAGCTTGCAAGTGTTTTGACACCTGAAGAGTGTGAATTTTAGAAACAGTGCGACAGCAACTGTGAAGTCCAGGAACCTTACAATGTCTTTTAAACAACCATTTAAAAGAGATTTGCATATATATATTTTTTCTATTTTGTTATTATTTTCATTATCATTATTTTGAATTGTTATTTTTTTTTCAAGATCAATCTTTTATTATTGCAGAGGGGTCAGCACTGTGTGAGGCCATCTCTTCTACAGTTGTTTGATACCAATTCATATAAAAAATAGCATATTGCCATTATATGCTTCACACACTTGTTTACATAGGTCTCATAATAGAGAGCTAAAAAGGGCATTCCCTATAAGGTGCTAAAGATCTCCTGGTGGTGGTGGTGGAGAACGGACCATTTCATACTGATTGGCACTTCAACTGGTCCAATTGAAAGAGGCCATTGCTTGTTGTCCACCCCCACTCACACACTGAAAATGGAACTGGAATAACCTCCAATAAAGGAGATCTTTAGCACCTTATGGGTGATTGCCCTTTTTTGCTCTCTATTATGATATTGGTTGATTTTTGCTTGATGAACTGAGCACACACTCGGTGCACCTGCACACTGCCTGGCTGAGCAGCACAAACATTTACTGAGTGAAAATCCCACAGTTTCCCCTAGTGTCCAGTTTCAGACTGGTTACTAGTTCATATATGTCTATTAACATTCATGAACCACCATACTATGGATATTGCATCTTTAAAATGTGCAATCACTGTTTAATTTCATTCCATGCATTTTCAATACACATTTTTGGTATCTTGATAGCTGTTTTATATGTATAATTCATATTGAAGATGTGCTTGCATTGTTGCAGTGCCCAGGAGAATGGCATCCCAGATGAATTGGTTAATTGGTGCCGTGTGGGGACCACTACCTCCTCCAAGCAACTATCTGACACCGCATTAACCACTCTGTCTGACTCCTGTCTCCTTTATTGAGGGTGTGGTTGCATGGGCCCAAGGTCAATCACTTCTATGACCAGTATACCTGAGGCAAGGTGGGGCATTCTTACAGGATAGGGGGTTTGCCTTTCAAGTTAAGCAAGGTAGTGGGAATCGTTGCTACGTCAACCAGTGCACCTTTCTGCGTGTTCATCTTCCCAAAAGACTGCACACCAACTTTATCGGGGAGGGATTCACCTTCATGAAGGTGATGGGCAGCATGTGATGGTTAGCGGTTGGTTTAAGTTGGGTTGTCGTCGCTGATGATTTTGAGAAGTGGCAGTCAAAGGCTTACTGGGAGACAATTTGGTGTCAGGAGGCCTCTCTTGGTTAGCCAGCCAGCTGCACCTAAACCCACAGAGCCTGTCGGTGTTCCACAAGTTGCTCCTGTCTATCCTAGAGGGCATGGTCATTCCTAGTTCCTCCATCGTCTTCTTTAGTGGTAGCAATAATGGAGTGTTCTGGGGGGCAGGTGGTGGCAGGGAAAACCCTGAAGGAGTAGCCCCTGTGATCCTCCAATACCATCCGGCAGCAGAGTACCATCACCAACACCAAACTTCAGCCCGGGCAATGCTGAGAATACTGGAAGATTGTTTTAATACCATATAGAGTTGACTTTCCTCTCTACGTGACTTAATTTGTCATTTTGGCCAGAGAAGGACTTTTTTTTAGTTGTTTTCTTTCCAGTTCTTCCTTGACCGAGGCCTGTGATTTTGTTAATGATATATTTCCCCTTTCCACGTTTTTCGCCGTTTGTACTCCCCCCTACTGGATAAATTGGCATGCATGCAGCCTTTGGGTTCCAACTCAAAGACCTAAATGAACTCTGCCTTTCATGGACTTTGCACTACTTTGAGGTTCTGTGTGCCTATCCCTTTGAAACTTTTGTTTATATATTAAAAGTATATAATGTGTGTTCACAAGTTTTTGTTTGAGAGTTAGAGAGACTGGTGAATAAGCCACAGGCCTCTTGCATGACGGTCTGAGGTATGGAAATGCAAGACACTACACACACTCCAGTACAACAGGGCTGGCCGATTGCAGTCCTCAAGGATTGCAGACGTGTCATGTTTTCAGTATTTCCTTAGCAGTGCACAATGTTCTGGAATCATCATCTCTGCAAGTGATAAAATTAGCACCTGTGCAATGCTAAGGAAATCCTGAAAACATGTCATGTCTGCAATCCTTGGGGACTACAATTGGCCAGCCCTGTTGTACTGGAGTGTGCGTAGTGTCTTGCATTTCCATACCTCAGACCGTCATGCCAGATGCCTGTGGCTTATTCACCAGACTCTCTAACTCTCAAACACAAACATGTGAACATGTGTTTTCTTCCTGTGTCAAAAAGTCTCAAGGAAGGTTGAAATGGGTCTTTTGGTGTCTAAGGGATCTGGCCAAAAAAGGAGCAAACCACAGACACAGAATGGCTCCTGTCTTTATGGTGAGGACATTGTGGCAAACTTTCTAATTGCTTGGCAGTTGACCCTATGTTCAGTCTTAAAGGTGCTCTGAAATCTTAAAGGTCAGCTGTATTTTGGCCTGACAGCTAACTCGCTAAATGCAGGATGACTTAGCATATGTGTTTGTGTCTTCCATTATGAAACTGGTAGAATGCTACTGACAGACGCCTCTGGTGGCAACTTATATCTTTGGAGAACTAAATAGTCAGGTATTGAAATTTAATATGTCCAATTAATCTTTCCCCTGACATGATGTGTTGGATAAAATTGGGCGGCCCCAACACACAAAATATTGTTAGAAGGCCTCGTTGAAAAGAGTGGATTAAAGAGGACCTGTCACTCTCCTGGTGCTTTCCAAAGGGAAAGCACCACTGAATGCAGTGTGTATGCTGCATTCAGGGAAGGGGTCTCCGATGTCTGTAACCCCCCTGTAACCTGTAAAAAACACTTTTGAAAGTTTTAAGATAAGAAGTCCGGAAGGACTTCTTAATTTGTCACTGCTTGCTGTTCATAGGGTCCTCCCGCTCCCTGCCTCTTTGTGTCGCCTCCTGCCTGTGTGGGTCGGGTCCCAGCTGCAATACAATTGTGCCTGTTGCCTTGAAAAGACCTCGATGTGGCTGCGTGTAATTCAGGACTTTCCTTCCTGTGTCTTCCCTGAAGGAAGGAAAGTCCTGAATTACACGCAGCCACATCGAGGTCTTTTCAAGGCAACAGGCACAATTTGTGTCCGATGCCTGCCTGTTCCTACCTTCCTGTGGCCACGTGTAAATGTACCATTAGGGGCATATATTTCTCAATGTATCAGGCACCTCTCACTCCAGAATACTTCCTCATCAAGACTGTTGTCAATATTGCCAGTCTTAATGAATTGGGCCTTAGTGTCAATAAAACAACAACTTTAGAAATGTGCAACTTGCAACATTTTTAATGCAATTTTTTATATTTTATTATGAGTAACAATGGGAACTGGATGTTAACACAGCATTTCCTCAATACACCTATTCTGTAATAAGATGTTTACAAAATTAACAACTCATTAACAAATAGTCCATTCACAGATGTGCCTGATTTTGCAACAATGTCTAGGGTCTCAGTATTCCACATTGCACTGATATGTTGTATGATCTTATTATCTGGCTAATTATTTCACACTAGATGGTGGTCCGATTCTAACGCATTGGATATTCTAGAATATGTTATGTAGTTGACATTCTGTGACTGACAGAACTTGTTCAGGCGACGTGAGTGAACTACATATATATATATATGTATATATATATACATATTGCAGCGCTATGGTATATGGTGGTACATTACAGCACATGTATAGCAGCACTATAGTATTTGGCGGTACATTACAGTACATGTATAGCAGCGCTATGGTATATGGTGGTACATTACATGTATAGCAGCACTATGTTATATGGCGGTACATTACAGTACATGCATAGCAGCGCTATGGTATATGGCGGTACATTACAGTACATCTATAGCAGCACTATAGTATATGGCGGTACATTACAGTACATGCATAGCAGCGCTATAGTATATGGCGGTACATTACAGTACATGTATAGCAGCACTATTGTGTATGGTGGGGGCAGAGCGGGGGCAGGATGGAGGCAGAGCGGGGGCAGGATGGAAGCGGAGGGGTGGCAGGATAGAGTGGGGGAGCAAGAAAAGCGGAGGGCAGAATGGAGGCAGGGGGCAGTGAGAGCAAGCGGGGCAGGATGGAGGTAGCAGGACAGGATGGAGCCAGAGGAGCAGGATGGTGGCGGGGGGGGCAGGCAGTGGTGGGAGCGGGCTAGGATGGAGCAAGCGGGAAAGGATGGTGGCGGGGGTGGCAGGAAGATGGCGAGGGGGGCAGGATGGTGGAGGGGAGGCAGAATGGAGCCGGCGGGACAGGATGGAGCGAGCAAGGCAGGATGGAGCCGGAGGGGGCTGGGGGGGCAGGATGCTGGCTGGGGGGGGCAGGATGGTGGCTGGGAGGGGGGCAGGATGGTGGCGGGGAGGCAGGATGGTGGCAGGGAGGCAGGATGGAGCCGGCAGGGCAGGATGGAGCAAGCGGGGCAGGATGGAGCCGGAGGAGCAGGATGGTGGCTGGGGGGGCAGGATGGTGGCTGGGGGGTGGAGCAGGATGGTGGCTGGGGGGTGGGGCAGGATGGTGGCTGGGGGGGCAGGATGGTGGTGGGGGGGCAGGATGGTCGCTGGGGGGGGCAGGATGGTGGCTGGGGGGGGCAGGAAGGTGGCTGGGGGGGCAGGATGGTGGCGAGCGGGGCATGATGGTGGCGAGCGGGGCAGGATGGAGTGAGCGGGGCAGGATGGAGTGAGCGGGGCAGGATGGAGCCGGCGGGGCAGGGTGGTGGGAGCAGGGCAGGATGGAGCCGGAGGAGCAGGATGGTGGCAGGACGGGGGGCAGGATGGTGGCGAGCGGGGCAAGATGGAGCGAGCGGGGCAGGATGGAGTGAGCGAGGCAGGATGGAGCCGGTGGGGCAGGATGGAGTGAGCGAGGCAGGATGGAGCCGGAGGAGCAGGATGGAGCGAGCGGGGCACAACGGAGCGAGCGGGGCAGGATGGTGGCTGGGGGGCAACATGGAGCGAGCGGGGCAGGATGGTGGTGAGTGGGGCAGGATGGAGCGAGAGGGGCAGGATGGAGTGAGCAGGGCAGGATGGTGGCGGGGGGGCAGGATGGTGGCTGGGGGCAGGATGGAGCGAGCGGGGCAGGATGGTGGCAGGGGTCAGGATGGAGCGAGCAGGGCAGGATGGTGGCGAGCGGGGCACGATGGAGTGAGCGGGGCAGTATGGAGCCGGAGGAGCAGAATGGTGGTGATGGGGGCAGGATGGTGGGAGCAGGGCAGGATGGAGCAAGTGGGACAGGATGGTGGCGGGGGAACAGGATGGTGGCGAGCGGGGCAGGATGGAGCGAGTGGGGCAGGATGGAGCCGGCGGGGCAGGATGGAGCCGGCAGGGTAGGATGGAGCCGGCAAGGCAGGATGGGGGGAGGGCAGGATGGTGGCGAGCGGAGCAGGATGGAGCGAGCAGGGCAGGATGGTGGCAGGGGGGCAGGATGTTGGCAGGGGCAGGATGGAGCGAGTGGGGCAGGATGGTGGCGAGTGGGGCAGGATGGTGGCGAGCGGGGCAGGATGGAGCGAGCGGGGCAGGATGGAGCGAGCGGGGCAGAATGGAGCTGGTGGAGCAGGATGGTGGCGATCGGGGCAGGATGGAGCGATCGGGGCAGGATGGAGCGAGTGAGGCAGGATGGAGCAAGCAGGGCAGGTTGGAGCAAGCAGGGCAGGATGGAGCAAGCGGGGCAGGAGGGAGTCGGAGGAGCAGGATGGAGCCGGAGGAGCAGGATGGTGGCGGGGTGGGGGGCAGGATGGGGGGAGGGCAGGATAGTGGCGAGCGGGGCAGGATGGAGCAAACGGGGCAGGATGGAGCAAACGGGGCAGGATGGAGTGAGCGGGGCAGGATGGTGGCAGGAGGGCAGGATGGAGCGAGCGGGGCAGAATGGAGCCGGGGGAGCAGGATGGTGGCAGGGGAGCAGGATGGTGGCGGGGAAGCAGGATGGAGTGAGCGGGGCAGGATGGAGCCGGCGAGGGCAGGATGGTGGCGGAGGGGCAGGATGGTGGTGGGCGAGGCAGGATGGAGCCAGCCGTCGGGGCAGGATGGAGCCCGCAGGAGGGGGGTAGGATGGAGCAAGCAGGGCAGGATGGAGTGAGGAGGCAGGATGAAGCCGGCAAGGCAGAATGGTGGTGAGGGGGGCAGGATGATGGTGGGGGGGCAGAATGGAGCCTGTGAGGCAGGATGGTGGTGGGGGGGCAGGATGGTGGCATGGGGAGGGAGGGCAGGATGGTGGCGAGAGGGGCAGGATGGAGCCGGTGGGGGGGCAGGATGGATGCGGGGGGGTAGGATGGTGCCGGCGGGGAGGGCAGAATGGTGCCGGCGGGGGGGGGGCAGGATGGTGCCGGCGGGGCGGGGCAGAATGGTGCCGGCGAGGGGGCAGGATGGTGCCAGCGGGGGGGCAGGATGATGCCCTCCCGCTGTTCTCACCCGGCGTCTTCTCTAGTTGTCATGTGACAGGGTGGGCTGTGTGATGTCACATCAGCCCGCCCTGTCACATGACCGCAGTGACGGGTGAGAACAGCGGGAGGGCAGTATGGATGCGGGTGAGGTGGGAGGTGCGGGGCAGTATCCCCCTCGCTTCCTGCTATTCTCACCCGTCTGTACACAGGGCGGGCTGATGTGACATTACACAGCCCGCCCTGTGTACAGACTGGTGAGAACAGCAGGAGATGAGGGGGGAGGCGAGGTGGGGGTTTCCTGTATAGCCCGGCAACAGCGGCGCTAATGTGCCACTGTCGCCGGCTGAAAAATTGGCGCGAAATTCGAACTTTGAATTATCGCGCCAATTTGCATAGCCTGCGCTCATTAGCGGGCGCCAATGAGCGGCCTGTGTCTAGCGCGCGATTTCGGCGACAGACACACGCAAAAAACCCGTACACAATTATATAGTAGACTAGTAATAGGCCCGATGCTATCGCATCGGGAGTGCGGTGAAGTGAAGAGGTGCCATAGAAACAGCCTCTGCCCCAGTCCTGCCCTCTGCCCCAGTCCTGCCCTCTGCCCCAGTCCCGCCCTCTGCCCCAGTCCTGCCCTCTGCCCTCTGCCCCAGTCCTGCCCTCTGCCCTCTGCCCCAGTCCTGCCCTCTGCCCTCAACCCCAGTCCTGCCCTCTGCCCTCAGCCCCAGTCCTGCCCTCTGCCCTCAGCCCCAGTCCTGCCCTCTGCCCTCAGCCCCAGTCCTGCCCTCTGCCCTCAGCCCCAGTCCTGCCCTCTGCCCCAGTCCTGCCCTCAGCCCTCAGCCCCAGTCCTGCCCTCAGCCCCAGTCCTGCCCTCTGCCCTCAGCCCCAGTCCTGCCCTCAGCCCCAGTCCTGCCCTCTGCCCTAGTCCTGCCCTCAGCCCCAGTCCTGCCCTCTGCTCTCAGCCCCAGTCCTGCCCTCTGCTCTCAGCCCCAGTCCTGCCCTCTGCTCTCAGCCCCAGTCCTGCCCTCTGCTCTCAGCCCCAGTCCTGCTCTCAGCCCCAGTCCTGCTCTCAGCTCCAGTCCTGCTCTCAGCCCCAGTCCTGCTCTCTGCCCCAGTCCTGCTCTCTGCCCCAGTCCTGCTCTCTGCCCCAGTCCTGCTCTCAGCCCCAGTCCTGCTCTCAGCCCCAGTCCTGCTCTCTGCCCCAGTCCTGCTCTCTGCCCCAGTCCTGCTCTCTGCCCCAGTCCTGCTCTCTGCCCCAGTCCTGCTCTCTGCCCCAGTCCTGCTCTCTGCCCCAGTCCTGCTCTCAGCCCCAGTCCTGCTCTCAGCCCCAGTCCTGCTCTCTGCCCCAGTCCTGCTCTCTGCCCCAGTCCTGCTCTCTGCCCCAGTCCTGCTCTCTGCCCTCTGCCCCAGTCCTGCCCTCAGCCCTCAGCCCCAGTCCTGCCCTCAGCCCTAGTCCTGCCCTCTGCCCTCAGCCACAGTCCTGCCCTCTGCTCTCAGCCCCAGTCCTGCCCTCTGCTCTCTGCCCCAGTCCTGCCCTCAGCCCTCAGCCCCAGTCCTGCCCTCAGCCCTAGTCCTGCCCTCTGCTCTCAGCCCCAGTCCTGCCCTCTGCTCTCATCCCCCAGTCCTGCCCTCTGCTCTCAGCCCCAGTCCTGCCCTCTGCTCTCAGCCCCAGTCCTGCCCTCTGCCCTCTGCCCCAGTCCTGCCCTCTGCCCTCTGCCCCAGTCCTGCCCTCTGCCCTCAACCCCAGTCCTGCCCTCTGCCCTCAGCCCCAGTCCTGCCCTCTGCCCTCAGCCCCAGTCCTGCCCTCTGCCCTCAGCCCCAGTCCTGCCCTCTGCCCTCAGCCCCAGTCCTGCCCTCTGCCCCAGTCCTGCCCTCAGCCCTCAGCCCCAGTCCTGCCCTCAGCCCCAGTCCTGCCCTCTGCCCTCAGCCCCAGTCCTGCCCTCAGCCCCAGTCCTGCCCTCTGCCCTAGTCCTGCCCTCAGCCCCAGTCCTGCCCTCTGCTCTCAGCCCCAGTCCTGCCCTCTGCTCTCAGCCCCAGTCCTGCCCTCTGCTCTCAGCCCCAGTCCTGCCCTCTGCTCTCAGCCCCAGTCCTGCTCTCAGCCCCAGTCCTGCTCTCAGCTCCAGTCCTGCTCTCAGCCCCAGTCCTGCTCTCTGCCCCAGTCCTGCTCTCTGCCCCAGTCCTGCTCTCTGCCCCAGTCCTGCTCTCAGCCCCAGTCCTGCTCTCAGCCCCAGTCCTGCTCTCTGCCCCAGTCCTGCTCTCTGCCCCAGTCCTGCTCTCTGCCCCAGTCCTGCTCTCTGCCCCAGTCCTGCTCTCTGCCCCAGTCCTGCTCTCTGCCCCAGTCCTGCTCTCAGCCCCAGTCCTGCTCTCAGCCCCAGTCCTGCTCTCTGCCCCAGTCCTGCTCTCTGCCCCAGTCCTGCTCTCTGCCCCAGTCCTGCTCTCTGCCCTCTGCCCCAGTCCTGCCCTCAGCCCTCAGCCCCAGTCCTGCCCTCAGCCCTAGTCCTGCCCTCTGCCCTCAGCCACAGTCCTGCCCTCTGCTCTCAGCCCCAGTCCTGCCCTCTGCTCTCTGCCCCAGTCCTGCCCTCAGCCCTCAGCCCCAGTCCTGCCCTCAGTCCTAGTCCTGCCCTCTGCTCTCAGCCCCAGTCCTGCCCTCTGCTCTCAGCCCCAGTCCTGCCCTCTGCTCTCAGCCCCAGTCCTGCCCTCTGCTCTCAGCCCCAGTCCTGCCCTCTGCTCTCAGCCCCAGTCCTGCTCTCAGCCCCAGTCCTGCTCTCTGCCCCAGTCCTGCTCTCTGCCCCAGTCCTGCTCTCTGCCCCAGTCCTGCTCTCTGCCCCAGTCCTGCTCTCAGCCCCAGTCCTGCTCTCAGCCCCAGTCCTGCTCTCAGCCCCAGTCCTGCTCTCTGCCCCAGTCCTGCTCTCTGCCCCAGTCCTGCTCTCTGCCCCAGTCCTGCTCTCTGCCCCAGTCCTGCTCTCTGCCCTCTGCCCAGTCCTGCCCTCAGCCCTCAGCCCCAGTCCTGCCCTCAGCCCTAGTCCTGCCCTCTGCCCTCAGCCACAGTCCTGCCCTCTGCCCTCAGCCACAGTCCTGCCCTCTGCCCTCAGCCCCAGTCCTGCCCTCAGCCCTAGTCCTGCCCTCTGCCCTCAGCCACAGTCCTGCCCTCTGCCCTCAGCCACAGTCCTGCCCTCTGCCCTCAGCCACAGTCCTGCCCTCTGCCCTCAGCCACAGTCCTGCCCTCTGCTCTCAGCCCCTGTTGTCCCCCTACCCGGTGATTGTTATCATTGCAGGCTGCAGGCTCCACCATGCACTCAGAGATTGTGTGTAAGGCGGGTCACATCACAGGGCGGGCTGATGTGACGTCACACAGGGCTGTCACATGACCCGCCTTACACAGATTCTCTGCGTGGTGGAGCCTGCAATGATAAGAACACCGGGTAGGGGGATAACAGAGCGGCGAGCGGGGAGGACGGAGCGGCGTTTGAGGAGGAAGAGCGAGCAGCGGGGAGAGCGGGTGGGGCGGCAGCGCTACTGGCCGCCTTGGGTGTTCCAATATGGCGGCCAGTACTTCCGGTGGCGCAGACGCCGCTCATCTCCTGGCTCACCGGGAGCCTGCGGGAGCCACCGGGAGCCTGGCGGAAGACGGCGGGGGCTCGGGGAGAGGTGAGGATTTTTTTTTTTTTTTTTTTTTTTAACTGTAGTGCGGCTGCGGCTCGTGATGACGCTGCGCGTCATCACTCGCAGTGCCGCTAAGGAGTCTGGGATTCGGCGACAACGCCCGAATTCCCAACTCCCGATTATATAAGTAGATGATTTCACATGTGAAGTAGTGAAACAAACAATACCCTATATGCGTTTGTATTTTAGGGGTGGTTAGCTGAATCAAATGTTGCAAATTAAAAATTATTTCAAAATGATACTCTTAATTTGGTGAAGATTACTGTTTGTGTAGTCGCAAATTATAGGCTCAATGCATTGTAGACTGGATTCTGCATATACACACAAAGGGTACATACTCACTCACTGAAATAAGCTTCATGTAATTTCTGTTTAGAATCCTAATAAGATAGCAAGTTTGTATCACATCACCAACAAGTAGGTTTTAATGCTCGTAAAGCAGAAATATTTACCTGACAGATGCTAAAGGTGAGCATTTGTATGTGAGCACAGCAGAGCATCCTACACATGATGTGCTAAGATACCTTTAATATACTTGCAACAAGTAGACAGATTGTGTTGGGTAATCATGTTGAACATGTAGACAGCATGTATTTACAGTGTATTAAAGCAATTTTTAGTTCCCATATACCAATACACTAGATAGGGACTTAATTCTATTACATTGGGAGATTGTAGAATGTGTACGTTTATATATCAGTTCAGCTATGTTGTTAATGTTTTAGGTTACTAAATGAAAAAAAATAGGTGCATGTAAAAACTATGCGATAGCTGTGAATGATCAGGTGTACAAATATGGCCACCGTTTGAGCTGGAGCACTACTGTGCATGAGCGGGTGTATTAATATGGTGGGTGCGTTAGCTATGATATCAAGATAGAAGCTAGAATGTATATGCTCCTTCCACGTGTGACGCCACTTTTCTCACATGATAGGTGTGTGTTAAAAATGCGGGCCGACAAGTGAAGTAGAAATAAACATTAATTTTCTAAATCAACATGGGCATGGAGTTGATTGTAATTTGCGGGGGTCTGGGTTTAAAACCCTCAGGTGAAGGTGCAGTAAATCCCTCTTCATGACTATAGTGGATATGAGTAAATATGAACACGTTCACCAACGAAGTCGGTTGTGGAGACATGGGGGTCAGTGGGTGCTCTAGTACCCTGGCCCAATTGCATTTAGAAAGACCACCTGGACCAGGGATCATCCTAACTGAACACCCAAGCTCCTTCCCCGTGGGTTGAACACTACTCAGACAACACAGGGTTAGAGAACCAGACAATGGTAAGGCTTTATTGGATCCTCAAGAATCAAAGGCATATAACACATAATCAAGTAAAACACAGAGTCTCTCCCTTCCGCTGGCTCACCAAGGATTAGAATGTTCAAGCCTCAAAAAAAGCGATTCTTATTTTTTCAAACTTCTGAATTTATTTTCACTACTTAGATACCAGTAAAAGTATACATATTTGGTATCTACAAACTCGTACCAACCTGAGGCATCACATTGTCATGTCAGTTTTACCATATAGTGAACATGGCAAATAAAAAGTCCAAAAAACGAACATGTAATTGCACTTGTTTTGCAATTTCACACAGCACTTGGATTTTTTTCCCATTTCCCTGTACACTATATGGTAAAATAAATGGTTGCATCTGAAAGTACAACTTGTCCCGCAAAAAACAAGCCATCATATGTCTATATTGATGGATAAATAAAAAAGTTATGGCTCTTGGAAGCAGGGGAGAAAAAAAACAAATGAAAAATGAAAAATTCCTGGGTCATGAAGGAGTTAAATAGTCTCTGGTATGAAAACACAATGTTATCCTGGCAGACAAAATTCCTAGGCTGAAGTTTTGGTCTTCCAACCGGGTCTTCAGACCCTAGAGTGAAGCCATGTGGCATATGAACTCCTAGTTAATGAACCAGGCTCTTTATATACCCCGAACACTTATCTCAGTACATTGGGGTCTGCCAGGATTGGAAGAATAGGACTGTGTACTCATTGGCTGGATTTCAAGCCACATACATAACGTCCCTTTGAGTCATGACTGAGTCTCTGACAGAGGGGGTGAGAGGGTCAGGTGATTTACATTAAATTAACAATACACAACCTTGGACAATGGGAGACTTTGAATAGTCTGGTAGTAAACAATAATTGGTAAACATGAGATAATAAGCCCAATATGTCTGGCCAATTAAGAACATTCACCCCTAGGCATTCACTGGAAAAAATCTGTGTCTTCACAATGGTCACGCCCACCAATGAAAGCGGTCAAGCCCACTAACCTGGAAGCAGCCCATACATACTAGGCTCAAACATAATATCAGTCTATTGTTGTAATAAGCAGAGACCAATATGGCCACAGCAACACCCGGAGTGCTACTGTTCATGAGTGAGTGTGCCGCTAAGGTGCAGCCCCAACATTGGATACTCACCCCACACCCGAACAAGCACACACACACCACAAAGAGACACACACACAACACAGAGACACACACACACCCCCCCAAGGGGAACACACACACACCTATAGCGACACATGCACTCACCCCACAGGGACACACACACACCACATAGAGATACACACAACACAGACACACACACCACACAGACCCCCCCCCAACAGACACACACACATAGCTACCCTTTAGGGACACATGCACTCACCCCACAGGGACACACACACCACAAAGAGACACACACACACCACACAGACCCCCCCCACAGGGACACACACACATAACACCCTATAGGGACATATGCACTCACCCCACAGGTACACACACACACACCACAAAGAGACACACACAACACAGAGACACACACACACCACACAGACACCCTCCCACAGGGACACACACACACATACACACCCTATAGGGGCACATGCACTCACCCCACAGGGACACACACACACCACAAAGAGACACACACAACACAGACACACACACCACACAGACCCCCCCCACAGGGACACACACACATACACACCCTATTGGGACACATGCACTCACCCCACAGGGACACACACACACACCACAAAGAGACACACACAACACAGATACACACACACCACACAGACCCCCCACAGGGACACACACATACACACCCTATAGGGACACATGCACTCACCCCACAGGGACACACACACCACAAAGGGACACACACAACAGAGACACACACCACACAGACCCCCTCCCACATGGACACACACACATACACCACCCTATAGGGACACATGCACTCACCCCACAGGGACACACATACACACACCCCAGGGACACACACACCACACAGACAGACACAGATGCGCACAAATCACCTCACACAACTCGCCTCATACGTGTGCTATCTTTAATTTCCAAACATAAACATCTGATTAAAAACAGCCAATATGCAAAACTTGTGCCATATAGGTCATTAATATGACATATTCAAATTCCATTTTGTTATAGCTAACATCAGTTATTTATTATCCCAGGCATAGCCAGGTACTTCAGCAAGTATTCCATATAATAACACAAAAGATGTTTTTAGTAGATGCTTACCAAACTAAATTGATAGATGATTTTATGTGCAGTTATGCTGATGCCTCTGTATTGACCATTGATGATGGCACATGTGAAAAGCTTTTTAAGCAGAATAGCCACACGTTTCTTAAAGAGGTCTGTTAGCTCTATTGACATGCCTATTTCATTAAATACAGTGCATTTAAATAATATTCAACTTTAAGTAATTATTTTCACATTACACCCACAAATTTAAAAGGATTTTATTGTGATTTTATGTTACACACCTACACTACACTTTACTTATCTGTGAATTGTAAAGGAAATAATGCATGATTATATAAATATTTAAAAAACATACATCCAAAAATTGTGGCATGCATTTATATTCAGTCCCCTGTAGTCTGTTACTCCTAAATATAATCCTAAATAACCAATTGCCTCCAGAAGTCTGCTCATTAGCTAATTGAGTCCACCTGGGTGTAATTTATTCTCGTTATAATTACAGCTGTTTTGTGAAGGCCTCAGAGGTTTGTTTGATAATATTAGGGATCAAAAAGCATATTGAAAAATAAGGAACACACCAGACAGGTCAGGGATAAAGTTGAGGGGAAGAGTAAAGCAAGGTAAGGTTATAAAAAAATGACCTGGCCTCTGAACATCTTACAAAGCACTGTTCAATCCATCATCCTAAATGGAAGGAGTATGGCAAAACTAGAAACCTGTGTTTGAATTAAAGATCTTGAACTTATTTGAATATACTACTATGAGACCTTAAAGTATTATACACGTTGCTTCAGAAGAAAATTTAGAGCGAGTATTTGTGATTCAATGAAAATAAATTTGATGCAAATTAGTGAAAAATTGGTGATGTTGGCAAATTTGAATTTTAAAAGATTCCCTCATCTCTAATGGCCATAGAGTATGCATACAGTAGATTGTTGCACATTAATTTTGGCTCCAAGAACCAGGCTCTGCTCCCATGCCATATGGCTTCTGCCCTTTTCTATGCTTTTTGTCTTATTTCACAAGCTGCCCAGTGACACCATCATCCAAGGCCTTTTTATGACCTACTACCATATGACACTTAAGTGCCTGAGTATTAAGTAAAATGTGTTCCATGTCATATTGTGCCTTGGAGTTTTAGCTCACCAGTTTTATCTGCTGGTAATCATCTCAGGATACTCTTCATAAATTTGCTGTAAGCATAAGAAAATCAATTTTGTTCACATTGCAAATGCTGCCACGTGTCTTGAACTGTCCGTGTATCTCTAATTCCTTTGTGTTAAGATGGCAGTGATTGAAGCCTTCAGAAGACTTTGGGCAAACTTGGCAACTTATCAGCATCCAGCTATTGAGTCATGGAGCAGGGAGTTGAGGGGTTAATGAACATTCTACCAGGAATGCACCACTTCAGAGCCACTGTCAAAGACTGACAACAGCATTTAAGTGGTTAAACTGCAGTTAAGATACTTTCACATATGCGTTTTTTCAAATCCGGCAGAATTCTACCTTTTTGAAAAAAAACGCATGCGGCCACATTGTGTTTTGTCTAATGCATTTGTATAGGGGTTCCGGACATGTGTGGTGATTTGCATTTTCATTGGGATCCGGTAAATCCGGCACTTCAGGCTTGTCATTAAACTGCAGTTAGCAGCAGTTTTTATCCGATGCCTGAAGTGCCAGATTTGCCGGATCCCAATGAAAATGCAAATCACCACACATGTCCGGAACCCCTATGTAAATGCATTAGACAGAACGCAGAATGGCCACATCCGTTTTTTCAAAAATACGGAATTCTGCCGGATTTGAAAAAAATCAGAAGTGAAATTAAAAGAAAACCTGAAGTTCAAAAGTTCAGGTTTTACTGGAACTGAAACTAAATGCAGATGTGAAAATAGCCTTATCGGAGCTACTGTACCTATGAGTGATGCTGTTCAAGCACACTCTGAATGGATTATACAGATGGCACCTGCCCTGTGTGGAGCAGACATAGTTCTAGCGATCACTCCATATACCTGCACGATACGATCCATGACATAGTACTGTAGTTCGACATGTAGCAGAAGGTTGTTAAATATCATCAAGAATTAAAAAGCAATAATCATAAAAAATAAATGGCTAGGGTCACACATGAGCCCTGGATCCGTTAAAAGCATCAGTTTTTCAACTTAGAATTTTGTGAAAAATGGATGCGTTAACGGATCCATAGGCTCCAATGCAAAAAACGCATTGTCTAAAGTGCACTAAATAATGCTATGTGTTTTTGAAACTGCATCAAAAAACGCTTCTAGCAGCATTTTTGGGTGCAGTAAAAAAATGCATAGCGTTTTTGTAACATGGAGCCCTATGGGAAACACATCCGTTAATGCATAGTACATATAGGTATGCAAACATAGCACTTTCCAAAAACGGAAAAAAGGCAGAAAAACGGACTGCCATGAGTGACCCTAGACTATAAGGAAGGACATGATATTTAAAAAATCAGCATGACAATCTTTTCTACAAATTTATGTTGCATATTTCACCTACCGTATATACTCGTGTATAAGCCGACCCGTGTATAAGCCGACCCCCCTACTTTTGCCCCCAAAACCTGGGAAAATCTATTGACTCGTGTATAAGCCGAGGGTGGACCCTAGGACAAGTATACAGCCCCCAGCAGTGTGGTATACACCAGTCCCAGAGGTAGATACAGCAGCCCCAGTGGTAGTATACACGCAGCCCCAGTAGTATACACAGCCCCAGTGGTATATACAGCCCCAGTGGTAGTATAGACGCAGCCCTAGTAGTATATACAGCCCCAGTGGTAGTATATACAGCCCCAGTGGTAGTATACAGGGCCCCAGAGGTATATACAGCCCCAGTGGTAGTATATACAGCCCCAGTGGTAGTATATACAGCCCCAGTGGTAGTATACAGGGCCCCAGCAGTATATACAGCCCCAGTGGTTTATACAGCCCCAGTGGTAGTATATACAGCCCCAGTGGTAGTATACAGGGCCCCAGAGGTATATAGCAGCCCCAGTGGTAGTATATACAGCCCCAGTGGTAGTATATATAGCCCCAGTGGTAGTATACAGGGCCCCAGCAGTATATACAGCCCCAGTGGTTTATACAGCCCCAGTGGTAGTATATACAGCCCCAGTGGTAGTATACAGGGCCCCAGAGGTATATAGCAGCCCCAGTGGTAGTATATACAGCCCCAGTGGTAGTATACAGGGCCCCAGAGGTATATAGCAGCCCCAGCGGTAGTATACAGGCAGCCCCAGTAATGCAGTGCCCCCCCAGCGTCTCTCCGGTCACCTGTAAAGGAAACTATACTTATCACAGTGCTCTGTCCGCGCCCGCTCGCACCCGCTCTCAGCTGCCGACCGCGATCCTCCATCTTGCGTCTTCTTTCTTCCTGTTTCCTGTGCTCGTCGCAGGGAATGACGTCATTGCCCGCGACGAGCACAGAAACAGGAAGAAGACGCAAGATGGAGGATCGCGGTCGGCAGCTGCGAGCGGGCGCGGACAGCGGGGGCGGACAGAGCACTGTGATAAGTATAGTTTCCTTTACAGGTGACCGGAGAGACGCTGGGGGGCCCTCCATTACTGGGGATGCGGGGGCTGCTGTATACCGATGTATACATCGGTATGTACCGATGTATACATCGGTATACAGCACTGACTCGCGTATAAGCCGAGCGGGGTACTTTTCAGCCCAATTTTTGGGCTGAAAAACTCGGCTTATACGCGAGTATATACGGTACTTCACTTTTGGGAGGCTTAAATCCACGCTGATATTTGTTCTAAATCCCCAGCAAGATCTACACATTGTGCATGCAGATATAACATCTGATTTCCCATGAATTTTGCCACGGAATTTGTAGCACAAATTAGGTCATGTGGACAAGGTGTGGGATTGAATTACTTGCAGAATTGTATTGGATTTTGTTAGGAATTTAGGGCATGTGCACAAGATCTCTGGACTTGAGGGAAGCTGCAGGTGACCACAAGGTGAGTGCAGCTGCCCTGTTCCCACGATCTGCATTCGGTGCAGGGCGGCTTCTCCCTGCACTCACCCCCATGGAGATTGCGTCCTACTCTGCAGCATGAAATGAACATGCTGTGGAGAAGCGGAAGCGCAGCAATCCGCAACGCAGTTGAAAACATGCTGCTGCAGGGAGAAGCACAATCATCATGGGATTTCTAAAAATCCCATCCACTTTGCTTCTACTGTACTACATAGTGTTTTGGATGCAGCGGTAAGATGCTGCGCCTTAAACGTTGCTATTCCGGATTGTGTGCACGCAGCCTTACTGTGGATTTCATCCTATACGCTGCAAAATTTAAGCAAATTTTCAATCTCTTATCATCCAGTTAATGGATGAGATTTGGTAAAATCTGATACACCTGGTAGTACTAATCTGGTAGTAGCCATCTTTTTCTTATTCATCCCTATGGGTTCAAAGGCAGACTATTAAAGTCTCTTTATATTTGAGTTTTATATTTGAAATTCACATTAGGTTATTTTACAATTATACCGAACTAAGACACTTGTATTTTGTATTTTTTTTGTAAAAGAAGAGGGAATCACTTGCTTGACTGGACTGCCAGAACAGACTGTTCTCATCTCCAGATCTTCCAGAATGGGCTCTAAAACATAACTATTCCTGTCAGCTCAATGTCAACCATATCTCTTTTCTTACAATAGAGAGACATTTACTCTATGCTGTTACAGTCAAGTGCATGCTGTATTAAAGAGATTAGTGTTTCTGAAACCATTAATGTTTTGTAACCCACAGTTTTGTGCTTGGGGTGAGTGCCAGGCTTATAAAAGCGTCCTGTCTTCTTAATAGTAGAATGGCAAATCAAAAAAGTGCCTCTTAAGTGTAATTGTAATGGAATCTTTCCCTGTTGTATTGCATTAATTTCTGAAAGTTAATCAATTAACATTATAAATACAGTAAATTATCAACAGCAGTTTACTTTAAATAGAACCTGTCAGTACAATTATGTAATGTATAGTAGAGAAATGACTATAATGGTGCTGCTATGCAGAATTATTTGATACTTTTGATGAAGAAATCTGCTTTATTATTCTTCTCTAATCACCATTTGAAATTGCTCGCAAATTATATTTTTGCACAAAGGGGCAGGACTCTATATTGGGTCTTCTCCTCCCTGTCTGTGATTCCCAGGGTCTTCTGCCTGCCTCCTCTAATTGGAATCTCATCAGTGACCTGTCATTCGAAGGCTGGAGGCAGGTTGGAGAATGATAGACAGGAAGGAAAAGACTCAGTGTAAAGCCTGGGTTACACGCTTCAATGGTCGAATGATCCGACCAATGATCCAATTTGACCTACATTGCTTGAATGTCGTTCAATGATCACTAGTGAAATGTCACATGTACAGATATCTTTAACGACCCAGCAACGATTCTGTGACAAGCGAACGATACTTGCAGTCGTTTGATCGCCTACATCCTTCAGTTCTGAATAGGCGAGGTCGTTAACGACATTGTTATCAAGGTGTCACACACACTGATGCTGGAGGTTGGACGAATGATCATCGCTTGGTTTAAGGTCCTGATAACAAACCTCCGATGAACGATCAGCCGACTTATCATTGATCGTTTATACTTGTCAAACGCAACGACGTCGTTACGACGTCATTGCACCACCCAAACAGCCGTGACATACAAACAATATTGTTGATGATATTGTAGCATGGAACGGACCCGTAAGGGCAGAGAGACACTATGTGAAATGCGTGCAAGTATCTCGCATCCATCACGCATGATTCAACTGGCTAGGTCACTACTTCTCTGAATGGGAGCTTGGGGCTGCATGTGCTTCTGTGCAGGTCCATGCTCTGGTCCAGAGAGTCGGTGGCAAGGCTGGGTAAGTTGGGCGAGTTTCATGTGAGGATCTGGCATGCATCCCGCATAAGTGTGTCTCTGCCCTAATGTAAAGCCACTTTGCACCTAAATCTAATTATCAGAAAACTTGAAATGCAGATTAATCCCATCCCAACATGCATTGTATATTTACGATGCTGCAGGAGTTGCGTTTCCTCAAACTACCATACACGTACGGTGCTAGTTTGTTCTGAATAACATGCGAAGCCTGCAAAATCGTCAGTGGGTGTCATCTATGCATTATAGCTGTCACCCTGGTGTAATACTCACCATCATTGTTAGCATCAATAGCGGACATTTAATCCTTTGATGTCACTTTCAATTGTGACTTGTGATTTGTGCAACAAGAAATGTGATTGCGTTGTGCCGATGATCTCAATAGTGACCCCGAGCTGGATATTGGCTGTAGGGTCACCCAAATACGGTGGTCTATGAACTTCTACCTTCAGCGGACATGCCTCTTGCCTGTGTGTGAGGCACTGATCTGATGCCCTGCAATGCAAAAGCGATGCAGAGAATTAGGTTAGCAATCAGGGAAAGTTGATGACCAATGCAGGGATTAGTTAAAAACATAAAAAATAAAGTTGTAAAAAATGGTAAAACTTTCTTTAAAAAATCCCAAAACAGAAAACAATGAAAGTGAAAAAACAGTGTACCATTAAACATATATACTTATGTAACAATAAACAAAAACCTACAGATATGTAGTATTCAAAACAACCCGCTCTATAAAATTGTCACACAGTTAATCCATAAAAAAATAGAAATGGGTAAAAAAAACTAAATGGTCAAATGCTTAGAACTGGTAAGAAAATCTGCACGCAGGGGGGAACGAATCTGGGACCTACTTAATCGGGGAAGTTATTGGATTCTGTGTCTAAACAGTAGGTTCTAAGGAGTCGGAACTATAGAAATGATCTAATGTACTTTTATTAAAACATTGACTTTTCCCATTAGTTTAAATAAATTCTACACTTGTGTGACACATTAATTACAAGCACAGTATTGATTCACACATGCATGAGTCCTGAACATGTCGATGAACCACATATTACTATATGGTATTTAATAGTTGGATATTTTTCCACATCCATGATTGCAATTTGTTCCATAAATAAAAGTGGCATAGCAGTCGACGTGTTCATATAAGTATCCATCCCTCTTGCATGTTTTTTACCATCTTTTGCCATTTCTCTGGTCAAATATGCACCTTACAAACTCTGTTTTTTTCTGTGTTTGCATTTTATGTCTTGCCAGCTTTCTCCATTTCCCTTTAAAATACATTAGGAGTCTCCTTGTTTTGAAACTGTTTTTGCACTCAACTACTATGAGTCTCTCAATTCGAGTGCTCTCATATGACATTACTTTGTGATAATCACAGGTGTTTTGTAATTGTGTATGTATATGTCAGTTTTAAGTTCCTTGCAAATGGAGTCCGTGGAGCCTCATTTAGGAGTCTCAAACATGGGACTAGCCAGATATCCCTCCAGGAAGGACCTAGCCATGGGGTGGCTCCTTGAGGAGACCACCATAACCACCATATTAAGCCAGGTATCCATGCACAGACCGCTATTTCAGGGTTTTGCCCCTCATCAGTGTGGAGTAGGATTCTGGCTAGGTGGGAGCAATGCCCGAAACAGCTGTCTGTGGATACCTGGCTTTGGTATTTCCCTTGTCATATCTTTAAACTCATAAAGAGCTGGATATTGACTGAAAGGGCCACTTAATATGGTGGTTATGGTGGTCTCCTCAAGGAGCCACCCCATGGCTAGGTCCTTCCCTGGAGGGATATCTGCCTAGTCCCGTGTTTGAGACTCCTAAACAGACAGACTCTATTTGCATATTTTCCATAGGACAATGCACCTAGGATTTCACTGTGTTAGAGCGGTTTTGCCAGCTGCCCGCAGTGTTTTCTTTGACTGGTCTCCATGAGATCAGTGATTGTTTCTTGACGTTTTAAGTTCCATGTCATTGATAAAGGTTTTATCGAAACGCGTTTGACGAGTCATGCTGCCTGTTATGATGCTTTTATCACTGATGTGATTTTCACTTAAATAAAGTAAGTTCGCATAAATGGACCAAGTGCCGGCTTCTTCACTCATTTCCTACCCTCAAACTATACCAGCAAAATCTGAAGTCCAAAATCTAGCTCCTTCTTTCTGAGCTTTGTACTGTGTCCCAAAAGTAGTTTTTGACCACATGTGAGATATTGGCATACTCAGGAGAAATTGCAGTACAAACTATACTATTTGTTTTTTTGCATTACCCTTTCTGAAAATTAAAAACTTGGGGTTAAAGCAAAATCTTAGTGGAAAAAAATTGTCATTTTCATTTAGGGTTCATAAGGGTTAAAAATGCTCACTAATCTACTATGAATTCCTCAAGATGTGTCGTTTCTTAACCCTGCTGTTCTGTTTGGGTCATAGTGACCCATAAACAATTTTTTGTGGCCCTGTAGATATTTTTCTATAAGTTTCTAAAACTTGAGGTTACTTGACTTTTCCTCATTTGGGAGGACCCATCTATAAGTATTTTATTTATTTATTTTGTGTTTACCGTACTTTTAGCTACACGCCGATTTGTACACTTGTCTTGTTCGGGTCATAGTGACCTGGCATCATTGTTTACAGCTGTGAGGCCATATTTTCAGTGAAATAAAGGAGTTATAACCTCAGTTGGGTCTATTTATTGCATCTACTATTGTATATCAATTTATTTATTTCCTAAATTATTTCAATGGGATCGTACACACAATCTACCGGGTGTATGCATTGAGATCTGCACACCATAAAAATGGCTTTATATTGATTATTTTTGGTGTGCAGTCTATACTAAAATGTAGAGCGCATCCAGAGAGATTACTAGGTGTGCACTACACGTGTATATTCTGCGCAGAATGGACTGCGCAGAAAGCGCTGTGTAAGAGGGCCTTATTTTGTAAAGCTGAGCTCTAAAGGCCTCCAAATGATTTTCTTTGCTAAGTAAGTCTGTCTTCCTGGCTTATCTCATTGTTTTCAGAAGGGTTATGATCTTGTACAGGCCTTGTACAGAGCATCCAGCGACATGCTCAGGAAAGTGAAACCATGGCCTCCACAACCACTTCTACCCCCATGGGCTCTACCAGCGGTGCTTCAAGAATAAAAAGAAAAAGGTGCAGCTATTGCCCTTATTCTTGTGATAATAAAACAAGTATTACATGTTCTGGATGCCAAAAATTCTTATGCAAAGCCCATGTTTATTGTTCTTCATGCAAGAATATGTAAAGTAATATTACCATGTGAATACGTTCAAATTGAAGTGTTTATTATCTTTAATTTTTTTTCACAAAATGTTTGATTTGCTTGTTTTGTTTTTTTTTTTTTTTACCAAATATGTGTAGTTTGCTATTTTTCATTTTGCTTATTACTAAGTTTTTTCTGAATAAAAAAAAAAAAAAGATTTTAATTTCATTTTTTTTTTTTTTTATTTCCAAACAGGTTCCCATACAGTCTAAAATCAAGATTTAATAAACCGGATCATAGTGACCTAGGAGCAATACAAGTGTATAGTACATAGGAACAGAACAGCAGGGTTAAATTGGGGTTTCTTCTGCTTTAGCATGTCAGGGGCTCTTCAAATGTGAAGTACCATTTTATTCCAGCCAAAACGGCACTATTTTCCTTCTGAACCCTGCCATGCACTCAAACAGTAGTTTTCTACCATATATGGGATATTGGTGTGCTCATAACAAATTGCACAGCAAATTGAACAGTTCATTTTTCCTGTTACCCTTGTGAAAATAAAATAATTTAAAGCAGAGCAACATTTTTGATATTTATTTTCATAGCTCTATGTTTTAAAAATATGTGAAGCACTTAGGTGTTCAAGGTGCTCACCACACATCTAGCTAAATTCCTCCAGGGGTCCTCTGATCAAAATGGGAGGGATTATACTGTTTAGGCAGCTCTCCAAATTTGACATGTTCTCCGCTATCAATTTCAGCTGATTTTGTCAAATGGTGCTCCTTCTATTCCAAATCCTGCTATGCACCCAAACAGTTTTTCACTACATATGGGGTATGGGCATACTCAACAACACAAACATAAAGCAAATTGTATGAGACATTTTTTCCTGTTACCCTTTTAAAAATAAAAAAAATCAAAGTAAAGTGACATTTTTGTGGCAAAAGTAAAATATTATTTATTAACTATTTTGTGTGACGTAACTCCCTGGTTTAAAGGCATAAAACCCAAAAGTTAAGAGTACTGTATTGCGAAATTTTAAACATTTTCACCAAATTTTCAATATTTTAAAAAATAAATATGTAAAATATTGTCCTAAATTTACCATACCATGAAGTACAATGTATCACTAAAAAAACAGTGTCAGAATCACTAGGATCCATTAAAGCATTCCAGAGCTCTTACCTGGAATAAAGTGTCATAAAGTGACACTGGTCAGAATTGATAAAATTGGCCTGGCCAGGAAGGTGAAAACAGGCTTGGGGGTGAAGGGGTTACAGAAGAGCAACAAAGTGGATTACTTCACCAAAGGTATCAATATAATAAATATTACTTTTGTTATGACAGTCATGTCTGTACATTACATTACAAAATTGTATTGACAAGTTCTCTTTAAATCGTTGCCTAAATATGAGTTATATAAACGAGTAGAGATAAGCGAATCTTTCAAGTTTCAGTTCACCAAACTTCCCGCTGTTGGGCAAACCTGTTCACGTTTGGCGTTCGGGTGCTTTACATTTGCAAAGCACTGGAGCGAGCATCACTGTGCTTGGGCACAGTTGGTTGTCGGCTCGGTTTTTGTGTGTAGTGTGTGTCCAAAATAAATTTGGGAAAAAAACTGCCCTCCCACCCTTGTAAATGTTTTACTTATGACTGACTTTATGTGGGCATAGAGCTGAATTGCTAATCATTGCCTCTCATTGAGGTTTGGGTCAGGTTCAGGGTCACAGACAGTGCACCAAAATGTTTGGCTGCACCACCCAAACCCAAACTTCAAAAGGTTCACATATCTCTATTTACAGATGCTTTTGAAATGTGCTATGCAAAACCGTGCAATAGCACTGCTCTGCACAGCAGAAATCATCATCTCCTACGAGTGCCAACTCACAGTCAGCTTTTTTGACTATTCAATAGTTTCATAATCATCACAGAATTACAGTGAAAAGTAACACCTCTGCAAACAGCAGATAACACAGGATCCACAACAGTTAATGGTAACATCTTGTCTCTCATCTCATTAAATACTTGTTTACAAGTAAGTAGGGTAAGGTCCAGTCTTGTATCTCTTATATCTATTAAGTCTCTGAAAACAACTGGAGAAGTCTACTGCTTGGCCATGAGCCAGTGTGAAATTAGCAAGAGTTCAGATTTTTTAAAAAGAGTAATATAAAAAATTAAAAAAAATGTCAAAATTAAGCAAAGTACATATGAAACCTAGTGATTAGAAAGTAGTGAGATATTCGGGTTTGGATAGCTCTAACCAAATACTTTGAACTGTTTCAGTATTCAGATATGAGTGAGTTCCCCATTGACTTGTATTAGATTCGTTACTCGTTACTCATTCAACGTATTCAGTTAGAGCTATTCGAACCCGAAAATCTTACCACATGCTCATCACCAATAATAACATGATTAAAATAATAAGTCATTTTTTCATGACACATTACCAAATCAACACTTCAGTGTTTTTTTTATTGCACTGCTGTAGTGGTACTTTAAATGTAACACTTGTCCCTAATGTTATATTCACTTTCTGATGCTTTCATCTTCTTTCAGCAAAGCTCCGGTTGATGTGCAGTAAAAAGTGACCGGCTGCTCCAGTGTTTCATGGAGTTTGATGGTGGTCACTTTTTAATGTATCTCTAAGAGAGCCTTTCTCTGACCCCATTCTGGCCCTCATAGAGATGCATTTAGAACTTGTGATGTAATTTCTGACTTTCTGCATGTAGGAAGATATTGACACAAGATGGCACAGTGGGACCGGAGTGGTGCCTATAAAGGATAAAAACACTGTAGGTTGAGTATAAGACTAGAGGCAGGGTCTTACATTTAAAACACTAGTCCAGCATTGAAAAAAAATTGCTGTAGGGTTGCTTTGAATATGTATGTAAATGGATAAATTGTTAGTAATTTTGCGATACAAAGTATAAATAAGATAAATTCATTATTAAAGGGAACCAACCAGCAGGATTTAGAGCTATAAAGTTAAGCCAATGCCTTACAGGCACTGGGATACTGAGTGCAATCAATGCTTGATTGCAGAGAAAAATGTTATCAAACACTTGGAAAAGAGTACAGCAAATTAGCATGTTTGCAGAACAGCGTCACTAAGTGGGGTTGGTTTTATTTTATTACTTCCCTGTAGACTCTAAGCCAAATCCATCCCCCTTCCTCCCTTCCTCCATCTCCTGCTTCTCACTGCTTCTCCTGCTCTCATGTGAGTCACAAACAGGAGATGACCCCACCCCCTCCAGTCTCTGCTTGTCCAGAGCTCAGCTCTCTCCTCAGTCGCAGATCCAGGAAAGGAAATATGGCGCCCCAGAGGATCCAGTCACCACAGCGGTACTGCACCCCTGTTGAGGTGTAGTACTCCACTCTCGGGTAAGGGGGACACAGACCAGTATCGAGACACCCAGGCCATGCACTACATTAGGTCCAGGTCAGGGTAATGGTGAGATTTCTCCTATGGGAGAGCACAGTCCCTGATCCTGTCTGGAAGGATGAACCAGGATATTGGAGATGGGTGGAGATGAAGTAGTAAGGGAAACACCTGGGAAGGAGTAAAGTCAGGAACAATACATGTAGATGACGTGGGACATGTGACAGAGGGCATAAATAAAACAAGGAAATATCTAGAAGTCAGTCTAGATGGCGGGACGCTAGTGAGAGGAAGCCTGTCGCAAGAGGCCTAAGAACTTGAGAGAAGTGTCCAGAGGACTGGAGCCAGTTGGAGCTCATCCTAAGGCCTGACTGAGGAGCAGGAGAGAACCATAATGCTCCAAGAGGAAGAGGGAGTCCCAGAGGCATGGTTAGTGAGCAATCTGCCCATGGGGCTCACATCCATTGCCAGTTGAAGGCAGTGGAGGGACCAGGCTGAAGAATAGTGGTACCGGGAGCCCTAGGCTAGTGGAGAGCGACCAGGCTCAGCTAGCACCCAGAGGCTGCGGTATTTCCACAGTGCCGCAGCTGATATTGCGCACATCCGCTAAAAAGGTGGCCATATAGAATCCAGGGACAGACTTCAAGTAACCCTAGGAGGGACCCCAGGTCACTGGCTCAGGGCTTTGTGTGAGCGAGGCGCAAGGCAGGAGGGCAAAGCAAGCGTAGTGTGAAACAACCGAGAAAGGACAGAGAAAAGGGGTACCGGTTGAGTGTCATCCCACTACCTGGGAGAAGCTTGATCCCTGCCTCTGAAAATCGAGTGCTCAGAGGGCTATTGCACAGTGACTGTGAGTAAACATCTAAAGATTGCAACCCGCTGTGTTTGTGACCTTCTTGACGCGTCATAAGCCTTGCGCTGGAATATAGCTACCAACTCACTCAGTAACATCTGCTGCCCGGGGGGTCAGCCCTACCCATAGAGGGCTTTACTACACTGCTGCATCATCACCATCAGCCCCAGACGAACTGTAGTGCAGCGGCGGCCATCTATAGCCACAACCTGCGGGTGGTGTCACGTTAAAACAGATATCCCCAGGTCCAGTCATCCTCTCTCCGACGAAACTCCCTTTCCTTATGACCTTCCCCAAAGAAGAGAGCCACCCTCCCCGAACTTTTAGTGACACCACCAGGGTCATGGAGCCGGGTCTCGACCCCTGTGACTCCCAAAAAGCCTCAAAGCCCGGTTCTAAGTATCCTAAGGCCCTGGAGGGGCATGTCAGAAATACCAAGACAGATCACAGAAAACAATAGCGTCAATTTGTCAGGTCTCCTGTCATGGATCTGTGACTGAGGAGAGAGTTGAGCTTGGGACTAGCAGAAATGAGTCCTTTTCCAGAGGTGAGGCCTTTCCCTGCTTGTGACTGAAAGGAGTGCAGGAGAAGCAGTGAGAACCAGGAGATGGAGGGAGGGAGGAGGATTTGGCTTAGAGCTCAAAGAGGAGTAATAAAAATAAACCCAACCCTACATAGTGACGCTGTGCTACACTTATGCTAATTTGCTGCACTGTTTTCCCGATGTTTGATAAGTTTTCTCTGCAATAAAATCTTGAATTATTGAAGTAAAGCTATGATTGCACTCAGCCTTCCAATGCCTGTAAGGCACTGGCTTCACTTTATAGTCCTAAAACCTGCTGGTTCGTTCCCTTTAAGACCATGTGACAAAATCTAACTCTAATTTGTTGAATGCCAAGTAGCAGAAAGATGAAAAACACATTGTAAGAATGTTACGACTTAGCAATTTTGTAAACTACTTTCGAATAATGTTTTGTGAGGCTTTGTGATATTTATGCTTCCAAATTTCCATGGTAGAATTAAGGCTGCTCATGAAAATGCTAAAATCATTTATAAACCGATGTAGTGTTTCCATTGAATTTCAAACATGCTGTGTGAAAAAATGGCCTGTATAGAAATGATATGCAAGCTAAATCTACAAAATAAAAGCAAGCTAACATCGCCGAATGCCATAAACTCTAAGACGTACTCCTAAATGTATTTCTTTTCAAGAATTCTTGAGCTTTATGATACCATTCAGCAATAATCTGACGTGTGCCTCATGATTAAAGCTGAATAAATATTTCCCCTTCCATCAGTGTCTATATGCTAAAAGAAGTCATCAAATTCAAGTAAATTATTTTTTTATGCTGGAGAATCACAGTAAAATTGAGGAAACCAAACCTCAGTTTGTTATTATGACATAAATTGTTTGCACATCAGGAATATAAAATATTTATAATGACTTTGGTAGTCCTACTTGTTAAAAAATGGAATATATTTGTATATTCCAAAAAGATTATAGCAACTTGTTTTGAATGTTATTAAATACTTTAAATTAAACATTACTTTTTATGATCCATTGACTACTAAAACATTTTTTCATTGATGGCAGATATGCAGATATGAGTTTTTTTTTTAAATTGTAACAAATATGTAAGTTCTTTAGTCCTTTCTCAAAATGTAATGAATTCAAGTTGTTTCTCATTAGTATAGTAGCAGCGAAAAATGTTGCAAAATATCAAATAGTGATGAGCAAATTGTGAATCTTTGGGTTCACCAGGTTCAGTCGGACTTTAAATAAAAGTTCTGTTTGTGAACCGGGCTTGACCCAATGTGACCCTGGACTCAGAACCCCATATCAGTCAATGGGGACCCCAAATTCTGTGCTGGAAAATGACTGTAAAATGATTGAAGTAAGGGCTGGGGAGCTGCAAAAGGAAGCACAATGTGGTAATAACATGCCTACTGACCTGCAAACAAATGTGAATATGGAAATTACTTAAAGGGGTTCTGTCATGATAGAAATTACGGTTATATAGCTAGTAAATGAATACATTAAAACATTTAAGAGTGACCTCACAGAGACATATTTAGGAGTTTCCCCACAGAGTAACAATTTAAAAAGATACCTCCAGAGCCTGTTTTCACAGTTTACCAGCTTATCCAAGATTGGAAAAGTATCCACACAGAGCACCAATTTTCAAAAAGGCCCTTATGTAGTCAGTTTTTACAGCAGACCCACATAGCCAAGATTGGTAGAGTTCCCCGAACAAAAACAATTATAAAAAGGTCCTTAAATAGCCTGATTTCACAGGTGTCCCACGCAACCAAGATTGGCAGAGTTCCCTCACAGATTAACAATTATAAAAAGGTCCCTGCAGAGCCTGTTTTAGGGCTCATCCACCGAGCCAACATAGAAAGAGTTCCCCTACCAAGCCACAATTTAAAAAAGGACCCTAAAGAGAGAATTTTCAGTGTTCACCCACACAGCCAAGATGAGATGCATAGATGCACCAGGTTCTAAAGCTTAATCTCTTAAAAATCTGTTAGTCCACTGCACCAGACTAATCTACAAGAAGCTCTATTTGGCCACAAAATGAAAAACAAAAACAAAAATAATTAAGCAAAAAATTAGAAATAGCGTTGGCTTCCTTCTCCTTGGCCTCTTTAACCTACACTGCTATTTCCTCCTCCTCCACTTGGACCTCCTCCTCCTTAATTTTTTTTAGGGTGGGGATTCTATCTTAATGTAAGTTATTTTCCAAAACAAAACCAAAAACAAGACCGAAAATCAAACAATCAAACAAAAAGTATGTGTTAGCTACGTCCTCCACTACCTCATCGACCTGCACCACCACATCCACCTCAACCTCATTTTCCACTTCAACCTCCTCCTCCTGGTTTAAGTTTTTAATATTTTGGATTCTAGCTACTTTACATCGTTTTCTAAAAAAAATAAGGAAACAAAAAAGAAACAAAAGAAAAAAAAAATTGTTCTATCTCCTCTTCCGCCTCTTCACCTACAAGGCTACATTGGCCTCAACATCCTCCTCCACTTGAACCTCCTTCTCTTTGTTTTACTTTTCTATTTTTGGGGAGGATTCTACCTTAAAGTGTTGGCTACCTCCTACTCTTCTTCAACCAAAGCCGCCATGTCCACCTCAACCTCATTCTCTACATGGACCTCCTCCTTATCCTGGTTACATGTTATTTGTTATTCTCCCTTAATTTAATTCAACTTCCTAAACATAGCAAAATCCAAAAAAACACATTCTAAAAGCAGAAAACCTACAAAAAAGTGTTGGCTATCTCCTCCTTCTGATTCAAACCTTTTATTTAGCAGTGTGAAACAAGGGGGGGCTACATTTGGGGTGAAGCAGTGTAAAATAAGGGAGGCCACATGAGGGGAGAAGCTGTATGAATGGGGGCTACATAGGGGGAGATGCAGTATGAAACAAGGAGGGCCGCATAGGAGGCAGAGAAGCTGTATGAAAAAAGGGGACCACATATGGCGGAGAACAGTATGAAATGGGGGGAGCTTATGGGGGTCTATATATAT
This sequence comes from Allobates femoralis, assembly GCA_033576535.1. Classification (NCBI taxonomy): domain Eukaryota; kingdom Metazoa; phylum Chordata; class Amphibia; order Anura; family Aromobatidae; genus Allobates; species Allobates femoralis. The sequence goes on along the minus strand of JARQOC010000003.1, from coordinate 722,185,683 downwards.
ATATTACCTGGAGGATGTGCTGGACTGTATTTATTATTTGAGGCTCCAACTGGTCTGGCACAAATAATATGTACAGCCCAGCAGAAGCCTCCAGATGATATTTACAGACCTGCACAGCCTCATTGTTACATATACAGCCCACCTTGCAGTCTCTATATTATATATATACCGCCCAAACTGCAGCCTCTATATTGTATATACACAGCCCGCAGCTTCCATGTTATATCATGAATCGTAGTATGTGTTAAAGGGGCCCACTGAGACGGTTTCGCCTGGGGCCCACAAAAACCTGGAGCCGGCCCTGATACTATGTACTGTATATTGTTACGTTTTTATGTTTGAGACTTATAGTCTGTGTGTAAATAGTAAAGTGTTTTTAGTTCACTCCTTGTGTGTTGGCCTGTTTCTGCCAACAGGTGTTTTGATACTGCCCTACAGAGACGGTGAACAAGCTGCTGGCCTGTGGCCTGAAGGTGTGAGGTATGGAACTGCAAGACACTACAACCACTCCAGTAAAACAGGGTTGGCCAAGTACAGTTGTCAAAGGCAGAAAACAGAGCATGTTTTCAGGATTTCCCTAGCATTGTACAGGTGCTAGAATAATACATCACCTTTGCAGGTGATTCAATTAGCACCAGTACAATGCAAAGGAAATTCAGAAAACATGCACTGTTTTCAGACCTTGAGGACTGTAATTGGCCACCCCTGCTCTTGAGGTCTCTGTGAAAGTAGCCAGAGGGGCAAGAGGAATCCTTGAGCCCTTTCACCACAACTGCAGCTTTCCCTGGACTCTATTAGGCCCTGTGACCACGCTGCGTTGTTTGATATTTTTTCTAACCACATTAAGAACCTGCATAAAAATCTGCATGTCTATCTTGAGGTCAGAAGTGCTGTGGCCACGTAGCTTTTTTTGTATACTTGCACATGTGGTTCAGATTTCTTTTTTATGCAACAAAATCTGCAAAAAGAAAACACATTGGAACAGCACTTCAGAACTCTCATAGACTTTGCTGGCTTCAGGATAGACCTGCAGATTATCAAAATCTGCTTATAAAAAAAGCATTAAAAAACATGATGGGGCTACAGTGGGATTCACTGCTGCATGATGCTGGCTGTGTAACCGGATATAAAATAAATAATGGAAAAAAAGGTTTTTAGCCCCACCCTATTTTTAATTGTCAACTAAAGTTAGGCCTCTTTCACACATCTATGCAAACACGCACATCTGAGAGAGGCTGTTTTTGTTGGCCATGTGTTCGGCACCGTGTGACATATGTATGGTGTCCGTGTGACATCCGGATAGCACACATACAGCATTTCATTGTAAACTCGCCTGTCTTGCCTGTTTCTCCCTTTCGGGGCCCCTGCAGCTTACAGTTCAGTGAATAATCATGAGCTTAACGAGCGTCCCCTTAAGTGAAAAGGAGAGGAGCACCGCTAGAGTCAAGTAAGTGTAATATTTATTTTTATGCTTACAAATTTTTGCTACAGTCCGTGCAAATGGATGTCACACAGATGACATCCATGTACGGGATGTTTTTTGCACAGACTCTTTGACCTAAATGGGTCTGTGTTGCCAGCCTATAATGGACATGTCTCTATGTGGAGCACATGGATAGGCATCTGCTCCACATAAAGACACGTGTGCTCCACACAGAGACACGTTCCCTGCAGAATTATGGACATGTGAAATGTCCATTGATTAATGATGGTCTCAGTATGTCAGTACCTATGTTAGTACCTACAGCATATGTCGATACATACTGCACATGTGCCAGAGATCTTAAAGGGGACCTGTCACTCCCCTTGTGCATGGCAAACTAAATGCAGCACTGAATGCAGCATATCAGCTGCACTCAGGGAAGGGGTCCCCCATGTTTTTAACCCCCCTGTAAGCTTTAAAAAAGACTTTACAAGCTTTACAGATAAGAGGTGGCCTGGGTTGGATCTGAATAAGAGGTCCTCGCCGCTGGCACAATCCTCCTTACCTTCTCCTTGTTTGTTCCACCTCCTCTATATGTTTGCCGCCACCTCTTCTTCTGCTGGGTCTGCCCTCCTCTTCTCTTGCTCTCTGTCCATCACGCGGCCGCACAGCTCTTGGTGTGAGTGGCATTGCGTGGCGTCAGTGCCATATTCCCACCCTGCTGTTGCAATAAAGCACAAACAGAGCAGGCTCTGCCACTGATGTCACGCAATGCCGCTCACACCAAAAGCTGTGCGGCAGCGTGATTGAAAGACATCAGGAGAAGAGGAGGGCAGACCCAGCAGAACAGGAGGCGACGACAGACACATAAAGAGGGTGGAACAAACAAGGAGAAGGCAGGGAGGATTGTGCCAGCGGTGAGGACATCCTATTTAGATCCAACCCAGGCGACCTCTTATCTGTTAAGTTTGTAGTCATTTTTAAAGCTTACAGGGGAACTAGAAACATGGGGGAACCCCTTTCCTGAATGCAGCAGACATGCTGCATTCAGTGATGCATTTAGTTTGCCATGCACCAGAGGGGTGACAGGTCCTCTTTGAAGTAGGCACCTGAGGGCTGGGCTGGTATTTTCACTGGGTTGAGGGCTGATCATTATTGCCCCCCCCCCATGCTAAACAATAGCATCCCACAGCCACCACTGGAATATGTGCATTCATAAGAAGCTCCAATTCCTGGAACTTCACCTGTCTCTTCCACTTGCCATATACCAATGGCAAACTAGGTAATAAGGAGTAATGGCAGCTTTGCATTACCAGCTGGCTTTAAGGGCAAGATTCTTAATGTCAGGCCAATGTTACACTCAGCCATTAAGAAATTCAAGTAAATAGTAAAGAAGACACAACACAGACAGAAAAATTTTTTGTGAAGATTCCATCTTTAATACTCCTTCATATCCAACCTTAATCCTTTTGCGACAACTTCTTGATTGCAGGCTGCAATAAAGAACACAGCGTCCTGTCACCGCAGCCTCCAAACATTGAATAAACGAGCTATCAACTCCAGTTCGGTAATTGAGTTGCAAATAGAAAGCTGGTAATAACCCCTCATTTCCCAGTTTGTTACCACTGCATGTCAAGTTGAAGAGCTGTGTAAAGTGGTAGAAATTTTTGCTTCTTAAAATGTGCCAATTTCTGGGGCGGCTGTGGAATGCTATTCTATAGCATGGTAGGGGCCAAGAATAATGGGCCCTCGACCCACTGAGAATACCAGCCCTCAGCTGCCTACTTTAACCTTGGTTGGCAATTAAGTACAGGACAAGCCCAAGCAATTTTTTTCCCTTCTTTTTTTTGGGGGAGGGGGCACACGATGATGGCAGGTTCATTGCCATACACTAATATGTATGACTGCGGTGTGGATCTCTTTAGTATTGCACAGATGATAATTGAATCACATTCACTGGTGATGATTCCAAACCCTGTACAATACTAAGGAAAACCTGAAAACATTACATGTTGGCGACCCCAGAGGCCTGGTGTATGACAACCAAGCAAAGAAAGATTGTAGAAATGAGGTCTGATGGCAACAGCTAATCACAGATACTCTCACAGAGCATGAGCATTTGTGACTGACTTTTGCTGGTCAGTGAAGTGAATATACATGAATCTTAATGGGCAGGACCAGAAATAAGTGAGAGGGAGAGTGGACCCACACAGGGCCGCCATCAGGGGGTGACAGCCCTGACTGGAGTCAGGGGCCCCGAGCACAGGGGGGCCCGGCCATGACTCCTGGGGGCATGGCCATTTTGAGCAGGCTCCTCCAGGCCCCGTCGCCCATGTCTTGCAGGGCCCCCCCCCCATTAATCACCGCTGCCGGGCCCTGGAGTTGCGGGGAGAAGCTGCAGCAGGGAGCGGTAGGCGCCACCATGTTCTTTGTGGCCGGCGCCCACTAACTGTACAGCCGGTCAGTAGAGGTTGAGACTTCTACACAATGGCCGCGGTCTCCATTTAGCCGTGGCCCTTTTGTTGAAGTCTCAACTTCCACCGACCGGCTGTACAGTTAGTGAATGCAGCCGGCCACAAAGAACATGGCAGCGCCCACCACTAGCTGCCGCAGGCCCTCAGCTACTCCCCCGCAGGCAACTCCAGTCCTGCAGATGTGCCCTCTGGGCTCCGCATCCACAGCTCCCCTCGATGGTAAGTTATGGGGGGGTCCGGGGTAGGGATGGGGCCATATATAGGGAAGGAGGCTGTGGGGATGGAGACATGGAGGCTGTGGGGATGGAGACAGGGAGGCTGTGGGGATGGAGACAGGGAGGCTGCGGGGATGGAGACATGAAGGCTGTGGGGATGGAGACAGGGAGGCTGTGGGGAGACAGGGAGGCTGTGGGGAGACAGGGAGGCTGTGGGGAGACATGGAGGCTGTCGGAAGATAGGGAGGCTGTCAGGATGGAGGGATGCAGTGAGGATGGAGGGATGCAGTCAGGATGGAGGGATGCAGTCAGGATGGAGGGATGCAGTCAGGATGGAGGGAGGCTGTCGCTATGGAGGAAGGATGGAGAGAGGCTGTCAGGATGGAATAGGCTATTGGGATAGAGGGAGGCTGCCAGAATGGAGGACCGCTGTTGGGATGGAGGAAGTATGGAGGGAGGCTGTTAGGATGGAGGGACATTGATGGGATGGAGGGAGGCTATTGCGATGGAGGAAGGATGAAGGGAGGCTGTCAGGATGGAGGAAGGATGAAGTGAGGCTGTTGGGATGGAGGAAGGATGGAAGGAGGCTGTCAGGATGGAGGAAGGATGGAAGGAGGCTGTCAGGATGGAGGGAGGCTGTCGGGATGGAGGAACGCTGTTGGGATGGAGGAAGTATGGAGGGAGGCTGTCGGGATGGAGGAAGGATGGAAGGAGGCTGTCGGGATGGAGGAAAGATGGAGGGAGGCCGTCAGGATAGAGGGAGGCTGTCGGGATGGAGGGAGGCTGTCTGGATGGAGGAACGCTGTTGGGATGGAGGAAGTATGGAGGGAGGCTGTCAGGATGGAGGGACATTGTTGGGATGGAGGGAGGCTATCGTGATGGAGGAAGGATGAAGTGAGGCTGTTGGGATGGAGGAAGAATGGAAGGAGGCTGTCAGAATGGAGGAAGGATGAAGTGACGCTGTCGGGATGGAGGAAGGATGAAGTGAGGCTGTCGGAATGGAGGAAGGATAGAAGGAGGCTGTCAGGATGGAGGAAGGATGGAGGGAGGCTGTCTGAATGGAGGGAAGCAGTTGGGATGTTGTCTATATGGCTGGCAGCCATCTCTATTGTGTACGGCCAGCAGTAGTCTCTATTGTGTATTCTCTATTGTATATGACCAGCAGCAGGTTCTATTGTGTATTCTCTATTGTATGTATAGTCAGCAGCAGTCTCCATTGTGCATACGGTCTGCAGCCATCTCTATTGTGTATACAGGTAGCAGCTGTCTCTATTCTGTATTCTCTACTGTATATACAGCTATTGTGTTTAGCATTATAGAAAAGAAGTTGCAACACACATCAGTGGTGTTTATTCACTCTTCGTGGGGTTGTGCTTCAACAGGCATATAGTCAACAGGCATATGGCGGACTATATGCCTGTTGAAGTGCCACTTGCGGTGTGAAACGGCTATCGCCTTTGAGAACCCCTGTCTTCCCACCCGCACCATGTAAGACCACACGAAGAGGGAATAAACACCGTTGATCCTACGATGGTGCAACGTCATTTCTATAATGCTAACCGGAAGTGATGGCCCGCTAACTGGAAGTGTGCACCGGGTTGTCTGAGCGCTCAGTAGGCTGAATGCCGGTGCGCTGGTGATCAGGAAGGGGGCACCCTGAAGCGATCTGCAAGCTGCAGCTCTCCAGAAACACCGTGGACAGATTGGTGCTGGCACCAAGAATCGTCAGAACCGTGACTGATACAGACAGCTATTGTGTATTCAGCCCACAGCAGTCTCAAGTGTGTGTGTGTGTAATATATAATAGAGAGAGTGTAAAAAAAGGAAAAACAGCACAAAAAAATAAAAAAAAAAGTGGACTTTATTACCCAATGGCTTGGCCACGCATAGGGCAATAAAGTCCACTTTTTTCTATTTTTTTTGTGCTGTTTTTCTTTTTTTTTTTAATCTATTGTAAGGAACCATCTGGATTGCTGGTTGGGAAAGCTTTGCACATAAATTGAGGTAATTTTTGGTGCTGTTCCAATTTTTCACTATATATGTAATGTATGTTTGGTTGGAGGCGGATCTAGGGTGGAGGCGGAGCCTGGGTGGAGTCTGGGTGGAGTCTCAGGAGGTGGAGGCTGGGCAGAGTCTCAGGGGGGCCCCAAAATTTTGGCAGTCAGGGGCCCCGAAATTTCTAGTGGCATCCCTGGACCCACAAGCAAGCAAGCAGCAGGAGACTGGTAAGATGATCTGTGTGTTTCTGTGTGTGTTTGTCAGCTTTTGGACACCTTTGAAGGTATTTCCTATATGTTTCATGTTACCTGCCATTGATATCAATGGAGGTTGAAAAATTTGGTGAATTTTCGTTGACTTATTCAACAAACACTCCACATTTGGCGAACAGATCCAAATTCAAACACCATGGTGTTCGCTTATATTTAATCGCCGTAATCATTCTGACCTAGATGGTCATATTGCAAGCTCATTTTCTCACAGTAAAATTAATGCTTTAAATAAACCCCCCTCCCGAAAACAGTTGCACTTCTCTTCCTATTTCACCATATTTGGAATTTATTGCTTTCCAGTACAGAATATGATAAAATGGATGCTGTCATTCAAATGTATATGTGTAATTATGTCCACACAATGTTCCACAATAATCCTCAGCTAAGCTACATCCAGAAATCACAGGGAGCAGTTACATTAGAAAATGTGACCACTCACTGCGGCCTCCCAAACCCATTGATGGCAGTGTGGGAGCCGTGAATTTGAGAAGTGACATCAGAGACGTCACTGAAGTTCACAGCTAGCAGTTCTCAAGGTACCCTCTGTGAAGTCACTGCTGGACTGCTGCATTGCTCCACCACCATGTCATGTGCTGTTGGACTGTGTGAAATAGTAGCACTGCAGTCCGGCAATGAGTTCACAGGCGGGTACAGAGGAGACTGTGAGAACTGCTAGCTGTGAACTCCAGTGTCCTCACTAACATGCTCAAAGCGCAAACAGGCAATGTGAGGTTTGCAGGAAACAACAGACTGACTGTAGCCAATCACAGACCCTGTCACAGAGGGGGAAGCAGTGATTATTCATTTAGTTTAATGAGGAAGGAAAGACTCTGCCTGTTATCTTCTGGGGAATACGGTAAATACAGTGTGGACCATCTATATGGATACACCTAAATAAAGGGGGAATGGTTGGTGATATCAACTTCCTGTTTGTGGCACATTAGTATATGGGAGGGGGAAAACATTTCCAGATGGGTGGTGACCATGGCGGCCATTTTGGATCCAACTTTATTTTTTTCAATGGGAAGAGGGTCATGTGACACATCAAACGTATTGACGAATTCCTAAGAAAAACAATGGTGTGTTTGGTTTTAACGTAACTTTATTCTTTCATGAGTTATTTCAAGTTGATATCACCATTCATTTCCATTTTATTTAGGTGCATCCATATAGATGGCCCACCCTGTAAAATTGTCCTGCTTTAATACCCATATTGCTTTCTTTTGCAGCCCCTCAGCCCTTACTATGACCATTTTACAGAGCTTAATTTCAGGTCCCCATTGACTTATATGGGGGTCAGGTTCGGGTCACATTCGAGTCCCTAAACTGGCAAACCCGAACATCGATGGGCTTGCTCATCTCTAACCATGACATGATTTTATCTGGATGCATATATCTGTTTAGTCTGGACCCATGACTTTTACAGGAGCCTTATTACACCTTTGTACCTGGAGATCTAATACAGTTGTTTTCATGTAGCCTAATTATGTAAGGCTCAAGTGGCTTTATGGATAAAGACTGTAATATAAAAACTTTAAAAAATGATACTTTTGCAGACTAATATTAGTGCCTGATATGACTGTACTATTGATTCGTAGCCTCTTAACAAACACTTCCTAGTAGAATATTTCAAATCTATTCAACTATTTTGGTGCTATGGATATCAAAACTACAGGAAATCTGTATAATATCTGATGCATAACTTGTGTTTCAAGTCACAAAACCAATTATTTCTCATACCTAGTGAAGATTTCCCAAGAGGCATGTGCAGAAATCTGTATTTCAAGCCGCATGATGTTTAATGTATTAAGATATGACATAATGAAAGTCTTATTACGCACATCAATATAGTAATACTGCGGCAGGTAAGAACAGACAAGGGGATTGTGTCTATCCGTATCAATGTATGCAGTTTATTTGTCAGCCATCAGGAAGTCTTTCCAGTTTTACAGCTTAAACTTTTGCAGTTGTTTAGCTGCTTAGTACATTTATTGAAAACTGCTTGGCTTAACTCCACAATACACGTTAGAGAAGTTTACCATATGGAGCATTAATTAAAGCAAAAGACTGTTAAATGAGCAACATGAAACATTTTCTAATGTTGTTTTTGGATTATACTAAACTCATATAGATCTGTGTAACATGTGAAAATAAAAGAATGCAAGTAGCAGTCATTTGTTCCATTGTTTTGCTTGCTCCACCACTGCAGCCTGGTATCTGTATTTGGCAGGCGAGTCCTCATGGAACTCCAGACTTGGGAATATCTGGGCTTCCTCTATGTGTCACGTAATTAGGGTGTGCTGCAAAACAACTATGTATACAGTATATGAAACTGCTTACATTATCAAAGCATCCCTGATACTCATTAAAGATCATGAGCCATCACTGCAGAGATGGTTAATTGTCCTTATTCAAAACACTGATTAGTCTGATTTCTGTATGATGCAACATGAGGTAACAGCAGTACAGAGTCAATAACACAAACTACGGTATTTCCAAGCACACATACATACAGCCATGTTTATCTCTTCTTCTCTTTATTACATTTTTGCATTCGGGAAGTAATGCTTAAATATATACACATATATACATGTATATAAACGCATACACAGCAGGTGAAGTAAGTATTGCACAAGGCACCATTTTCAAAATAAATACATCTCTAAAGGTACTATTTTCATGAATTTCTTATCGGATATCTGTAAGGGTGCCATCACAGCTGGCGACGGCACCGGAGGTGTCAGCGGCGACTGGTGGGAGCGCGCACATTTTTGGCCCCCGCCAGCGTTGCCATCCCCCATTTACATGGGACGACACCTCCGGCGACACGACGCCAATTTGACAGGTGGCATCGCTGCAGGGGTGTCTCAAAACTCCAGCGGCGATGCAGTACAATGGGAGCCTATGGCTCCCATCGCCTGTCAGGTCGCCGGCGGCCGTTTACATGGGGCAATGTGGACCGCTCAGAGGCGCCGACATCGCCCCTTTACATTAGGCGACGCCAGGTGTGACGGCACCCTAACAACTCATCCAATTCACACAGGAAAAGAAATCTACCATAGATGTCCAAAAATTAAGTTATGTGCAATAATGAGATATGACACCGGGAAAAAGTATTGAACGCCAGAAGGCAAAAAGCTAAGAAAAGTCACGAGACCAGTTGAAATCAATTATTTGTAAGAAATCAGTCCTGACACTTAGTGAAAAATATATACTCGTGTATAAGCCGACTTTTTCAGCCCAAAAATTGGGCTGAAAAGTCCCCCCTCGGCTTATACACGAGTCATATACGGTGTGGTGTGGTGGGGGCTGTGTCCGGGCACTGCAGGAGGCAGGGGGAGGCGGGGGGAGGCTGCAGAATGAGCGGCACGTCACGTGGTGCCGCTCATTAATTATGCATGGGGAGCAGCGCATAGTACATTGCTGCTCCCCATGCACAATATAGCCTCCCCCGCTGCCTCCCGCCCCCCCCATGTATACAGAGGCCCCCCAGCAGGGGTAATCTCACCCCCTCGATCTGCAGGCACCCGGGTCCCCCAGCTGCTCCGTCTGCGTGCGTGGCTTCTAATACCGGCGTCCTCCCCGCTCTTCCTGTTTGAATGTGATCATGTGACTCCTGGGGGGGGGCCTGTATTACCCCTGCTGGGGGGGGCCTGTATTACCCCTGCTGGGGTGGCCTGTATTACCCCTGCTGGGGGGGCCTGTATTACTCCTGCTGGGGGGGCCTGTATTACCCCTGCTGAGGCTGTATTACCCCTACAGGGGGGCCTGTATTACCCCTGCAGGGAGGCCTGTATTACCCTGCTGGGGGGGCCTGAATTACCCCTGCTGGGGGGCCTGTATTACCCCTGCTGGGGGGCCTATATTACCCCTGCTGGCGGCAACTGTATACTAGTTATGACTGCTATATACAGGGATGGTGGGCTATATACCAGTGATAGGGGGCTTTATAACAGGACGTTGGTCTGCTGCATTGGTAGTTTACTGTTTCTATTTAAAATAAAAGTTCAACATTTTATTCGTATCTATTTTCATTTTTAAAATTTTTCAGTACCGGTAGCTGCTGCATTGTCCACCCTAGGCTTATACGCGAGTCAATAGGTTTTCCAAGTTTTTGGGGGCAAAAGTAGGGGGGTCGGCTTATACACGGGTCGGCTTATACACGAGTATATACGGTAATTTTAGCTGGTTCAACTGACAGCCTATAAAAAGGTGTCTCCTTACCAAAATGCCACACAAGAAACATCTCATGATGGGTAAAACCAGTGAGCTGTCTCAACACCTTTGCAATCTTATTGCAAGTGCGTTTAAAGTTATGCTCAAGAACATTTACACAAGTCTGTAATGTGAAATGATAGGAGAATATAGTCTGGTCAAATAACATCAAAATTGAACAATTTGGATACCATAATACCATTTTTGGAGGCCATAAGGCACTGCATATCACAACAAAAGAAAAACATACAAACAGTAAAGTTTGGAGATGGGATCATCATGGTGTGTGGCTTTTTTTTTAATCATTTGGCACTGAAAAACTTTATATAATTGAAGATAGGATTTAAGAACAAATGTACCATAATATTCTTGATGAAATCTGCTGCCATCTAGCAGGATTATGAAGATGAAATGAAGATGGACATTTCAGCAAGAAATTAATTCCAAACACACAGCCAAAGAAACTCTCAATTGGTTTCAGAAAAAGAAAATAAAGATGATATAATGGCAAAGCCGATCGCCTGACCTGAATCCAATAGAAAATTTATGCATGAAACTAAACTAAATTAAAGCTCAGAGTTCTTTGAAGGAGCCCAAGGAACCTTCAATATTTGAAGAGTGTTTTTGTGGAAAAATGAGGCAAATTCACACATGAACAATGCATGTGACTAGTTTCACTATAGAGACGGTGTCTTGAAGCTATTATCACCCAGCAAGACGTTTCTACGAAGTATTAAATAAAATTCGGTAAGCGTGTTCAATAAATTTTCCCTGTTTAATTTCTCTTTATTGCACATCACTAAATTTATGGTCTTGAGAAATTCATGTCAATAGCACATTTAGAAATATATTTACTTAGAAAATTTACTGATGATTTAAGTTCTTTTTTCCCCCACTAGTTATTGTTTGTATAGATATATACCATATTTTTCAGACTATAAGATGCACTTTTTACCCCCACATTTTGGGGAAAGTGGGGGTGCATCTTATAGTCTGAATCTACTGCTGTGTTGGCTGTGGGACTGTGCTGGGGAAAGCAGCGGCCTTCGAGCGGCATCTGGAGGCTGGAGCAGGCTGCAGAAGCAGCAGGTGGTCACGTGGGCCTGCTCACTAGGTTCATGTAATATGCATTACATCCCCTTGTCCCCCACCTCTCAGAACTGAGAGGTGGGTGGGAAAGTGGCACATATTACTTGGGCCTAATGAGTGGGTCCACGTGATCAGTGGCTGCAGCTGCAGCCCCATGCGATCCTGTGTTAATAGTCAATGCTATCCACGCATCTTTCATCGCGTGAAAAGCAGTGACTATCCCGGTGATGGATGATCATATCTCTCTATCTCTCCCTGCACTGCAACCATCCCCATGTCATGCCAGCATCCATTTATTTGAGCGGCAAAGCATAGTGACGTCATCGCTGCATGCACCGCTCACATGATTAGGTGCCTGGGACAAGCAGACAGAAGGATGGTGCACGCTACATGGAGCGATGGAGAGGTGAATATGATTGTTTATTTTTTAAGGGTGCCCCAGCATGGGGGCCATAACCAGAATGGGGGTCATGTACCAGAATGGGGGTCATATCCAGGATGGGGGGCCATGTACCAGCATGAGGGCCATATGCAGGATGGAGGCCATGTACCAGCATGGGGGCCATACCCAGGATGGGGGGCCATGTACAAACATTGGGGCCATACCCAGGATGGGGGGCATGTACCAGCTTGAGGGCTATATCCAGGGTAAGGGCTATGTATGAGCATGTGGGCCATATCAAGACTAAGGGACCATGTTCCAGCATGAGGGCCATATCCAGGATGGGGCCATGTACCAGATGGGGTCCATATGTGGCGCCCCACCGGGTGAGCCGCCATCAGAGGTACTGCATTCCCACAGTTAGGGGATGTAGTGCCCCTGTTCTCCAGGTGCTGGGATGGTGCAGTGGAGCCCAAAACACAACACACACACGCAGTGACAGGCCCCTGGGACAGTGGGTGGACCCTGGAGGAGGACTCAGGCCACAAAAGGGGGACAGGACAGTGTTAGGGAGGGAGTCAGTAGTAGGAGACCGGAGAAGTAACATCAACTGACGAGTAGTGGTAGTCGGGAGTGTAGAGGCGGTGTGGTGCCGTCTCCCGCAGGTTGAAGCAACACCACCACGCTCGCCCGCGGGAGAGAGAGAACTGACTGGTAGAGACAGAGAAGAACCCTTGGGGTGCGGAGAAGTCAGCGAACACCCGCACGCCCGAATCTGACAAGACAGAGGGGTTGATGGATGAGACAGGGACCCAGCCCTGCAGACGGTGCAGAAGCTGCATGCTCGAGCCGTAAATCCCATAGACCCCAGACTTCTACAGGAAGCTGTGGCCAAACACCCAACACATCTTGAGGAAAGAGGCCGAACTAGGAAGCAACTCCCAGAAGAGTGACCTAATAGCGCCCGGGACCTACAAGCACCTGTGACCACTGGTACTTGAGATCTGTGTGTCAGAGAGTGTTGAGAGCCTGGGGAGCAGAGTGACATTACGCTCGCCTCAGAGAACTACCCCTTATAGTGCTGAGAGAGACTCACCAGAGACTGAGTCACCAAGGAAGAGGGTAGGGGCACCAACCATGGCTTGACTGCACTAAATAGGCTCTGGAGAAAAAGCGAACCTGATACTGGCAGGATCGTACCCTGCGGCCATGTTTAACACCTAAGTAAAAGTAATGGAACTGCAGCTGTGGTGTGAGAGACTTTTATTTACGGCAACCATCAGCTGCAGAGGCCGCCTGAAACACCAAGAGTACTGTGAACTGAGTGACCAACTGCCAAGGTACGAGCCAGGGAAAACCACTCCACTGCCCTGGTGACTATTTTCCACCTGCGAGGAGTGGGACTATCTAAGCTGCCGATCACCATCCCCAGAGGTTCTGAAGCAGCAGTGGCCACCCTGGCCACATGCTGCAGGTGGCATCACGAATACCCCTTTTATCCACTCAGGCTTTCCCTAACATCACCCTCGTTTATTTAAGTGACACCGCCAGGGTCACGGGACCGGATCTCAGCCCCCCGTCTGTCCCCGTGAAAAGAACCGAGAAGTGAAGATGTGAGAACAACTAGTAACTTCCCGGTACCGAGTCTTCCCCAGCCCTGGAGTGGGCAAGTCACATATCCAGGATGGGGGCCATGTACCAACATGGGGCCATATCCAGAATGGGGGGCCATGTATCAGCATGGAGGCCATATCCAGGAAGGAGTTCCATGTACCAAGATGGGAGATCATCTCCAGGATGGGGGGCCATGTAAAAGCATGGGGGCCATATCCATGATGGTGGATAATCTCCAGGATAGGGGGGCATGTACCAGGATGGAGGATTATCTTCAGGATGGGGGGCCATGTACTAGGATGGTGGCCATATCCATGATAGTGGATCATCTCTAGGATGAAGAGCCATGTATCAGAATAGGGGATCATCTCCAGGATGATGGGGCCATGTACCAGGATGGGGGATCATCTCCAGGATGGGGAAGCCATATATACCATAATGGGAGACATACAGCGTATATGGAAAGTATTCAGACCTCTTTAAATTTCTCACGCTATGTTTAATTGCAGCCATTTGGTAAATTCAAAAGTTGTTCTTTTGCCTTAATTTTTTGCAAATTTATTAAAAAATAAAAACTGAAACAACATATGGTCATAAGTATTTAGACCCTTTGCTCAGACAGACCCCCTTGAGATGGTTCTACTCCTTCATTGGCGTCCAGCTGTGTTTAATTAAACTGATAGGACCTGATTTGGAAAGGCACACACCTGTCTATATAAGACCTTACAGCTCACAGCGCATGTCAGATCAAATGAGAATCATGAGGTCAGAGGAATTGCTCAAGAAGCTCAAAGACAAGGCAAGGCACAGATCTGGCCAAGGTTACAAAAGAATGTATGCAGGACTCAAGGTTCCTAAGAGCAAAGTGGCTTCCATAATGCTTAAATGGAAGAAGTTTGAGATCACCAGAAGTATTCCTAGACCTGGCCGTCCAGCCAAACTGAGCAATCGTGGGAGAAGAGGCTTGGTGAGAGAGGTAAAAAAGAACCCCAAGATCACTGTGGCTGAGCTCTACAGATGCAGTAGGGAGATAGGAGAAAGTTCTACAAAGTCAACTATCACTGCAGCCCTTCACCAGTCAGGTCTTTATGGCAGAGTGGCCCAATGGAGGCCTCTCCTCAGTACAAGACATATGAAAGCCCACATAGAGTTTGCAAAAAATCACATGAAGGACTCCCATACTATGAGAAATAGGATTCTCTTGTCTAATGAGACGAAGATAGAATTTTTGGTGATAATTCTTAGGGCCACGTCACACACACAAATATCTGTGCAGATATTGTTCGCACATCTCTGGTTGCAATGAAATCATGGCCATATTGTTCCATTTTGTAGCAGTATACAAATGGAGCCATGTGTCCATGATTTCACTGCAACCAGAGATCTGCGAACAATATCTGCACAGATATCTGTGTGTGTGACGTGGCCCTTAGTAGTATATGTGGAGAAAACCAGGCACTGCTCATCACTTGCCCAATACAATCACAAATGGAAATATAGTGGTGGCAGCACCATGCTATTAGGGTGTTTTTCAGATGCAGGGACACGACGACTGGTTGCAATTGAAGGAAACATGAATGTGGACAAGTACAGAGATATTGTGGATGAAAACCTCTTCCAGAGTGCTCTGAATTTCAGACTTGGACGAAGGTTTGTGGCGCCCAAGATGGTCAGGCGTCACACCGGGGTATTACACCCATAAAAGCGGTGGAATTTTCCCCAACTGTAGGTGGATGCAGAGGCAAGTGGGAGGGACCCAATCCCAGCACTTCCACACCAACTTAGGGGATGGAAGGAGCACATACCATAGGAGGGAGGAGAGTTGGGAGGACAGAACAGGAAAGTTGCAGACTGCACCTGGGGAAGATGAAAGGGGGTCCTGAGGGGACCTTGAGCCACCCAGAAGGCTACCTGTTATACATCTGTACCGAACTGTGAACGCTGTTTCAATAGATGCTTGTTTCCAGTAAAGTAACATACTGTATATACTCGTGTATAAGCCGAGTTTTTCAGCCCAAAAATCGGCTTATACACGGGTCAATACGGTAATCCTATGGTGGGGAGGCTGGAGGAGGCGGGGGGAGGCTGATGACTGAGCGGCACATCATGTGGTGCCGCTCATTAGATGTGCACGGCTCCCCCCGCCCATCACAGCGGCAGGGGGAGCCGTGCATACAGCCCCCCAGTGTATACAGGCAGCCCCCAGTGGCACTAGCCCCCCCATCATGTGAAGAGCCCCCCACACTGTGCAGAGCCCCCCGCTGCATTATCTTACCATCCAGGGTCTTCTTCACCACGGGTCCTCCAGTCATCCTCGCGCGCTGTGTTCGGGTCTCACGTGACCTGGCGCGATGACGTCATCCCACTGCGACCGCCGGGTCACATGAGACCGGGAACACAGCGCGCGAGGATGGACTGGAGGACCCGCGGTGAAGAAGACCCTGGATGGTAAGATAATGCAGCGGTGGGGCTCTGCAAAGTGTGGGGGGCTCTTCACATGATGGGGGGGGGCGAGTGCCACTGGGGCCTGCTGTATACCCCAGGGGGCCTGCTGTATACCCCAGGGGGCCTGCTTATATCCCTGGGGGCCTGCTTATACCCCTGGGGGCCTGCTGTATACCCCTGGGGGCCTGCTTATACCCCTGGGGGCCTGCTGTATACCCATGGGGCCTGCTCAAGTGCATGACCTTACATTTATCCCCATTAAAATTCATTTGTCATTTATCAGCCCAAGTTTCTAGTTTACATAAATCCTCCTCTGTATTGATTACCCTACAGAGTTTAGTGTCATCTTCAAATATTGAGATTCTACTCTGTATGCCCTTACAAGGTCATTGATAAATATATTAAAAAGAAGCGGGCCCAGCACTGACCCGTGTGGTACACCACTGTTAACTGTGACCCATTCTGAATGTTTTCCATTAATAACCACCTTTTGTTTCCTATCACTAAGCCAGTTCTTAACCCACTTACACATATTTTCCCCTATCCCCATTGCTCTCATTTTATGTATCAACCTTTTGTGTTGCACCGTATCAAAAGCTTTTGAAAAGTCCATATGCACCACGTCCACTGCATTTCTTTGGTCCAGTCCAGAACTTATCTCTTCATAGAAGCTTATCAGATTAGTTTGACAGGAACGGTCCCTCGTAAACCCATGTTGATATTGGGTCATAAGGTTATTTTTCTTTAGATACTCCAGTATAGCATCTCTTAGAAAACCCTCTAGGATTTTACCCACAGTAGAGGTTAAGCTTATTGGCCTATAATTTCCAAGTCCAGTTTTTGTCCCCTTTTTGAATATTGGCACCATATTTGCTATATGCTAGTCTGTGGTACAAACCTTGTTATTATGGAATCTTTAAATATTAAAAATAAAGGTCTATCTATCTGTGCTATTGTAAAGGTATATAATATTTCATCTCATCATATTCATTCATCTGATGTGACTTTGCTTTGATGTCACCCATCTTTCTGTGCTATTGTAATGGTGTAGAATCATTTTAATCTTAGATTGTTCAGGAATGCAGTAATAAGGTCATCTGTATGTAAGGCTTTATAGCCCACTTTGGCCTGCAACCCTGTTTATTTATCTGATTTGCATGTTTCCATGCTGTCTTAATTTAGTGTGATTGATTGTTTAATGAGTTAAATTGACCCTGATCTAAGCACAAGCTCCCCTATAAATGTAGACATAGCCTAGTGGTAGCATATGATACTGGGGTTGCATATGATGTGCAAATTTAAATAAGTGCAGATTTTAAGAAGTGCAATATGCAGTTATACTGGGCAGTTAAACGGGGCAGGAAATGGGCAAGTCATGCCAGACAAACAAGCACATATATAACAAACTTCTTGCATGGAGAGTGGAATGATCATGGATATCTCTCACCTGCATGTTGAACTTTGCATGGCTCTACAAAGGCAACTGCACTTTTTTTTTTTTTTCTTCCTTCTTTTTTATCCCCTGGATTATCCATCCACCGTTGGCAACTTATATATATTTATCATCTCATCTGTCTCTGAATGACTCCTCTGCCGCATGGACCCCCCCGGCTATATCTGACACCCAGCTGCATCGTATCCTGACTGCACCTCAGCATCTCGCCCCCAGCAGCACCTGATCGCATCGACAGCTGCATCTGAATCTCATCCACGGCTGCATCTCACCCACACTATTGTACATACATCTTTTCTCTGACTGCACTGCATCACCCTGCTTCACCTGGACTGCCTGGACTTGATTGGCACTCATCCGCTTTGCACACCCTTCCTGCTGCACCTGTCCCCTGTCGCTCCTGACCCCTGCCTCTATCTCACCCCTCCTGCTGCTCCTATCCTCCTGTCCCCTGCCTCCATCCCAACCCCGGCTGCACCTCCTCCTCTCAGCTGCTGTTGCCCGCTGCCACATCTCACTCCCACTGAATCCTATACCCCATGCAAAGTTTTCCCTTCTCTTCACACTCACTCCTATCCTACTCCACTTCCTACAACCCCCCTCTGTCTCTCCTCCCGACAACACAATAACACTCTCCCCCTACATCCTACCTAGCAATCTCACCCAATCCTCTGAACTCTTCCTTCACACCCAAGCCGTTATCTCCAAACCTGCCCGCCCACCACACAAGCTCTCATGCCCCCATCTCCTGACCCTCTCCCTCCTCCTCTTTCTTGCTGGCGACATCTCCGCTAATACCGGTTTCCCCCAACACATCCCCACAATCACCCCTAGCCAACGCCCATTCCCCACCTTTAACATCCGCAACCCCTGCAACCTTACACTTATCCCCCAAGCCGCCACTCCCCAATCACACTCTCTGGCGCACTCTGGAATGCCCGCTCAGTATGCAATAAACTCACCTTCATCTACGACCTCTTCATCACCAAAAAACTCTCTTTTCTTGGCATCACGGAAACATGGCTCACCCCCTCCGACACAACCTCCCCCGCCGCCCTCTCCTATGGCGGACTCACCCTATCCAACACCCCCCTGCCCCAGCAACTCCCGCGGCGGAGGTGTTGGCCTACTCCTGGCCAACAGCTGCTCCTTCACCCCAATTACACCACCCCCCTCTGCCTCCCTCCCCTCATTCGAGGCGCACTCCGTGCGTATCTTCTCCCCCTGCAACCTCCAACTGGCTGTCGTCTACTGCCCTCCAGGATCCTCGTCCACCTTCTTCGACCACTTCACAACCTGGCTTCTCCACCTCCTCTCCTCCGACATCCCCACCATCATCATGGGCGACTTCAACATCCCATTGATAAACCCCACGCTGAGGCCTCAAGACTCCTCTCTCTAACCTCCTGCTTCGGCCTCTGCCAATGGTCCTCCTCAGCCACACACAATAACGGTCACACACTAGACCTCGTCTTCACCCGCCTCTGTTCCCTCAATGACCTCACAAACTCAACCCCCCTTCTATCTGACCACAACCTGCTGACCTTCTCCGCCCTCAAACCCCCCCCCTACCACCACGCTCTCCCCTCTCCGGAAACTCCCCCACCCCCGAAGAAACCTCAAGCTCATTAATTTCCACTCACTCGCCTCCTCCCTCCTCCCTCTTTCTGACTTAGCCGCCTCTCATGACGCTGACGCTGTCGCCACCCTCTACAACACCACTCTGGCCACAGCCCTCGACCAGGCCGCCCCTCTCTCATACAACAAAACCCATGCACACAGACAACCCTGGCTCACCGTCAGCACCAAAAAACTTTGACGGACGTCCAGGGTAGCTGTACGGAGATGGAAGAAATCCAACTCCGCAACGCACCTCGCTTTGTACAAACAGTCCCTCATCGACTTCAAGACAGCACTGATCACTGCAAAACAAGCTTTCTTCTCGTCTCTCATTAGCTCCCTCTCCCACAATCCCAAGCAACTTTTCATAACCTTGAATGCCCTACTCCGTTCCCCCGCACCTTCTCCCTCTCCTCTCATCACCGCTGACGACTTTGCCAGCTTCTTTAAACAGAAGTTCGACAAAATCAGTGAAAGCTTTGATTCCCAATCCACTCGGCCCCCCCTCTCTATCACCCTCGACCAAAAGTAACTTCCCCTCCATGACTGAAGTGCGTTTCTCCTCCCTTCTAGCATGATCACACCTCACCACTTGTGCCCTCGACCCTCTCCCCTCCCATCTCATTCCTAACCTCACCACTGTCCTTATCCCCGCCCTATCCCATCTCTTCGACATATCACTTACCAATGGCGTCTTCCCCTCATCCTTTAAACATGCCCTCATCACACCCGTCCTCAAAAAACGCTCCCACGACCCCGCAACAGTCTCCAACTATCGTCTTATATCTCTCCTCCCCTTCGCCTCAAAATTGCTTGAGCAACATGTCTACTCCGAACTGTCCTCCCATCTCTCCTCATGCTCCCTCTTTGACTGCCTGCAATCCGGTTTCTGAGCCCACCACTCCACCGAAACAGCCCTAACCAAAGTCACCAATGACCTACTGACTGCCAAGAGCAAGCGACACTACTCCATCTTTCTCCTTGACCTCTATGCTTCCTTTGGCACAGTCGACCACTCCCTCCTGCTTCAAATTCTAGAATCCCTTGGCATCACTGACCTAGCCCTCTCCTGGATCTCCTCATACAGACCGGACATTCATCGTCACCCCCTCCAACACCTCCTCCTCGCCCAACACCCTATCTGTTGGAGTTCCCCAAGGCTCAGTCCTGGGACCCTTACTCTTCTCCATCTACACCCTCGGCCAACTCATCGAGTCCCACGGCCTCCAATACCACCTTTACGCCGACGACACCCAGCTCTACCTCTCTGGCCCTGACATCACATCCCACACTGTAAGTCCACCATCTCATCCTTCTTCTCCGCTCGTTTCCTCAAACTCAACATGGATAAAACAGAGTTCACCGTCTTCCCCCCAAGTCGCTTTTCCCCCTACCCGACCTAACCATCACTGTCAACGACTGCACACTCTCACCTGTCCCCCATACCAAGTGCCTCGGTGTAATCCTTTCCACTTGAGAAAGAGGGCGCTACACCATCAAAACATGTCGTGGTGACAGAGGTTTTCTTAATAAAGGACTTTCCACCGATTAGGATCCTGGCTTTGTTCTGAGCGCTCAAGAGACCGTGATAATTGCTTTACTACATTTGTTCTCTCCTGGAGGACACGGCAGGAGCTGCTCGTCTTTAGCTCCAGGACCTGTATCACTGTGGCAACGGCTATTACAGGAGACAAAGGACCTGTCTACGTCAGCGTGCCCGGTTTACATGGGACACGAGGAGGTGGAGCTTGGGCAACACTAGGAAGCGAGCGGGGACGCTGCTGCAGACCAGGCTGGGGCCGCAATCCTTCCTTTTTACATCCACTGCAGATTATCCAGGACAGGAGGGAAACCCTTGTTGCTGCTCACACCCTAACCAGTGTTGTGCATGGACTTCACAACACTAATAGGTTAGTAATTACTCAGCCACTCATTTACTGAGTTTTTGATGATATTGCGCCCCCTTTTCTCTCTTTGTGTCTCCTCGCTGTAATCCTCGACACTGCCCTCTCCTTCAAGCCACACATCCAGGCCCTCGCCACCTCCTGCCACCTCCAGCTTAAAAACATATCCGCTCCTTCCTTGACCATGACACTGTCAAAACACTTGTCCATGCCCTAATTTTCTCCCGCCTCGACTACTGCAACCTCCTGTTCACTGGCCTCCCCGCTTCCTCCCTTGCACCCCTCCAAACCATCTTCAATTCCTTTGCCCGACTGATCCACCTGTCGCCCCATTACTCCCCCATCTCCCCCTCTGCGAAGCCCTCCACTGGCTCCCTACTTCCCCGAGATCCAAGTTCAAAACCCTAACCCTAACATACAAGGCCATCCATAATCGGTCCCCCCCATACATCTCTGACTTGGTCTCCCGATACCACCCCTCACGCAATCTGCGCTCCTCTCAAGAACTCCTTCTCTTCTCCCCCGCATCTCCACCTCCCACAACCGCATTCAAGACTTCTCTCGTGCATCCGCCATACTCTGGAACTCTCTTCCACACCACAACAGACACTCCCCTACCCTGGGAACCTTCAAGAAAAACCTAAAGACCCACCTCTTCCTTCAAGCCTATAACCCACTCTGAGACCTAATCCGCTGCACCATCTCACCTCTCCCCCTCCTTCTGTCTCTGACCCATCCCCTATAGACTGTGAGCCCTTGTGGACAGGATCTCTGCCCTAATGTACCTGTATCATTTAGTCGTCGTTATTAATGTTCTCATCCTTGTTTTGCCCTTGCACATGTAAAACGCCATGGAACCAATGACGCTATATAAATAAATAATAATAATAATAATAATAATCTATGACAGTACTATGAAAGTAGCCAGGAAAGAGTGAACTTGTCTCTGTGTCTCTGTGCTACCGCCATTGAACCCCTCTACTTCTACTTAACGCTGCCCCGGAGGCCCAGTTTTACCTGTAGAAAGCTATACCACTTATCCGCAATACCAACGCCCACCGGCGGAGGACTGTGGCGGCGTTGGTGACCTCTCCCCAGGTACTACAGCTGGCATCACGAAATAACTTTTACTTCATCACATTCAATTTATCCCCCTCATTAGGAGTCCGCCCCATGGTCACGGGCTCAGGCATCGCCACCAATGATTCCTCCAGACCTCGCGCCTGAAACACGAGTACCCGGCACTGGGCACAACATCTCCTTTCTGGCGCTGTGAACAGGATCTCGTGCCCGGTGTTACCGGGTTCTGTGTGCCTTGGAACTTTGAACTGTGTGCAAAAGAACTTTTCCTGTCAAGAAAAGGTAGAAAGGTCAGGCACAATCGCACTGTGTCACTTGATTAAACCCTCAGAGCGTGCGACTCCCGTATCTGGTGGTGCACGTGTGCGAGTTGAGAAAAGTCAAATACTGTATCAAATAGAAATAACACGGCAACTCACCACGGGAAGCGCTTCAAGATTTTTATTCCGTGCGATTCATCACGGACAAGCAGGGAAGGGAGGTAGTGCTGAGGATAGGTGACGGTTCCCCGTTTCGCAGCGAGACTCGCTGCTTCTACGGACCACACTGAGTGTGGTCCGTAGAAGCAGCGAGTCTCGCTGCGAAACGGGGAACCGTCACCTATCCTCAGCACTACCTCCCTTCCCTGCTTGTCCGTGATGAATCGCACGGAATAAAAATCTTGAAGAGCTTCCCGTGGTGAGTTGCCGTGTTATTTCTATTTGATACAGTATTTTCCTGTCATTGCTTGGCGCCAAAAATGGGTTCCCACCATTCCAGCCAGGAGACCCAAGATGGCGCTGTAGCTAAAAAGCTGACCATGTGCAGGTCCTGGGGTGTGCCTCTGCCCCTAGAAGGACGACCAGGATGGAGGCACAAAAATGGAAGTGGTCTCAGGGTCGCCGCCGATAAGAAGACAAACCGGAAGAGAATGATGGAGTTGAGAAGGAGCCTTTGTACCCGTCAGCATGGCGGCACCCCATTGGCATGACATAGTGCGCGAGGTCGAGGAGCAGACCAGAATCGCAAGTGGGGATCCGGCAGCTGCCTCCCTCTTGACACTGGAAGGAGATGCCGACTTTTGGAGAGTCAATTTTGGCCGGCTCCGCCAAGACATGGAGGAAGCTTTGGAGTGGGTGTGCCAACGGTGGAGCGCTGAACGGACCTGTGAGCTGATGAGCATGTGGGAAAACCGAGAAGCAAGAGAAGCAGCCGTCGCAGCGCAAGTGATTGTGGAATACCGTGCCTCCTTACCACCTGTACCGCCACCCGTCCAAACCCGGAACGCAGGCACCCAAACTAAAGCCCCGGCTGAATGGCTGAATCACCGTCCGAATCCTTCAACTGTTCCCAGATAGAGCCAGCACCGCCGTCCCCAGAAGAACCTGATGTTGTGGTGGAAGCTGAGGAAGAGGGAGATGGGACTGCCCTTGAGGACCCAGAGGATGGCGAGAGAGCCTCAGGAGGGAGCACCCCGGAGGCCGCTTTGCATGGTGGACTGTGTGGCAGCAACACCGGCGAGGTGTCTGCATCTCCTTAGGCGCGTCAGAAACCAGAGCAACGCCACGAGTCCCAACCAGCAACCCCACCTGAGTACCAGTCCCCCCTGAACCAGCGTAACCAACAAGCACGGCAACGACGAATGGAAGAATGGTGGCAAAGAGAACAAGCTACCCGGCGGCTCCGCGATGAAGCACATGCACAGCCCTCATTTCCTTTGGGGTTACGCAGACAAGGAACAGTTGTAACCTTGTACCAGGACGAAGGATGGGGATTTATCTGAGAGCCCGGATCAAAAGAAGATGTCTTTTCGCCAGGAGAGATGTAGAGTCCTATCTGCAGCCGGACCGTGATCTCTACCGAGGTGAGCAAGTGACATTTGAAAGGCATGCAGGACCAATGGACTGGTTTGCCATTCGTGTGTCCCGTTTTGACTAGACTTTCATATAAAGACTCAATATGTACATTTATTTATGTACTTTTATTGCTGCAAGATGAATATTGCCCCTTTTTGTTTTGAACAATGAGTAACCATAGACTCTTTTGTGTCGTTATAATAATGCACAGTTGGCACCGATCCCCGTTGGGCCAATGTGGACTCTAAAGTTGAATATAAGCAGAATGTTAATCGGAGAGTAAGATCTTTACCAATGGGTGACCCGAGGGCCGTGGGGTCTAACATAATAACTGCTGTGTGTTAGTAACGTTTAAAGATAATGTGCCTCCTGGTAGCAGGAAGAAAAACTAAATATGCTTGATTGTATATAGTTTACCTGTTGTTGTTGATGATGGAAGAAAAAGAAACTTTTCTCTCCCCGGTTTTTAGGTGCCTATACTCGTGGACGAGTATGTTTTATTAGGGGGGTATGTGGCGCCCCAGATGGTCAGGCGTCACACTGAGGTATTACACTCATAAAAGCGGTGTAATTTTCCCCAACTGTAGGTGGCTGCAGAGGCAGGTGGGAGGGACCCAATCTCAGCACTCCCACACCAAGTTAGGGGATGGAAGGAGCACATATCCTAGGAGGGAGGAGAGTCGGGAGGACAGAACAGGAAAGTTGCAGACTGCACCTGAGGGAAGATGAAAAGGGATCCTGAGGGGACCTTGAGAGAGGGTGCCTGACACGTGAGTGAGTCTTGGCCTGAAAGGGAATGGGGGAAACCCAGTGCAGAGCGACCATACTCCGAGGAGCTTCCCCAGTCCACCAAAGAAAGCCGGATCCGAGGAAATAGCCAGAGTCCAGCTCTGAAGTCGTCAACCGGCTGCTGCGGTTTGTTTACCGGCCACAGCACCCTGCCGTTACGGAGTGGTCCACCCGTGATTCCATAGAGGTCGAGTTTGAAGTTGGAGAGGCAGAAGGGAAGGAAAGGAGCCCCAGGATTACCTCGAGGGAACAGGGAAAAGACTTATCCTAGGCAGGGAATACAGGACACAGGTTTGTCACCTACGGTATACCACGGGTACCTCCATACCGCTTTGCATCCTCTTACAGCCACCCAGAAGGCTACCTGTTATACATCTGTACCGAACTATGAAAACTGTATCAATGGATGCTTTTTTCCAGTAAAGTAGCCGGGAGAGATTGAAATTGTCTCTGTGTCTCTGTGCTACCGCCATTGAACCCCTCTACTTCTACTTAATGCTGCCCCGGAAGCCGCAATACCAACACCTCCGGAGGACTGTGGCGGCACTGGTGACCTCTCACTAGGTACTACAGGTTCGAAATAACTTTTACTTCATCACCTTCAATTTATCCCCCCCATTAGGAGTCCGCCCCAGGGTCACAGACTCAGGCATCGCCACCAGTGATTCCCCCGGACTTCACGCCTGAAACCCGAGTACCTGGCCCTGGGCACGACAGGTTCACCTTCCAAGAGGACAATGACCTTAAGCACACAGCTAAAATAACAAAGGAATGACTTCAGAACAGCTCTGTGACCATTCTTGACTGGCCCAGCCAGAGCCCTGACCTAAACCCAATTGAGCATCTCTGGAGAGACTTGAAAATGGCTGTCCACCAACTTTCACCATGCAACCTGATGGAACTGGAGAGGATCTGCAAGGAGGTATGGCAGAGGATCCCTAAATCCAGGTGTGAAGAACTTGTTGCATCATTCTCAAGAAGAGAGATGCCTGATCTAGCTTAAAAGGGTGCTTCTATTCAATACTGAGCAAAGGGTCTGAATACTTATGCCATGTGATATTTCAGTTTTTCTTTTTAAATATATTTGTAAAAATTTCTACATTTCTATTTTTTTCAGTCAAGATGAGATGCAGAGTGTACATTACTGAGAAAAAAAAATTAACTTTTTTGAATTTACCAAATGGCTGGAATGAAACAAAAAGTTAAAAATTTAAAGAGGTC
Source organism: Allobates femoralis (assembly GCA_033576535.1). Taxonomy (NCBI): domain Eukaryota; kingdom Metazoa; phylum Chordata; class Amphibia; order Anura; family Aromobatidae; genus Allobates; species Allobates femoralis. The sequence continues at coordinate 722,159,654 of JARQOC010000003.1, read as the reverse complement.
TGAATACTTTCCGTATCCAATGTATATACCAAGATGTGGGGGCCATGTACCAGGATGGGTGACATACAGTGACTTGTGAAAGTATTTGGCCCCCTTGAACTTTTCAACCTTTTGCCACATTTCAGGCTTCAAACATAAAGATATAAATTGTAATTTTTTTGGGAAGACTCAACAACAAGTGGGACTCAATTGTGAAGTGAACGAAATTTATTGAATATTTTAAACTTTTTTAACAAATAAAAACTGAAAAGTGGGGCGTGCAACATTATTTGGCCCCCTTGAGTTAATACTTTGTAGCGCCACCTTTTGCTGCGATCACAGCTGCAAGTCGCTTGGGGTATGTCTCTATCAGTTTTGCACATCGAGAGACTGAAATTCTTGCCCATTCTCACTTGCAAATCAGCTCGAGCTCAGTGAGGTTGGGTAGAGAGCGTTTGTGAACAGCAGTTTTCAGCTCTTTCCACAGATTCTCATTTGGATTTAGGTCTGGACTTTGACTGGCCATTCTAACACCTGGATACGTTTATTTTTGAACCATCCCATTGTAGATTTTGCTTTATGTTTGGGATCATTGTCTTGTTGGAAGATAAATCTCTATCCCAGTCTCAGGTCTTTAACAGATTCCAACAGGTTTTCTTCCAGAATGGTCTTGTATTTGGCTCCATCCATCTTCCCATCAATTTTAACCATCTTCCCTTTCCCTGCTGAAGAAAAACAGGCCCAAACCATGATGCTGCCACCACCATGTTTGACAGTGGGGATGTTTTGAGGGTGATGAGCTGTGTTGCTTTTACTCCAAACATATCGTTTTACATTGTGGCCAGAAAGTTTGATTTTGGTTTCATCTGACCAGAGCACCTTATTCCTCATGTTTGGTGTGTCTCCCAGGTGGCTTGTGGCAAACTTTTTATGGATATCTTTGAGAAATGGCTTTCTTTTTGCCACTCTTCCATAAAGGTCAGATTTGTGCAGTGTATGACTGATTGTTGTCCTGTGGACAGACTCTCCCACCTCAGCTGTAGATCTCTGCAGTTCATCCAGAGTGATCATGGGCCTTTTGGCTGCATCTCTGATCAGTCTTCTCCTTGTACGAGATGAAGGTTTAGAGGTACGGCCGGGTCTTGGTAGATTTGCAGTGGTCTGATACTCCTTCCATTTCAATATGATCGCTTGCACAGCACTCCTTGATATGTTTAAAACTTGGGACATCTTTTTGTATCCAAATCCGGCTTTAAACTTTGCCACAACAGTATCTCGGACCTGCCTGGTGTGTTCCTTGGTCTTCATGATGCTCTCTGCACTTGAAACAGAACCCTGAGACTATCACAGAGCAGGTGCATTTATACGGAGACTTGATTACACACAGGTGGATTCTATTTATCATTACCAGTCATTCAGGAAAACATTGGATCATTCAGAGATCCTCACTGAACTTCAGGAGTGAGTTTGTTGCACTGAAAGTAAAGGGGCCAAATAATATTGCACGCCCCACTTTTCAGTTTTTATCTGTTAAAAAAGTTTAAAATATCCAATAAATTCCGTTCCACTTCACCATTGTGTCCCAATTATTGTTGATTGTTCACAAAAAAATTCTAAGTTATTATCTTTATGTTTCAAGTCTGAAATGTGGCAAAAGGTTGAAAAGTTCAAGGGGGCCAAATACTTTCACAAGGCACTGTATATATTGATAGTAAGATGAACACTAGCATTATAAGACAGACCCCATTTAACATCAAATTTCTTTTTCTTTTTTCATCACCAAATTTGAGGTTTGTTTTATAATCCGGAGCATAATATGATATATACTATATTTTTATATGTATACACATATATATTTTTATATGGACCCAAATCATTACAAGTAGCTTTAGACCTTTTGGCCTGCCACATGGGAAAGTCATAAAAAAGCATAGTTTAGGATGATTGCATCTATGACCCATTTCAGTCTGGTTTCTGAAAAAAAAAAAAAAAACAAACACTGACTCAGAATTTACAAGAGATATGCTCATTGCAAAAGACAGGTGTACGTGCACTATTCAATTTCTCTTAGATCTAGCATGCATTATAATTTATCATGATATCTTAACAGACAGAATTAAGGAATTTTGCAGAGTTCTGTCAAATTGATGTCACCTTTCTTCAGTGGTTCAGTTGATTGCTGAGTGAAAGGTCCCAATAGTATCCATCAGCTTGTTATCCTCCAGGCCTTCTTTTGAAATACGGAGAACTAGAAGGTTCAGCTCTAACCCCAATGTTGTTTGCAAAATAATCCAAAACCACTGGCTGTCCTACCGCTGCAACACCAAATATTACTGACAATAAGCCAGGAATTATTGAGTGAACTGCAAGAATTGAAATCTAATAATTGGCTGAAACCTAATCCTCACAAAAATGTTTTTTTATTATTTCAGAAGCCAGTGCATAGTATAAGAAAGGCAACCTTCTTCGACCCAAACACCTCTATCTCTAGGAAACACAGCCCTTCAAAAGTGAGGACTGTTATGCAATTTTGATGCATTTATGGGTAGGGAATTGGGATGGGCAAACAGCTTGTTTTTCCCCGTGTTTGGGATGCTGCGCCAAAGGATGGATATGGTTAATGTAATGTTTAATTAGTATACCTGCCTTGTCTGCAATATGTCTCCCAGGTGCGCTGCTGCGCCACGCCAGGCTTCCGGGTTGAATCTTCATATGACCAGCTGCAATAGACAATCACATTCAGCGGCAAGCGAAGGGGCGGGTCAGAAATGACGCAGCGACGCATCACACCAGGAAGAATTCTCTTCAGAACTCTCACTCAGGAGACTAATATAATCTATTAAAATTAAGATTTCTAAACCGCTCTTTCATGCCCTTATAACCTCCTGGCTTGACCAATGTAATTTCTTACATACTTGTATATGCCACCCAGACAAAACAATACATCGCTTTCAGTAAGTCCAAACTAGTGCAGCTGGTAAAAAATGTATAAGCCTGGACATTGTCCAATAATAAAAACTATCCGCATAGTGCACTGGCTCCTGATAACATTGAGAAAAACTTGTAAAATTTTCTAAAATTTTTGTCTAGTCACTAATGGCCCTTGAGACATAAGGCCCCTTCACACGGGGCGACATCGCTGCCAATTACATAGGCAATCATAGGGGCATGGCCTATCAGCGGCGACATCGCCCCTACGTCGCCTCATGTAAAGGGGCGATGTCGGCGCCGCCGGGAGGTCGCCTGGTTTCAGAGCAGTGCTCTGAAACCAGGCGACTGATCAGGGGCGATGTGTGCACATCGCCCCATGTAACCGGCCACCGGTGACCTGTCAGGCGATGGGAGCCATAGGCTCCCATTGTCCTGCATCGCCGCTGGGGTTTTCAGACACCCCGGCGGCGATGATGCCTCTCAGCTTGCCGACGCGGCGCTGGAAATGTCGCCCCATGTAAATGGGGGACGGCGGAGCGGCAAAAACGTGCGCGCTCCCACCAGTCGCCGCCAACATCTCCTTTTCTATTTATTTATAGTCTCCCAATGAGTCCCATACAGTCTAACAGTTAGTCCTATATAGTAATTCTAATCCCCATCCAGTAATGATATGCCTCATCCTGTAATAATGTTCTTCATCCTGGCTTCAATCCTGTTATAATGCCTCTTTTCCTGTAATTTTGTCTCCCGTCCTATAATAATGCTCCCTTCCTGGTTTCGATCTTATAGTAATGTCTCACATAATCATGCCACTGACAATCATATTGATTCTGTCACTGTTTTTGGCACCTCTCCAATCGCGCTCACTCAATTAAATCTTTGTATTATTTGCAGACTGCTATATTCATATTCATATTTTTCAATGCTGCAGATGTACAACACAATAATGTTTGGTGTGTCTATCCAATGTATAAAGGTTTTGTGGTCCTAATTCTATTGGTGATCTGTTATCTATGGTTTCCGCTCTCTATCCTAAATCACCCTATAATGGCTGCTTCATTCCCTACCTAAGCTTTAATACAGGTTATGATAGTCCTTTCTGAATGGCTTTGCAAAATTATGTCATATGGTAGCTACACAGAGTTATGGGGAATTTTAAGTGGTTTCGCCTGAGACATTGGGCTAATGCAATATTCTGCAGTTTAAAATTAGTGATAAGCTAGCAATGTAATATTCCTAATTGCTATCCTCTTTATGAGCACTTTCTAATAATCGCGTATGCATTCCGAATAGTGAGTACAATGTAAGTCAATGGGAAATCCAAGTAATTTTCTGCGGGACCCTACAAAGGGGTCTGAGGGCCCGGGGGAAAGGCTGAAATTTGTGGGAAAGTGATAAAACACAATGGGACGAGCCTGGAGAATATACCAGCATGCATTTCTGACTCACATATAGTTTGTGGTAATAGCTTTGTCACAGGATTACGCCACTGTTACAGATACACAAGAACAAGTACCAAATCGCTTTTAATATAGTATTTTTTTTTTTTTTTTTTTTAACAGGCCAAAAAGGTTCAGAAACAGTTTTTCCTGCATAATCACTTCTATACACGGCTAAATAAACCAGAGAAAGAAAAAATATTGCTTATAGCGTTTGTTCACACGTAGTGTTATGTTTTTTTTTCGCCTTTTACAATTGGGAGGGCCCTGAGATTGCTGAGGGCACAGAGATAACCCTGTAAAATACGTTTTGAAGTGACCGCTATTAATTAGACATTTGGCCAGTCCCTCCCTCTTTGACACTGTGATAGTGGAATACATATTCCATAGCAAGTGACATGGATTAATAGAAGGTAGCTGTGAGCACGGCCTGCGATCCTCAGGTTTGGCTGAACTCTGTGAACCGTAAAAATAAAGCTGCACTAGTCAAGTGGATGACGAGCTCAAATGTATCTCTTGTAAAGTCATTGGACAAAGGATATATGGTGCCCCCCCCTCCAGGATGGGTTGGAAAAGCTTCTCCAAATGGCTCAGACTTTGTGATTGACAATATTGCTCAGATAATACAGATAGAGAAGACTTCTTGATACTATTTTACTTGGTCCACTGCACAAGGTGAATACGGTTTGTAAAAATTAGCCCTATGGGCTGAGTGAAGGATGACACAGGGAGACACCATACCAAGGGCCTCCAATCACAAATAGTAGCTAGACTGGAGTAGGAATACTGTCCTAGTTTGTATACTGCAGAATATGCGTAGGGTTTCTAAAAATTAGTCCTATGGGCTGAGTGAGGGTTGATGCAGGAAGACGCCATCCCAAGGGCCTCTAATTACAAATAGTAGTTAGGCTGGAGTTGGAATACTGTCCTAGACTGGTTTGTTCACTGCACAATGTGCATAGGGTTTTTAAAAATTAGCCCTATGGACTATTGACAAAAGAAGGAAACATGTTTTTATGGAAGGGGTTGACGTTAACAGCAGTAGCATCAAGAATCAGCATTCTTAGGCATTGTTAAAGGCATAGATAGCCCTTGGTGTTGTGCTGGTTTATTGAAAATTGCCCAATTTCTGCACATTTTCCCCCAACCTCTTTTGGGCCTGGTGTTTGTGTCTCTCCCCATTATCACTTGCTGTTGAAAAGAGTTGGTGGCTCTGCCACCAGCATTGTCTGAGGGTGATGTTTTCAGCAACTGATCTACAATGACCATCTTGAAGGATTCCATTGTAAAACTGATGTCTCCAAAAGGAGAACAAGAAATTTCTCCTTGTACCGTGGATCGAGAAAGGCAGACAACCAGTATAGGTTGTTGAATAATATGATTATCACGTGAGGATCTTGCTACAGACTGTTACACATGAACTGTGCCATGTGGGCCAAGCTGGCAAAAGGCAAATATTCGGTATCCCCAACAGTAGGACCAGTACCCATTATCTCCTCACGCTGACTCTTTTCCTCCACCCCCCTCCTCTCCAGCCCATTTAGCCTGGACAGACAGGAAGCTTGTGTTGAGTGTCTTCTCTGTAGCATTAGGAGTTCCCTTGGTAGCACAGTAAAACAAGTCCTCTTTCTCATCATCCTCCTCCGCATCTCCAAATGTTCCCTCAGAATATTGGCTGGGCTGGGTAGTATCACCCATTTGGAAATATGGCTCCATAGCAACATGCTGGCCACTCAAAGCTTCATTATGCAGTGATTGTTTCAGGAGACACAGCAGCAGGATGGTTACGCTGATAATAGCCTGTTCACCGCTCACAAGGTTGGTGCAGTACTCAAAGTTCTCAAGAACCTCAGAAAGATCGGCGATTCACACCCACTTGACAGTTAATATGTGTGGTGGGTGACTCTCAATCTGACAGGCATGTTGAAGCTGGTATTCAGCTACTGCCCTATGCTGCTCACTAAGCTTCACCAACATAAGATAGATAGAGTTCCACCGTGTGAGCAGGTCACAAATGAGTCAATGATCTGGCAAATTCAAGCTCTTTGGCAGCGCTGTAAGAGCAGCAAAAGCGGTAGAGGAATGGTGGAAATGGGTGCTAATACGGTGCACCTTCTCAAGGAGGTATGGCAAGTCAGGGTAAGTTTTCAGAAATTTCTGAACAACTAGGTTCAGAACTTGAGCCATGCATAGCACGTGTACCAGCTTGCTGACCTTTTCACGTGATCGGCCCGATGGATTGTGTGCCTAATCATGTGATAGGCCCGGCTTCGATATGCGCATTGCAGAACCTAATGGCACAGAGCTTGTGTCGCAGGAATCTCAGAGAGATCTATGAAAACCGTATGCAACTCGGAGAACATTTTAAGGAAGATATTTGCTCATCTTTAATTGCTATCAATAATTGCTTCACACTTAAAGGAAACTAGCTACCAGGATTTAGTGCTATAAAGTGAAGCCATGACATCACTATTTGTTTTCTTTAATTCCTCCCCTGTGGGCTTGCCTTTCTGCTGTAAGCTGAATCCCCTCTCCCTCTCTCTCATTCACTCATCTAGGGGGAGTTGGCTTAATGCAGAAAGACAAGCCCACAGGGGAGTAATATAAAAAAAAATAGTGATGTTATGCTGCACAAGTCAATCACTGCTGCACTGATTTACAGGAGTTTTATGACACTTTTCTCTGCAATCAAACCTGGAATCTTTCAAGTAAAGGTATGATTGTATTTAGCATCCCAGCGCTTGAAAGGCTCTGGCTTTACTTCATAGCACTAATTCCTGTTGGTTGTTTACATTTAACACTATTTAAAACTTCCACATTATGTGTGGAGACACATCTGACACTACTATAATTTTCAGGAAACCATAAGTACCATGAATAAGACTCTAAGTCCGAGTTCACACCACAGCCTGATCAGGTCCAGTGTAAACCTGACAGCCCCGGACCCGATTTTGACATAATACAGTCCTATGGGGCCAGATGGAACTGGATGGCAGATATGGGCCATCCTGTTTCCATCTGTCTGGTGTGGATCCGGGTGAATTCAGATTTTCCACCCGGACACAAAAACATTGCTTGCAACGTTTTTATGCCCGGGGCGAAAATCTGCCAAATCGTATCCTTCCGGATCTTTCCTGATCCAGGCAATCCAGCGCTCCCTAACATGGGAGTCTATGGCGCCCGATTGCCCCGGTCCAACAAAAACATCGGATCCAAGAACCGGACGCCGGCTGCTGATGTTTACCAGCGAACGCTGCTAAATTTCAGCACCACCAGCTGTCCCTGCACAGATTTCAGGACCGCGCTCTCAGCTAGCCACAATCTTGTAATTGCAGCAGCAGTGGCTGCGATCAGAAGCATCTGGTTGCAAACTGGACGGGAGGGCATTATTGCCCTCCGGTTCTGTTTGCAAATCGGGTTCAAGGCTGTCTAATTCACATCGGATAGCCCCGAACCTGATCACACCGTGGTGTGAGTTTGCCCTTAGTCGAAACACGTAAACTTGTCCTCGCCATCCCTATGTGGTATTGATGTGTTATTAATGCTTACGGACATCTTGTTTATGTATCAATGAATGAATAAGGATGGAGGATTTTAACTAGCCCATTTGGAATTGCTGCTGGATCACCTTATTATTTCCTTCATTTGAACTGACGGCCCTCCAGCTGGATCCTTGTGGAAAAAAGTTCTAGGAAATCCATGTAGCACACCCAGTAGGATACGCTGACAGCAGGATACTTCTTTTCTTTTTTACTATTATTTTTGGCATTTATTTGAAGCCCCTGTAAGAATGTAATCTTATTATGGCCAAAACAATAATTAGGGGAAACCTTATACTATAGGTTCTTTTGAGATGATGGTAATTAGCTATGGCGTTCCATCTTGATTATTGAAGAAAATGTAAGATATACCTCACTTTTCTGTTAAATATTGTATAAATTAATACCAGGTTATGGAGCAGACTATATCATTTAACTCAGAAGTGTTGTGCAAGCTTACATTTAAAATAAATGTCATCAATGTGGTTGGCTTATTTCAGACTAGTGTCATTATGATAAAATATTCACCTAACATTTGTGAATGTGTCAAACACTTGGCAAAAAGCTTATGCATACCAGAAATGTCACTACATGACAAATGATACTATGTCAACGCTTAGCACACTTGGTGCCTGGACAGCTGTATGTAATTTTTCAGACGCTATAATTGCCCAGTTGGTAAATAACTCCATTTACTTCTAGATGGCAGTTATTTACCAACTATGGTAAGTTGCACAAAGGATTGCTAAACCTTTGGAGACCAGTATAAGCAAGAATAGCAAACAAAAAAAAACCTCATACAATTTTCTGAAGATTGATAAGTCACAGACAAATGCTTTGGCAGGCAGAACACAATGCTGAAAATAAATTGCTCTGCAAAATGTACATTGTAAAAGGCAAGCGGAACCAATATAATGCTGGCTAGGATTTCCCTTGCTGAAGTTATAGGTAAAATCTCTGCATGCAGTTGCAAGGATTGATTCAAGCTCATTTGTCTGATGGAAGAGCTAAAGCCACAGAGGGCTGTCATGTCTAGGGCAAATCAAATAAAAGAATTTTCAGTTACATTTGCATTGCTGGTGGTCAATACTGTACAAAAGTACTAAAAAGTTAAGAAGAAAATGTTGAGCTCTACATACTGAAATACTGCATCCAGCATACGGTTGAACTTATACTGAGTAGACATTGCACAACATATGTTTTTTAACTACAAAAACAAATTCATTAAAGAGTTCTACCATCAATATTCACGAAATTTTATTAACCAATTGAAATAGTCCCTTAAAGGGGTTTTCCCTCGAACAAAGTTTATTTAGAAGTTCATTTTAATCAATAGATCTTGGAATAATAATAATCTCCACACTTGGATGTGTTTAAAAAAAATGTTCCTGTCCTGAGATAATCTTATAAATGTGCCCCTGCTGTGTACAGTTTCATTTTTGTTTCTGACTGTGCACGGAACATTGGTTTGATCCTGGGCAGGGGAGGATAGAGTATACAGACATTACAGCACGGGATCACACATAATTCTTTCTTTGAGGTAAAATATTTTTTACTAACAGGAAGAGAAATGTTTTACCTCATACAAAGAATCATCTATGATCCCGTGCTGTAATGTCTGAATATTCTCTTTCCTTCCTCCCCTGCCCAGGAGACGTGGTATGATCAGACCAAATTCCATGTATGGTCAGAAATAAAAATGAAACTGTACATAGCAGGAACACATATATAAGATTATCTCAGAACAGGAACATTTTTTAAACACATCCAATTGTGGAAATTATTATTATTACAAGATCTATTGACTAAAATGAACTTTTAAATAAACTTTGTTCGAGGGAAAACCCCTTTAAGGGACTATTTTAATTGGTTAATAAAATTTTTATGAATATTGATGGTAGAACTCTTTAATGAATTTGTTTTTGTAGTTCAAAAACATATGTTGTGCAATGTCTACTTAGCATAAGTTCAACCGTATGCTGGATGCATCTAGTTTAATTGTATGATTACAAAAAATGACAAAATGGAGTAACATAGACATCCCACCAATTAGTACAAGAAAATAATTTTTATCAGAATATAATTTAAAAAAGCTAACTAAAACTATTAGAGTTCAATTCGGAGGGTATCAAGATATAAGAAACAGAGGCGGGTTACACTGTCAAAGGAAAAAAAATCTGAGGCCCTCATGCACAAGTCTTTTAGGGAGTATTGGATTGTCTCCTACACATTTTTGACAGCTCTTGCACATAGTGTATAGGCTTTATAAGCCTAAGAGACCCACTCTTAAAAATGACTTAATATTCTGCAGTCTTCGGGTTATGCATATTTTGACCAGCGTATTCACTCTTTTCAAACCAAGCTACAATGAGAACTTTCAATCTCTCTTTCCTTTTGCGAATCAATGTATTGATGTTCCTCTTTTCAATTTTTGACAGGCCACACTAAAATACATTATCTTTATCAATCTAGGAGTCTCACCCCCATTTTTACTTAGTTCCACTGTGGGATATGAATATTTTTTACTTGATCATTGATCCTATGCATTGTAGTAATTGTGTATTCCAGTGTTGGAGACCTGTCAACGACTCACAGATGCCTGTTAAACCCTGCTTATAGCAGAACCTGAAAAGCTACCATACCCTTGGGTAATCAGATTACAATCAAGATGGATAGATCCTGTTAAAGGTAGTGTATTAGCTACTTTTTTACCACTTGGATTCCATTTTCATGATTAACAGCAATATTTAAGTGGTTAATTAGCTTTAATTAGTTCCAAAACCAGGTAAAGCTGATTCACATGGGTGTCAGCTGTCATATACAGCTGTCACCCACAGGATTTTTGCTCACTGGGTTAGTGCTGTTCACTTATTTCTTAGCACAGTTAATAAGCAGCACTGATGAATAAAGCCCCTTAATGGAGGACATTAAATGACCTGTCAGCGGTCATTAACGTGTTAATAAAGTCGAAGGCTGGCTTCACACTGCAGTTTCTCACTGATCAGTGTCCATCAGTGTTTGTGTGCCAAAACCAGGAGTGCCTCCAAAACTCAGAACAGGTGTCAATCTTTCAATTATAGTTTTTCTCTGCAAGTTCCTCTCCTGGTTCCTCTCCTGGTTTTGGCACACAAAATTGATGGACACTGATCAGTGAAAAACTGCAGTGTGAAGCCAGCCTAAGGGTACCTTTACACGTCACAACATTGTATGCAATTTCACTTGCAACTTACTGGTTGCAGTGAAATCATGGACACATTGTTCCATTTTGTTGCTGTGTACAAATGTAACAATGTGTCCATGATTTCACTGCAACCAGTAAGTTGCAAGCGAAATTGCATGCAATGTTGCGACGTGTAAAGGTACCCTAAGATGCTAGGTTGTGCAGTTGCCAAATATAGAATGTGGATTGATATTGAATATATGGCAACATCGGCAGCATTGTTGTGGGATGTATGACATATACAGTAAACAATTGAAATATGTAAACCAAAACTAAAGGTAGAATTTTTGTAAAAAAAAAAAAGGTGGGAAAAAAGGTCATATGTCTTTACATAATAGGATGTGGTGAAAAAAATGTAGGTAGAAAAACATCCCAAAAGCAATTATGTGCAATTCGCCACTGTATTCAAGATGTGTCTGTACACATATAATTTTACACTACTGGAGTACTAAAGCAAACTCAAAGAATGATTTTAAACAATGCCCATATTTTGGTAGATAAACTATTTTGTATAAATTTCAAGATTATAGAGATTTCTTTTTAATAAGAAAAATATGTCTCAAAACAGAGAGATTAAACTTTTATTTGCAAACAGAAACAAGCCTTGAATTCAAAATTTGGATTTAGTTGCATAATCTGCAATGAGTGGTCCAATTATACCTGCCCATGCCTAAAGCCAATCAACCCACTCTGAGTCTTCAGTAGTGTGGGAACTGGTTCCAAGCATCATTCTTATCTTGACCTATCATCTTAGATCAAATAACGAAGTATTCAAATTTGCGGTATATTTAAAGTCGATTATGTGTGGATCAATCCGCTCATCTCTACCCATGAGATCACTCACCAGCCTTGATCCAAACATGCTTCACAATATGGACTCCTACCAATATCTAGAATATGTGTATTGGTTGGAGTTAGTGATTAGCGAGTAGCAAAATATTCGCACTCGCAATACTCATAGCGAGTAGTCTTTAATACTCACAAATGCGTTTGAATAGCAAGTCCAATGTTAGTCAACTAGTGATAGGCTCCGCCCACACACTTCCGGCTATAAAATTAGTCTTTCCGGGACAGGGCGGGAATGTGTTTTTTTTTAATGATTTCAATGCCTAAAAACCCTTGCTGTGCCCCCCCAGAGAGAGCCTAAAATTCAATCTGCTCTTGCTGAGATGCCAGCTCACTTTGTGCACTGAAGGGAGCTGTCAATTTGTGTCAGATTGCACCAACGATACTCGCCGAGTAGCGAGTATCACAAATACTGTACTATCCATGTGAGTAATGAATAGTAACGATTCCACTCACTCATCACTAGTTAAGAGTTTTATTATATAACCATAGTAATTAGTGTCGGACCTGCCGCATGTGTAAGGTTTTATACTGAGTTACGCAACAAATTGAACTTTGCTCATGGACCTCATATAAACAATGAAATGCTTGTTTTCTCTGTAAACAAAGTAATGTACAACCCATCAATCATAATTTAATAAATTAATTACACTGTTTCACATGTGATATTAGTGAAAATAGCTGTTAATTATTCTAGGAAGTCTATTTAAATTGCCCATGTTTTTTCTAAACACAAAAATAAATTTTATTTTTTATTTTTTTTGCAGTCATCAGCATACATTTATCTGTAATGTATTGCATCTACGTTATTGTCTACTACATGTCTCAGCTGTCTGAATATCTGTCCTAGCCCTGCCATGCCCTAGATATGTAACTTGCCTATTCCAATAATTGCCAACTCCCTTTCATACAAGAATCTTTTCATTGTTGAGATTTCACCACTATGGAAGTGATGCATGACATTTTTCTGGTATGCAAAAATCTGTTTATCCAAACTAATAATATCCTTATGAGTTCTAAGAAGTGATGAAATTAAAATTTGACAAAGTATGGGGATGTTACAGAGGAATTTGGTTGGCAACAAAGCTATTCAAATTTCCTTATTATGATTTGGGGTCCACCCAGACCCAGAGCATAATAAATTTAGTATGTAATACTTTCCTCACTTTTGAACATTCACACAACAAAATCATCTGTGCAACATGTCTGTGATGTTTTATTGTCACCTGACTAAGTCGTAGCAAGTTACTGTGATTTTTCAACAGGATCCAACACATTTGCAACTCTGTGTTGCAGTATTTTGTAGGTTAATTATTGTGTGTATTTTTTGGTGTTTGTTCACCAATTTGTTCATGTTCTGTTTTGTTTGTATTGTGCTGGCAGTGTAATTATATCCTCATTTGTACTAGTAGTGTCCTGGCTTTATATTTAGTCAGAAGCAGACCCAAGGATATTCAAGTTTGCTAAATCCACGTGGAGTAACAAAAAATTCAAGTTTGGGAAATGAACTGGACCTGATGTGGAGACAAGGGGGTTAGTGGGTGCTCTCGTTTGCTTGCCCAACCGCCTTTAGCAAGACAGGGCTCATCCCGAAACTGAACACCTAAGCTCCTTACCCGTGGGCGGAACACTGCTCAGACAACACAGGATGAGGGAACCACGATATTAAGGCTTTTTTGGATCCCCAAACAGTTAACAGCATATAACCCATAACCAGCAAAACACAAAATGTAACAGGCAACCGAGTCTCACCCTTCCACTGGCTCACCAGGGATTAGAATATAGCACAGCAAAATCTGTAGCCAGGTGACTGGATCGTCCAAATCTGGGTTGCTTCCTTATGCAGTCTTTGTTACCCCAGCTGAATCTGATCATTTGATGCTGAAGTCCGTGTGGTTTTCTAATCCAGGTTCTGATCCCCTCGGTCGGCACCAAAATGCCTAGGCCTGGGGTTATGGCCTGCTAACCGGACCCGAAGATTCTAGATTAGCTGCCTATATCAAATCCCGTGCACTTCTAGCCGGAACTGAAATCCCTAGACTGAGGTCACTAGACAGAATCTCGAACACACTGGTTAATGAACCACTCTGCTTATATCCCCGTGATCACCCATTGCAGGATATTGGGGACGTCAAAATTGTTGGAATAAGACTGTCTTCTCATTGGCTCAATCTCAAGCCTCATATAATACATCTCTAATCGTATTGCAGTCCTGGCAAGGGAGATGCACATATTGATTGACATAGCAATACAATGGAATGTTAGTAGGATTAAGTTCTCTGAGTGTTATGACCTTCTCTGACAAGGGTTGAGATAATTACATTACACTCAGTAAACATCACCGAGCATCTAAATACTCCAGGAACAATGAATTGCTTATCAAAAGGTAGAGCACAAAATACAAATAATTTTCTGGCTGCATAAGAAATCATATATCATATATATTAAAGGAGTCCATTTTGTCACACCTGAAATTAACCCTAGATAATGAATCACATTCAAGTCAATGTAGACAAGACATTCTCTGCAGTAAAATGGTTAGGGGGCTATAAAGGGAAGCTAAATGGTGGTAAGAGCAAGACAGTTATACTTACCTTGGTTTCCGGAAGGTAACACTGCAGTCATACTCTTTTTCATGCCTGCTCATTAAGCTTCATAAACATTAACTGCTTCCCCATCCACTCTCTGTGAGAGCCTATGTAATTCGTTGCAGACTGCTAGACATGCTCCCACGCTATGTCAGCATCTGTGATTGGTTGCAGATGAGTTTGCTGCATGGCAAAGTAAAAAATAAAATAATTAAAAAATTGGTGTTAGTTCCTGCCCTATTTTTGATAATAAGCATAGGTAAAACAGACAACTATGGGCTACAACCCCAGCAGTCTGCTTTACTGTGGCTGGTTATCAAAAATAGAGAGGATCCCATAATTTAAGAAAATGGCATAGAGTCTCCCTATTTTTGATAATTAGCAATGGTAAAGTTGACAGGTTGGGGCTGGTATTATCAATATTGGGAGAGCCATTGATATTGGCATTCACAGACTAAATATACCAGCTCACAGTTGCCCCAGAAATGGTGCATCCATAAGATATACTAAGTCTGGTGCGTACCCAGCTCATCCTGATTGCCTTGGCACACAGTAGCAATCAGAGTAATATATGGGGTTGATGGCAGCTATGACTTTTCAAAATCACAGCTACCTCTAGGTTAGTAATGAAATACCCCCATTACTAAATTGTACGTCAAATGTAATAAACACACAGAAAATTTTAAATAAGAAATACATATACCTTCTTTCACCCATTTAGTCCCCAAAACACCCCTAAAGGTACAAGGTAATCCATACGATGTCCCACAATGATCCAGGATCTGATTTATCCAGATTCTGAAGTGGTAGAAAACTTTACTGGTCAATACAGTTTCCAGAACACACTAACAGCCACGGGGACGTCTGGCTGTTAGAAGCATCACGTCACTTAGCTCACCGGAGTTCATAGTCGATGGTTTCGCAGTTGCTGTCAGTTTAACCCACTGTTGAATTACCAGATTGTGTGATATGACGGTATAGCAGCTCAGTAATCCGACAGCGGGTTCAACTAAGTTCACAGCTATAGGTTCCCATAGTGCCATCAGTGAACACCGTTGAACCTGTTGAAGGATTGCTGGACATGGTGGCACAGCTGTTCAGCAATTCTGCAGTGGGTTAAACTGAGTTCACAGCTGTAGGTACTCATGGTTTCAGCTCAGTTGATCCCACTGCTGGGTTGCCAGAAAGCTGTCTCGCCATGTCCTGCAATTCGGGAATCTGGCAGCAGGTTCAACTCAGTTTACAGCTACAGGTTTACATAGTGTGAATTCAGTTGAAACTGCTGCTGGATTGACAGAAAGCTATACCACCATGTTCAGCAATCCAGCAGTAAATTCACTGGAGTTTACAATGGGGATTCCTCACTGCCTTTAATGAATTAATTTGAACCTGCTGTCAGATTGTCAGACTGCCGAATTGCAGGAATTGGCAGTACAATAGTCCATCAATCTTTCAATGGGTTGAACTGAATTAACTGAGGGCAGTGGGGACCCCCCAGTGTGAACTCTGACGACCTGACTGCCGGATTGCTGGATTGCAGGACATAGTGGTACAGCTGTCTGGCAAACTGACAGTGGGTTCAACTGAGTTTTTTGATGGCAGTGCAGAAGCCCTTAGCTAGGAACTCCGGTGAACTTATTGACATCACTGCTTCTAACACCTGAGGGTCCCCAATGGCTGTAAGGCTGCAGTGAGCGATAACGTGCATTTTTTTACTTCAAAGGAATCCTTTGTCTGTGCATTTATTTCCTTTGATTTACAGTAGAAATAGGGCTGTCTCATATACCCTCTACATTACTAACCTAGGACTTGATGGAAGCTTTGATTTTTGACAAATCACAGGTGTCATCAACGCTATATATTATGTTGCGCCCCACTGGTCAGTGCGCCACAGTAGGGGTACTGCACACACAAAAGAGTGTGCAGTTATTCCTGTCACAGGGAGTAGTGTTTGCAGCACTCCCACACTCGAGCCTAGGCAAATGGTTGGAGCCCAGTCCCTAGGGGGAGAGTTAGGGGAGGAGGGAAGACACACAGTGGAGTTCTAGTTTGCTCTGAGGAGCGAAGGAGAGGGGAGCCTACGAGCGAAAGAAGGAGACTCCCAGGGAGGGGGCCAAGAGAAGAGGCAGCCCAGGAGCAGAAAGAGGGTACCCCATATCGGAGCACCCATACTCTGGGGGAACCCTGGTCCACCTAACAGAGTACCGGCTCCGAGGATATGGTGCAGGGTGTTCAGCCCCTGAGCCGTCTACACCGATCATCACGGATCAGTTCATCAAGCCTGACAACCTGTCTACAAAGTGCAGCATCGCCAGGATCACCCACCAAAGGTCGAGCCCCTTCAGATAGAGAAAGGAAGGAATCTCACAGCACCCCAACGGGCCTGGTTTACAAGAGCACTGTGCTAGGGCAGGTTTTAGCAGCAGGGCACGGGATCATCAAAAGAGAGTATACTACGGGATCCACTGAATGACCTTGCAAATCTCTGTGACTACCCGACCAGCTACCTGATTATAGACTGTTTGTGCTGTAACCTGAACTGCCATCTGAACTTGTTTACAGAGTAAAGTACCCGTGTAGAGTGACAAAGCCTCCGTGTGTCTGTTTGTCTGCTGCACTACTCCACAGATCATATCCACATTCCGCATCACCACCATCAGTGCTGGTCTGCCCCAGGGACTCAGCTCCACCTGCAGGGAGCTGCTCCATCCAAGCTACAGTATCATCCCCCTGGAGGTCTGAAGCGGCGCTGGTGCCCATCACCAGAATCTGCAGGTGGCGTCACAACAAACTTTATTTCCATTCCCTAACCCCTTTTCAGTTGATCACCAGGACCACGGGTCTGGGCAGGCCACCAGTGACATCCCAACTACCGCAGGGCCCAGATACCCGAGTTGCCATACAATCCTGGGTGATTCAATTACCCCGATTGTGTCAAGCACTTAGATGGCGCTGACATTGCTGGATGCTGCTGTGTAGGTTGCTTGTCTTTAAGAGCTGCATGGTTGATAGTTGTGAAGATCCTGAGTCCTGTGTTGTGCTCCAGAACTGCAGTCACTATTATGTTCAATTGCTGGTTAAGTGGTTGAAGTGTGACTCACCTGGAATCCCTTATACCTGGCTTTAAATAGCCTTCCCTCTCCTCTGTCAGGTGCTGATGATAGATATGTGCTCTAGGTCTTGGTGCTGTGCTGATGCTTAGCTGCTAGGCTAAAGTCTTTCCTTGGGAGAAGCTGTGATTCCTGACCCGTGGGTGGAGGTAGGGGCCCTCAGCCTAGGGCTAATCAGGAGTTTTAGGGTACAGGGTGGCGGCTCAGAACTCCTCACCATCAGAGGTACCTCCGAGATCAGGGCGAGCCAGGGACCCCAGCATCAGGGTCAGATTAGACTCTCGTGACCCCCTTTTGCCCAATTCACCTACCTGTTACCTGATTCCCTTACCTCCCAGGTGTGACATTATCAGCAGCCTATTACCATTTTTTTTCCTCTGAGCCATTATGTCTGAGACATCCTCTTCAGATGCCTTCTCACAACTGATGCAGACCATCTCAGCTGAGGTCACTGGTCTGCAGACGCAGGTGGTGCCTAGATTGCAGCAGGTGGTGGGGTAACTGGCCTCGGCTCATGCTAAGGCCATACCTGAACCCAAGATTTTCCTTCCAGATAGGTTTTCTGGGGGAAGAGACAAATTCTTGGTGTTCAAAGAGGCCTGTAAGCTTTATTTAAGGCTTCGGACCTGTTCATCTGGGAGTGAGGAACAGCAGGTGGGGATTATAATCTCCCTTCTTAAGGGGGATCTCCAGACCTGGGCCTTCTCCCTCCCGACCGACTCACCATCATTGCGGTCAGTGGATGGGTTTTTTTGCTGCTCTGGCTCAGGTGTACGGTGAACCGGATAGGGTGACTCTTGCTGAGTCAAATGTCCGTAAACTCAAGTAGGGGTCACGAGCAGTGGAGGAGTACTGCTCTGAGTGTCGGAGATGGGTGACTTGTAGATCTGTAGGACAAAGTGCCGCTGTGTCCGTGCTGCCTTCAAAAGGATCAACAGAGACAAGAGAGAATCTGGGCTGAATTGTGTCTTTATTCGTACGACGTGTTTCTGAGCCTTCACCTGGCTCCTTCCTGAGGGACAATGAGTCCCTCAGGAAGGAGCCAGGTGAAGGCCCTGAAATGTGTCGGAAGAATAAAGACACAATTCAGCCCAGATTCTCTCTTGTCTCTGGTGATCCTTTGACGGCAGGGCGGACACAATGGCACTTTGTCCTACAGATCTACAGGTTCTTCACCACGGTTATCTGTGGAGGTGCGGTCTTTGCAGCAGCTGTCTTTTTCAGGCGACTACATCGATTTCTGGCTATCATACTGGTTGTGGGTGACACAACCAGACTAGGTGAGCAGTTTTTACTCACACATTCATTCACCTCTCAATCTGGAGATAAGACCCTATTGCGCATTTTCTCACTTTCACAGGAGATGGGTGACTGACACCCAGTGGAACGACCCAGCCCTCAGGAGTCAGTTCTGTCTGGGTTTGTCAGCTAGACTGCAAGACACCCTGGTTCAGTTTGTCTTTAAGAGCTGCATGGTTGATAGTTGTGAACGTCCTGACTCCTGTGTTGTGCTCCAGAACTGCAGTCACTATTATGTTCAATTGCTGGTTGACTGGTTGAAGTGTGACTCACCTGGAATCCCCTACCCCTGGCTTTAAATAGCCTTCCCTCTCCTCTGTCAGGTGCTGCTGATAGATATGTGCTCTATTTCTTGGTGCTGTGCTGATGCTTAGCTGCTGGGCTAAAGTCTTTCCTTGGAGAAGCTGTGATTCCTGACCCGTGGGTGGAGGTAGGGGCCCTCAGCCTAGGGGTAATCAGGAGTTTTAGGGTACAGGGTGGCGGCTCAGAACTCCTCACCATCAGAGGTACCTCCGAGATCAGGGACCCCAGCATCAGGATCAGATTAGACTCTCGTGACCCCCTTTTGCCCAATTCACCTACCTGTTACCTGATTCCCTTACCTCCCAGGTGTGACATTATCAGCAGCCTATTACCATTTTTTTTCCTCTGAGCCATTATGTCTGAGACATCCTCTTCAGATGCCTTCTCACAACTGATGCAGACCATCTCAGCTGAGGTCACTGGTCTGCAGACGCAGGTGGTGCCTAGATTGCAGCAGGTGGTGGGGTAACTGGCCTCGGCTCATGCTAAGGCCATACCTGAACCCAAGATTTTCCTTCCAGATAGGTTTTCTGGGGAAGAGACAAATTCTTGGTGTTCAAAGAGGCCTGTAAGCTTTATTTAAGGCTTCGGACCTGTTCATCTGGGAGTGAGGAACAGCAGGTGGGGATTATAATCTCCCTTCTTAAGGGGGATCTCCAGACCTGGGCCTTCTCCCTCCCGACCGACTCACCATCATTGCGGTCAGTGGATGGTTTTTTTTTGCTGCTCTGGCTCAGGTGTACGGTGAACCGGATAGGGTGACTCTTGCTGAGTCAAATGTCCGTAAACTCAAGTAGGGGTCACGAGCAGTGGAGGAGTACTGCTCTGAGTGTCGGAGATGGGTGACTTGTAGATCTGTAGGACAAAGTGCCGCTGTGTCCGTGCTGCCTTCAAAAGGATCAACAGAGACAAGAGAGAATCTGGGCTGAATTGTGTCTTTATTCGTACGACGTGTTTCTGAGCCTTCACCTGGCTCCTTCCTGAGGGACAATGAGTCCCTCAGGAAGGAGCCAGGTGAAGGCCCTGAAATGTGTCGGAAGAATAAAGACACAATTCAGCCCAGATTCTCTCTTGTCTCTGGTGATCCTTTGACGGCAGGGCGGACACAATGGCACTTTGTCCTACAGATCTACAGGTTCTTCACCACGGTTATCTGTGGAGGTGCGGTCTTTGCAGCAGCTGTCTTTTTCAGGCGACTACATCGATTTCTGGCTATCATACTGGTTGTGGGTGACACAACCAGACTAGGTGAGCAGTTTTTACTCACACATTCATTCACCTCTCAATCTGGAGATAAGACCCTATTGTGCATTTTCTCACTTTCACAGGAGATGGGTGACTGACACCCAGTGGAACGACCCAGCCCTCAGGAGTCAGTTCTGTCTGGGTTTGTCAGCTAGACTGCAAGACACCCTGGTTCAGTTTGTCTTTAAGAGCTGCATGGTTGATAGTTGTGAACGTCCTGACTCCTGTGTTGTGCTCCAGAACTGCAGTCACTATTATGTTCAATTGCTGGTTGACTGGTTGAAGTGTGACTCACCTGGAATCCCCTACCCCTGGCTTTAAATAGCCTTCCCTCTCCTCTGTCAGGTGCTGCTGATAGATATGTGCTCTATTTCTTGGTGCTGTGCTGATGCTTAGCTGCTGGGCTAAAGTCTTTCCTTGGGAGAAGCTGTGATTCCTGACCCGTGGGTGGAGGTAGGGGCCCTCAGCCTAGGGGTAATCAGGAGTTTTAGGGTACAGGGTGGCGGCTCAGAACTCCTCACCATCAGAGGTACCTCCGAGATCAGGGACCCCAGCATCAGGATCAGATTAGACTCTCCTGACCCCCTTTTGCCCAATTCACCTACCTGTTACCTGATTCCCTTACTTCCCAGGCGTGACAGATTGCCATTGCACCAGGGCAACCGGGATGAGTTGGGTAAGTGCCTGAATTTGTGTATCATATGGATGCACCACTTCTGGGTCTGCTGCGAGCTGATATATTTAGACTGGGATGGGCCAATATCCAGGGCTCTTCCCACCCTGATAATACTGACTCCCATTTGTCTCCTTACCGTGGCTAGTTATCAAAAATGGGAGGATCCCATACTTTTTTTTTATTATTAGATCCTCTCTCTTTTCGATAACTAACCACAGCAAAGCAGACGAATGAGGGCTATGTTAAGGATTCAGCACTGGACATAAGGTATTCGATATGAACTCTGAACTTTACAATTTGAATTTGCTCATCCCTAGTTACATTGTCACTTATACATATATTTTTCCATTATTCATATGTTTATAGGGGCACATAATTTTTTATTATTGTTCTATAATATTTATTCCTGCTTGGATTTTGTTATCTAACTATTGTGGGACAGTTGGCATGTTTTCAGCCTTTCTCTGTTATAAATTTTAATTGCTTGTTTCAATGTTATGATAGTTTTTGTCAAATAAGATATTTGTTTATTCTGTGAATGTAATCATGCATTGTTTTGCATGCTTCTTTTTCTTCATTTTTCTATGTACAAGTTGCAGTGTGCTGCCATTGGAAATCACAACATTAAATTTTGCAATGAGTCACTGCAATTTCAGTGTTGCGTGATACATTGCCATGTAGCCCTAGCCTTAGTATCACCAATTCGAATTCCAAAGGGTCAAAGCTTTGGCTGACAATTTCACTTTGTGTCCCTAAGGAAATAGGATGAATATGCAATATTATTTTTAAATTGGTTACCAAAAAAAGGGGGTCCAATATACATTTGACTATTAGATGCTTGAAACTTAAAACCATAAGTAACCACCAGAAAAAATGCACAAGCATGAAGCAATACCTTATAGGTAAACAAGGGATTTATGCTGAAAGTAGATATAATTAATATTATATTGAATATAATTAAAAATTCTTAATAAAAAAACAAATTGTCACTTCAGTAAGGAAGTAAAAAAACTCTAATGCCACCTAATAAAGGTAGCAATTAGGGATGGGCGAATCTACTCGCTAGGACTCGTTACTCGGCGAGTAGTAAGGGACTCGCAGGACTCGGTACTCGGCGAGTTTCCCAGTGATTACTCACGAGTCCAATGCAAATCAATATCAATCCTAGTTTTGTCAGAAACGCTGACAAAACTAGGATTGCCATTGTTTGCATTAGACTCGTGAGTAATCACTGGCTACTGTGCCAGTGATAGCAGGGAAACTCGCAGATAACTGCTGTTTCTTTGCGAGCCGAGTCCAGCTGTCTTCTCTGTGCAGCTCCAGGGTCCTAGAGCCCGCCTGCTGCCTGATGTAGCAGTGCTGAGATTGTTCTCAGTCTGCTCATTTCCTGTGTACAGACATGAATGTCTGTGCACAGAGATGATGTAGCAGTGCTGAGATTGTTCTCAGTCTGCTCATTCCCTGTGTACAGACATGAATGTCTGTGCACAGAGATGATGTAGCAGTGCTGAGATTGTTCTCAGTCTGCTCATTCCCTGTGTACAGACATGAATGTCTGTGCACAGAGATGATGTAGCAGTGCTGAGATTGTTCTCAGTCTGCTCATTCCCTGTGTACAGACATGAATGTCTGTGCACAGAGATGATGTAGCAGAGCTGAGATTGTTCTCAGTCTGCTTATTCCCTGTGCATAGACATCTATATTTATGCACAGGGGATGTAGCAGAGAGGACATTGCGTTTTGGACTGCGTCGGACGGAAGAGGATTTTTTTAATTAAAGATGCAGTCCCTAATGGCTTTTTTTTTTATTTCTAATAAAAATTTTTCCTTGTGTTGTGTTTTTTTTAAAACAATTTAATAGAAATTCATGGTGGTCATGTCTAATATTGGCGTGACCGCCATAAATTTCGGGCTTAGGGCCAGCTGATAATACAAAGCTGGCCCTAACCTCTTTATTACCCAGCGTGCCACCGCTACCAGGGCCGCTGGAAGAGCGGGGTTCAGCGCCAGAGGATGGCGCTTCAATGAACGCGCCATCTTCTGGGGCGGCTGCGGGCTGCAATTTGCAGCGGGGGGTGCCCAGAAAGCTTGGGCATCCCTGCGCTGCGGATTCCAGCCCCCAGCTGCTTAGCTGTACCTGGCTAGACATAGAAATTGCGCGGAGCCCCACGCATTTTTTTTAAATTATTTCATGAATTTCAGAGTCAGAGTCTCAGAGTCAGAGTCTCAGAGTCAGAGTCTCAGAGTCAGAGTCTCAGAGTCAGAATCTCAGAGTCAGAATCTCAGAATTTCATGAAATAATTAAAAAAAAATGCGTGGGGCTCCGCGCAATTTCTATGTCTAGCCAGGTACAGCTAAGCAGCTGGGGGCTGGAATCCGCAGCGCAGGGATGCCCAAGCTTTCTGGGCACCCCCCCGCTGCAAATTGCAGCCCGCAGCCGCCCCAGAAGATGGCGCGTTCATTGAAGCGCCATCCTCTGGCGCTGAACCCCGCTCTTCCAGCGGCCCTGGTAGCGATGGCACACTGGGTAATAAAGAGGTTAGGGCCAGCTTTGTATTATCAGCTGGCCCTAAGCCCGAAATTTATGGCGGTCACGCCAATATTAGACATGACCGCCATGAATTTCTATTAAATTGTTTTAAAAAAAACACAACACAAGGAAAATTTTTTATTAGAAATAAAAAAAAAAGCCATTAGGGACTCCATCTTTAATTAAAAAAATCCTCTTCCGTCCGACGCAGTCCAAAACGCGATGTCCTGTCTGCTACATCCACTGTGCATAAATATAGATGTCTATGCACAGGGAATAAGCAGACTGAGAACAATCTCAGCTCTGCTACATCATCTCTGTGCACAGACATTCATGTCTGTACACAGGGAATGAGCAGACTGAGAACAATCTCAGCTCTGCTACATCATCTCTGTGCACAGACATTCATGTCTGTACACAGGGAATGAGCAGACTGAGAACAATCTCAACTCTGCTACATCAGGCAGCAGGCAGGCTCTAGGACCCTGGAGCTGGCAGCCAGAACACAGAGAAGACAGGATCTTATCTGTGCGAGTCAGCGATTACTTACAAAGTAAACTAGCAATGCAAATAAATGACACAACTCGGATTGCTTCAGGCTGAAGCTTCCAAGACACATCTGCGATTTGTAAATCTCACACTACTCGCTATTACTCGCTTCCCCATTCATTAACATTGGACTCGCTAGACTCGCAACGAGTAGCGAGTCCTGGGCTCGGACTCGCTAGAGTCAAGCGATTCCCAGTAATTTAGGATTCGCCCATCACTAGTAGCAATCCTAAAAGTCATAATTCACTCTTTAACAAGCCTTTTAATAGGACTTAGGATTTGTGCCACATCAGAACCCGAAACTGTGTTTCAGGGTGATTGCCCCTCATCAGTGCAGTGTGTGGGAATTCTGACCTGGCAGTATGAGAGGCTAAGACGAGGTCTGGGGGACTAGCTATCCTCCTTATCGAGAGGAATCTGCCTGCCGACATAAAGAGACAGATAAGCTGATAAGGAGACTTATAGCCTCAATGCTCCTCTGGGAAATATGAAAATTGTCACTTCCTTGAGGAAGTGAAAAACTCTAATGCCACCCAATAAGGGTAACAATCCTAAAAGTCATAATCGACACAAAATCCACACAAGAGCTCCTGAAAAATGATGGCCTATAAAGTAAAGGCAATCTAAATGTACTAATATAGATGTCAATACAATTAATACATATAAGGAGGATCAACAATAAATAGCTATTTAAACATATAGGGCTTTTTCACATCTGCGTTTTGCCTGCGTTTGGCTGCGTTTGCGTTTCTATGCGTTTTTACTGCTAAAAACGCATCGAAATGCATCCAAAAACGCAGCCATAGGGTTCAATGCAAAACGCATTTCCAAACGCAATGCAAAAAGCATGTCATTTTTGTAAACGCAGCCTAAAACGTTGCATGCAATGCTCTCAAAAGACTATCTCAGATCAATGTCCAGATCCAGAACATATGAAACATTCAGCACTCATCCCAATTTGTCGATCCAAAACAGGTAATTGTATGTTTGTACACTAGCGCAGGTCCCATTAGGGTCCATTCAGTTGTCAATTTTTCATGTATGAGTTCTATCAGTGTTTTTCACAGATAGAACTTTCCTCTATTATAGTCGGAGTCAGTTCACATGTTCATATGTTTTGCAGATCAAGTGCTCCGCAGATTACCATGTAGACATGTCCGATTTTGATCCAAGTCATGCCAACATCCGAACGCCATTCCAAGCACTGTTCATTTTTCATGAACTGTTTGATGAAAGAAACTTGAGAAACCTCAATCAGTTGGTTTTTTTGCATACTAGTAAAACTGATGATACTCCAATGGAAAACTGATCAAAAGTGTTGATGAAATTTGGATCATTTTTGTATATGAGAAAAATAATCAATGAATGAGATCTTCTACCAGAAATCACTCAGAGTGGCAAAATAAATATTTGACAGCAAAATGTAGACATGCATTTTATAAAGGAATTCACTAATTTTCAACATTACCGTATATACTCGTGTATAAGCCGACCCGTGTATAAGCCGACCCCCCTACTTTTGCCCCAAAAATCTGGAAAAACCTATTGACTCGTGTATAAGCCGAGGGTGGACCCCAGCACAGGTATACAGCCCCCAGCAGTGTGGTATACAGGCCCCCCCAGTGGTATACAGGCCTCCCCAGTGGTAGTATACAGCAGCCCCAGTGGTAGTATACAGCAGCCCCAGTGGTAGTATATAGCAGCCCCAGTAGTAGTATATAGCAGCCCCAGTGGTAGTATATAGCAGCCCCAGTGGTAGTATACAGCAGCCCCAGTGGTAGTATATAGCAGCCCCAGTGGTAGTATACAGCAGCCCCAGTGGTAGTATATAGCAGCCCCAGTGGTAGTATACAGCAGCCCCAGTGGTAGTATATAGCAGCCCCAGTGGTAGTATATAGCAGCCCCAGTGGTAGTATATAGCAGCCCCAGTGGTAGTATACAGCAGCCCCAGTGGTAGTATACAGCAGCCCCAGTGGTAGTATATAGCATCCCCAGCAGCCCCAGTGGTAGTATACAGCAGCCCCAGTGGCATACAGCAGGCCTCCAGGGATACATATAGCAGCCCCAGTGGTAGTATATAGCAGCCCCAGTGATAGTATACAGCAGCCCCAGTGGTAGTATATAGCAGCCCCAGTGGTAGTATACAGCAGCCCCAGTGGTAGTATATAGCAGCCCCAGTGGTAGTATATAGCAGCCCTAGTGGTAGTATATAGCAGCCCCAGTGGTAGTATATAGCAGCCCCAGTGGTAGTATACAGCAGCCCCAGTGGTAGTATATAGCATCCCCAGCAGCCCCAGTGGTAGTATACAGCAGCCCCAGTGGCATACAGCAGGCCCCCAGTGGTACATATAGCAGCCCCCAGGGGGTACCCAGCAGCCTCCAGGGGGTACCCAGCAGCCCCCAGGGGGTACCCAGCAGCCCCCTGGGGGTACCCAGCAGCCCCCAGGGGGTATCCAGCAGCCCCCAAATGCTGGCACTCGCCCCCCCTTGCAAGGGCCCCCCCCGCTTCTCTTACCATCCCGGTCTTCTGATCAGCGCCGGTCCTCGGCGCTCCGTCCTCGCTGCTCCCGTCCTGCTACATCTGGGATCCCCGGCCGTCGCGCGATGACGTCATATGCCTGCGACGGCCGGAGATCCCGGATGTAGCAGGACGGACGGACGGAGCACCGAGGAGCGGCGCTGATCAGAAGACCGGGATGGTAATATAACCAGCGTGGGGGCCCTTACAAGGGGGGGCGAGTGCCAGCATTTGGGGGCTATATGCACTGCTTCCCCCTGCCGCTGATTGACAGGGGAAAGCAGTGCATATTTAATGAGCGGCCCCACGTGACGGGGCCGCTCATACAGCAGCCTCCCCTCGCCTCCTCCAGCCTCGGACACAGCCCCCACCACAGCCACCACACCATGTACCGTATTGACCCGTGTATAAGCCGAGGGGGAGACTTTTCAGCCCAAATTTTGGGCTGAAAAACTCGGCTTATACACGAGTATATACGGTATATTTTGCATAATCTAAGGGTACCTTTACACGTCGCAACATTGCATGCAATTTCACTTGCAATTTACTGGTTGCAGTGAAATCATGGACACATTGTTACATTTGTACACAGCAACAAAATAGAACAATGTGTCCATGATTTCACTGCAACCAGCAAATTGGCAGTGAAATTGCCTAGCTGTGTGTGAAGGTACCTTAACGGTACCCTAATGGTACCGTCACACCTAGCGATGTTGGCGGTGATTTTTTAGGCAACGCTGGGGCGAGGCCTATTGCCGCCGACATCGCCAATGCGTCGCCTTATGTGAATGGGCGAGGGCAACACATTTGAGTGGTTGCCTGGTTTCAGAGCAGTGCTCTGAAACCAGGCGACCACTCTGGGGCGATGTGTACACATCGCCCCATGTAAATGGGGGACGGCGATCTTCCAGGAGATGAAAGCCTATGGCTCCCATGTTAAGGCATCGCCGCTGGGGTTTTTAGGCACCCCAACAGCGATGCCGCCTTGCGGGGCGCCAAAAAAATGCGTGCTCCCGCTCGTCACTGCCGACATCTCTGGCGACGTCACCTGTGACAGGCCCTAAGTGCTTGTTTTCATAAAGTTTTGTGATATCAGAAATAATGGGTTTTTCTGGGTAATAAATGTAGATATCACAACTTGTTGCATACAGTATAGCACAATAATTATTTCCATTGTTATCCAGCTATAAAATGGTCAAAATAAGGGCGATATTAATTCAACAGCTGAAATAATCTCACTGCTTGTCTTATTGGACAGATAGATATTTTTCAGACATGTTAAGTAAAGTATGTAGTGACAAAATTAGAGTTATCATTTCAGCGTGGACTATTCAAAAGTAATAAATAATATTTTCTCATGATAGGGCAGGATTGAAAGCTTAATTTCACAGATGTCCTGGATAACTGGAAACTTTTGTCAATCAATCATCAGTAGAAAACAAGTACAGGGTGTTCATTTAGTTAGTCACAGTGCTCATGTTCTATTGGATTTCCTGTCTTTAATCACAGAGTCTGTATCATCATGAGTTTATCTGGACTTTTTTTCTCATTTAATCATGGTAGCAGTTTTTCTTATTATAAAAGGTATGCCCAATTCTCTGATAAAAGCCTGGAATCATTTTATGTATTACCGGCTAAAGTAGGTGACTGCGAGTTGCAAACTTTGGCCAAATTTGGATTAATTTAATATCTAATTTCTGTTAAGGAGTCATTAGCTTGTAAAGGGCATGTTACACACACAGATATCTGTTCAGATATTGGTCACAGATCTCTGGTTGCAGTGAAATCATGGACACATTGTTCTATTTTGTGGCTGTGTTTAAAATGGAGCAATATGTGCATGATTTCACTGCAACCAGAGATCTGTGACCAATATCTGAACAGATATCTGTGTGTGTAACGTGGCCTTTAGGTTTAGTTCCAATTTATTTTATGTCCGAGACAGTGTTCTCATCATCATAGAACTTGGAAAAAGCCTGGATGCATTTCTGACTGATGTTTTCTGGGAATAATGTTTTCAGAGTATTACATCACTTTTACGCAGTGACAAGAACACCTTCCAAACCTAACATAATTTGGATTTTACAGGGAAAAAACGAAACGGTAAGAAACGATTAGCTGTTAGCTTCAAGTCCCGCACTGCGCATGCAGAATCAGGAGACTGTTGCGATTTTGGGCTGCCTTGAAAAAAAGCGGAGATAAAGTGGACAGACACGGATCCATAGCTGTCCATGTCAAATAACATGGGGGTCTATTAAGAGAGAGAGGGGAGGGGGACAAGAGGCGCAATAGTGCCCTTATCACTAGACACTAAGTTTCAGCGGTGAAAAATGTAATTCGCTCACCTTCTACAGTTGTGTGACCCACTGGCTTGTACGCATGTAGGATAATATCCTGATGGCTGCTGCTAGACCTCCACCGACTCCACACACGTGGGGTTAAACCAGGAATTTCAGGAAAAAAAGGTGTGCTACAGTCCGCGCTGCCAGAACATCAAGGAAGACCCAAGACAAAGTTTTGATCCAAGCCTTCTTTATTCTCCTCCTACGCGTTTCAGTGCCTACCTGGCACCTTCATCAGGGGTCTATGGAGCACGGATCCGTGCGGATCCATTAAAAATACAGATCCATTTTGCTGTACTGAGCATGCTCAGAAGCAAGGTACAGTCCTCCCACTCCTATCTCTGCTAACTGATGATGGATCTGTTAAAAAAAACAGTCCATGGGCATCACTTGGCATCCATTTGAACAGATCCGTGCCTGTCCATGTGGTCCTTGTAATTCAAGGAACCACACGGATGTACAAATCACGCTGTGTGAAGGCAGCCTTAGAACCATGTATCCTTTAATAATATTATACGAGGCCATGAACTATGTATACGTATTAAACAAAAACAAAAGGAAACAGACACTAGCCACATTAATTACATAAATATGTGCAATGTGCAAAATTGAAAAAGGCTAGTTGAGTATAATGGTGAAAAGTAATAAAACTATTTCTACAGGTTAAACCACTGTTTTATTATTAAATAATGTAAGTAAAGCAGAGTTGCTATATATGTGGACTTAAACAGAGTAATACTAGAGCAAGCTGCTTCAAGATTAAGGGATTAACTCTAACAACTACTACACCAAATGAATCCAAAAAGACAGTCAACCATGCTGATTAAAAACTTACTATTGTGCCTGTGACTAGAGAGGTGAGCGAATCTTTTAAAGGTTGGGTTCGGCTCTGTTTGCCGAATGGGCTATGTTTGCTAAATAGATTTGTGAACAATTTGCCTCCCATTCATACCAATGGGAGGCAAAATCAAAGGCCTAGAAAACACCTTCAAAGGGGCCCAAAAGCTGTCAAACACAGCTCAAACTGTTTTACCGTGGAGCCCCACTGTTTTGGAGCAGACATAGGCTTACTAGACTATTACTTACCAAACATCAGTGCCGCTGTCACCCTACTTCCAGGCTTGCTCATGAACCTCAGACATACTGAATACTGAATACTTCCCCCCCTTGATTGCTTGAAGTCAGACTTAGGGGCCCGTCACACTAGGTGACGTCGCCGGAGATCTCCGGCGATGGGCGGGAGTGCGCACGTTTTTGTCACCCCACCAGCGTCGCTGTCGCATGTTTACATGCACCGACACCTCCGGCGACGCACTGGTGATCTGACAGGCGGCATCGCCACTGGGGTGTCTAAAAACCCCAGCGGCGATGCCTTAACATGGGAGCCTATGGCTCCCATCGCCTGGCAGATCGCCGTCCCCCATTTACATGGGGCGATGTGTACACATCGCCCCAAAGTGGTCGCCTGGTTTCAGAGCGCTGCTCTCCTCCTCATCCTCTTCCTGGATTTGCCAATCTAGCTGCTGTGGCCTTGGCTGCAGGTGTAATAATGACAGACATGCTGCAAGATCCTCCTCACTGTGACATCTGCAGCTCTCCCAGTTGGCAGAAGGAATGGCTCACCTCCGGACTGTGAGCTCCTCAGGACCTTCTAAGGCATGTGAGATCAGCGCTGGATCCAGATCTCGCTGCATTTCAGGCCCAATGCGGGTAACTCGGTGGAGCTCTAGGTCACATATGTGTCAATATCCGGTGTGGGTTGCTTCAGTTCTGTTGGTGAACCACCCTCTGCCCCTGGGGTGGTGAGGAAGATGACCTTCTCCATATTAGACATGTCCTGTGGGGATCCATCGCTAAACTACTGCATACTGCAGGCACACAATAGCAAACAGAAACTGTTGCAGAGTGTAGCTTCACTGCTAATATGGTGCTACTCGCCAAGTTCCATGGTGACACCAGTTTTCTTTGCCTAGGGGCCCACCTCTTCCAGTGCCAGAAGTCAGCAAATATGGACAAATGTATACGGTCCGCGCTGCTGAATATGAAATGACCGACGTCCAGAGTAGAAAGATCGGTGCCTTTATTCCATGCCCTATGTGTTTCGAGGCCATCCCAGCCTCTTTCTGAGGAGCAACACTATCAACAATCAGTTTATTCAAGTCACCATTCACCAATTCATCTGGAATGTTGAATAAGTCTAGTGGGCAGCAGTGCAAGGAAATTATACATATAAAACACTCATGCACATAACAAATATGTGTATTGTAAACATATGGAATGAAATAAAATAGTGATTGCACATTTTCATGAAGCAATATCCATAGTATGGTGTTTCATGAATGTGAACAGACCTATAAGGTCAAATATGTGAAGCATATAATGGCCATATGCAATTTTTATATGAATTATTATCACATTACTGTAGAAGAGATGACCTTCTGCAATAATAAAAGTTTGCTCTCTCCACAAAACATAAAAATTAAAATAACAATAATAATGAAAAGTAATAAAATAAAAAAATAAATATTCAAAAAAATTAAGCTCTCGTAAATGGATGTTTTAAGGACATTGTAAGCTTCCTGGACTTCACAGCTGATGCCCCACCTGGCACTGTTTCAAAAATTCAGGACCCACAGGCTTCAAAACACCTGCAAATTCCAAAGAAGCTTAAAAAATGTATTTAAAGCTCCATAAAAATTCTACAACTTGATACAAGCTGGTAGACCTGATGGTGGGAACACGCCTAACATTATGGTTAGGTGTTGTTCCTGAGCATTGAGTCTTCCAGTGAGCGTTTTGGTCCTAAACAATCAGGGAGACCATTTTAAACCTCAAACTTTTTTTCCCAACAAAGCCGTGTTTGCCAATTTTTTGGGAAATTGCTTTGTTGTCCGATCCTGCATAAAATCCTCAATGTTCTTGCCGAATTTGAAATTGGCGAACATGCTTGGTGTAAGTTTGCTCATCTCTAGTGCCCAGTACATTATAGTACTTGTGCATTTTGCCCAGGCCATGCTTCCGGAGAACAACACTGCATAAATTAAGCTGCCTACTTCATTACAACAATGCCAAACACATGTCTAATTTAGACATTTTGGGGCTCAGAAGGGTGGGGGACATATGGATTTGGGAGCTCAGGTTTTGCTGGTTTTCTTTATTGGGGAAGAGGCGCCATAGCGTTTTTCCAGAGCCTTTGTATTTCCAGTAACTTGGAAGCCCCCTCTCTTTCCGTTAGCAGATGATGGACCTTGGTGAGGAATTTTTTTGTGGGATGAGTTGAATGCCATTAGTGACAATTTGGGTACCATCAACATTTATCCTGTGCTCTATGCTAAACCCCTACATTCAGGTTTCTAGCTACATGTCCGAAATACGTGATTTAGGTGAACTCCCCTGCAAACATACTCTGAACTCTGTTTGCCCTCTGTTCAGTAGTTGTCAATCTTTTCAAAGGTGCACAAAACTGGATGACTGCACTTTTGCGCATGCGTAAAAATGCAGGGAAAAAGATGGACACTGACAGAGTACAGGTGCCTAAATACAGGGAATTTTCCTTTGGAAATTAATCACATTTTTTTCAGATGTTTACAAGTATTACCTGGTGTAAGAGCCCAGCATAGAGCGCAGGACAAACGTGAGCCGTGCTGTACTTTGATTTTTGGGAGGTAGAATATACAAATCAACAGCAGATGAAGAATTGGTTTTATTACTATTTTTTCACCATTTAGCTTGCAGTATAGGTGGTTAGGCGGATTTATTTTTCAGGTCAGTACAATCACAGTGATAGCAGATGGTTATTTTTTCCTAGCTTTGGCTACTATTATGTTATTAATGTTTTTTTTAACAAAATGAAGGTTTTTTGCATCACTGAATCTTAAAGGGTATAGTTTTTTTTATTTGTCTGCTGACAATGTCACAAGAGTGTTTTTGCGAGATGAACTGTAGTTTTTATTGATGCCATTTTTGGTCACATAATAGTTTCTGATCACTTTCTATTCCCTTTTTGTGAGGTAGAATAAAGAAGAAACAGCGGTTCAGGAATCGTTCTTTTTGCTTTTTTTGTTTTTTTTGCTCCGTTCACCATATCATAAATGTATTAGGACAGATTTATTCTTGGGATCAGTACAATTAGGCTATATCCAGACTGTGCATTTTTGCATCCATTTTTTGTGATCCATTTTTGCAGTGCACTACATAAAACGGATCAGTGAAATGAATCCCCAGCCATGTCAATGGGTTTTCACTTTTGGCCATTCAGACTGGAAATTGTTTGACTGATCCGTTTTTCGTAAGTGCATGTTAGTTTCTGTGGCGTCTTTCTTCTCCATTTGTTTCATAGAGTACAATTCTAAATGGGAAAAAAAAAACATAAAAAAAAAGAACAGATACAAAAACCCACAGTGTGAAATTGGTGTGCTTTTTTTGGAAAATGTATCAGTTCAGCAGCTGAAAAACGGACCACAAGAGAAAAGAAAAATAACAGTGTGTCTGAATGTAGCCTTACAGTGATATCACATTTATATAGCTTTTTTATGTTTTGCCACTTTTACACCATAAATACTATTTTAAAAGAAAAAAACTTTATGCATCACTGGATTCTGAGAGCTATATCTTTTATTTTATTTTTTACTGATAGAGCTGTATGGTGACTTATTTGTTGCAATACAAGAAGATGTATTTAGTGGTACTATTTTTAATTATATATGACTTTCTTATTGCGTTTTATTTAACTTATTTGTCAGCTGTATGAAAATAACACATAGTTTTTTTTTTAAGGTGTTCACTAAAGCAGTTAACCTGTGTGACTGTTTTATAGAGTGGATTGGAAGCGATACCAAATATGTGTATTTTTGGGGGTTTTTTTTTTACACAAATATAACTATTTATTGGATTAACATTTTTTTTCTTTATTTTCCGAAGTATTTTTTTAAGTTTTTACCTTTTTTTAACTTTGTTTTTACTTTTTTACTTAGTCCCTTTATGGGACATTATCTTCAACTGCTCTGATCGCAGCTGCACTGTATTGCAATGCTTGATCCCTAAGTAAAGGGTCTGAATACTTATGACCATGTCATATTTCAGTTTTTCTTTTTAATATATTTGTACGAATTTTTACATTTCTGATTTTTTCAGTCAAGATAAGGTGCATAGTGTACATTAATGAGAAAAAAAATGAACGTTTTTGAATTTACCAATTGGCTGCAAAAAAAAACAAAGAGTGAAAATTTTAAAGGGGTCTGAATACGTTCCGTACCCACTGTAAATGCGTTATAAAGACAATACCTTAGGCTAGGGTCACACTTGAGCCTTGGATCTGCTAAAACCTACCGTTTTTCCAAGTTGAAAATGTTGAATAACGGATCTGTTAATGGATCCATAGACTCCAATGCAAAAAACGCATTGTCTAAAGTGCCTGCTAAAAACGCTATACGTTTTTGCATCAGCATCAAAAAACCCTGTTTGCAGCATTTTTGGGTGCTGTAGCAAAATCACATGCATTTTTTTTAACATGGAACCCTACCCATGCTTTAACGGTAGCGTTAAAATGAAGAAGAAATGTCCATTTAAAAAAACGGAATAAGGTAAAAAATAACAAAAAATACTGCATGCCAAGTGTGACCCCAGCCTTACCAAAGTAATTTTTTTTTTAACTGATTCCGTTTTTTAAAATTGCCAATTTTTCATCATTTTAAAGCTACCTTTAACAGATCCGTTAACGCATGGTACCTATATGTACCATGCGTTAACAGATGCGTTTTCCATAGGGTCCCATGTTAAAAAAAACTGATGTGTTTTTGCTACAGCACCCAAAAATGCTGCTAGCAGGGTTTTTTGATGCTGATGCAAAAACGCATAGTGTTTTTAGCAGTGCACATTGACACTGCGCTTTTTGCATTTGAGCCAATGGATCCCTTAATGGATCCGTTTTTCACCATTTTCAACTTGGAAAAATGTTAGGTTATAGTGGATCCAAGGCTCAAGTGGATCCCAGCCTAAATGAGGAGAACGTGAATGAGGACATGGGTGCATTTAGATTTGGAATGGATTGGAAATAGAAAGTTGATGGTCTGGCCTGTCAACTGTTGGACAACATTGTTCTTCAACAACCTCATTCTTTGACTCCTCATTGATTACAGCAGTGTTTTTAGTCTTGAGCTAGGTACTCATCTTGTCATTGATGCCAGCTTTATACAGACATTATATGGCAAGTATTTATTCTTAATGAAAGAATTGGATCAAAAGAGTTTGATACTGAAAAGGTTTTTGAGTTCACAGGATAAGACCAAATTTCATCATTGCCACTAAATATACAACTATGACAATCAAAATATGGTCTCATTTGTGCAATACCATTATATTTTTTTTATTCTTGGAAAATTGAGGGAAAAATTAATAAACAATTTGCACATGTTTCTGATGGATCTATGTTCATTAATATGAGTAATTATATACAATGAATGGTCTATATCTCCTGCATGGATTAATAATGTTGCAGAGATTATTTACAACACAAACTCCCAAATTCCTTTGCAGTATCTGGAATAAATGTTACACAATACAGTCTAGCTGTATTATGTCTAGTCTGTACATATGTTCAAAATTACTTGGCTAGAAAAAGTGTATTTCAATACCCAATACCCCAGGCTCTGTTCTACATTTGCCATTCTTCCCATCTGTGTTCCTGATTCTCAAAGTGATGAAGATGAGAAAAAGATTTTTTTTTTTTGTGCAATGTGATATTTTGTCAGCATTATTATATTTCTGAAGAAGTAAATAGTTATAGGTCTCTGCAGAGTGTGCTAGTGATCAAAATCTAGAAATGAAAATGCTCCAAATATCAATGTAGTACAGCAAACATTTATGTGTCTTTTTTAAGATTCTCCTCTGCCTAATGCAGCATTATATTGTGTAAAATAAATAATAGCATTGTCCAAATTAACTTAGAATGCACATTTTTCCATTTCCTAATCGGTTTGCTACACATTATTCTGACTTGGCTAAATTACCAGCACATGTAACTAGTGGGTGTCATTTGGGTTCTTGCCCCAGAGGAATCTTGGGATTTAGGTTTAGGTCATAGGCAATCAGTAAAAAGACTAGTTTTCTTTTCTAATCTTCATGATTTCTGAAATGTAAGAAGTAAAATAATATGAGAAGCCATCTAAGTATACATATACTGTACATACCTTCCTAGATGACTGATCTGGCTTTTTAGAAAGTCAGCCGCTTACTGCTTTAATAATCCTTTACCTCCAGAAAGAAGCTACCGTATATACTCGTGTATAAGCCGACCCCCGTACTTTTGCCCCCAAAAACTGGGAAAACCTATTGACTCGCGTATAAGCCTAGGGTGGACAATGCAGCAGCTACCGGTACTGAAAAATTAAAAAAATGAAAATAGATACGAATAAAATGTTGAGCTTTTATTTTAAATAGAAACTGTAAACTACCAATGCAGCAGACCGCCGTCCTGTTATAAAGCCCCCTATCACTGGTATATAGCCCACCATCCCTGTATATAGCAGCCATAACTAGTATACAGTTGCCGCCAGCAGGGGTAATACAGGCCCCCCAGCAGGGGTAATACAGGCCCCCCCACAGGGGTAATACAGGCCCCCCCGCAGGGGTAATACAGGCCCCCCCAGCAGGGGTAATACAGGCCCCCCCACAGGGGTAATACAGGCCCCCCCAGCAGGGGTAATACAGCCCCCCACAGGGGTAATACAGGCCCCCCCAGCAGGGGTAATATAGCCCCAGCAGAGGTAATATAGCCCCAGCAGAGGTAATCTCACCCCCTCGGTCTGCAGGCACCCGGGTCCTCCAGCTGCTCCGTCTGCGTGCGAGGCTTCTAAATCCGGCGTCTTTCCCGCACTTCCTGTTTGAATGTGATCATGTGACCGCGGTCACATGATCGCATTCAAACAGGAAGAGCGGGGAGGACGCCGGTATTAGAAGCCGCGCACGCAGACGGAGCAGCTGGAGGACCCGGGTGCCTGCAGACCGAGGGGGTGAGATTACCCTGCTGGAGGGCCTCTGTATACATGGGGGGAGGGGGGGAGGCAGCGGGGGAGGCTATATTGTGCAGGGGAGCTGCAATGTACTATGCGCTGCTCCCCATGCATAATTAATGAGCGGCACCACGTGACGTGCCGCTCATTCTGCAGCCTCCCCCCTCCTCCTCCTGCCTCCTGCAGTGCCCGGAGACAGCCCCCACCGGTGTACACAGTATATGACTCGTGTATAAGCCAAGGGGGGACTTTTCAGCCCAATTTTTGGGCTGAAAAAGTCGGCTTATACACGAGTATATACGGTACATTACCCTAAATTGTATATTTGAATGATACTGTTATACTTCATAGGCTAGGATAAGAAGGGTTGATAAACTTTGTGCTGCCAGGCTCCACCATAAATTTCATAAGACATCCATGGTGTAATATGGTAGATAGATCCTTATAAATGATGTTATATGAAGAATTGCTGTCTGTGGGTTCCTTTGCAGCAGACAATGTGCATATAGTGGTTGTGTCACACAACCCTCTCAGGTGAGCGGCTTCTTTGATAATTTTTATCTTGTTAATTTTCTTGGTGTTATGCCGGCATCAGACTCTATTCACACTGGGGAGTCTGATGTGCAGCCTCAAACCCCTTTATTGCTCAGCTTGAGTTAGGGCATCAGCGGTGCTCAGTTCACTAATGTTCAACTTTGTAGGAGTTAACTTCTTTATTAGTGTCAATTAAAAGTTGAGGTTGCTGGAACGCCTTCTCCCTTTAAATATGGCTCAGAACTTTCCTGGACGCCGATGGTAGCATTTGCGTGCCTCTTGCTAACCGGCCCTGTGTTGGAGTTGCTGGTGAAACTCTATAGGGCCCATCACACGGGGCGATATCGCCGCCAATTACATAGGTGACGTAGGGGCGTGGCCTATCGGCGGCAACATCGCCCCTGCATCACCCCATGTAACCGGCCGCTGGCGATATGACAGGCGATGGGAGCCATAGGCTCCCATTGTCCTGCATCGCCGCTGAGGTTTTGAGAGATCCCAGCGGCGATTCAGCCTGTCAGATCGGCGGTGCGGTGCTGTAGGTGTCGCCCCATATAAATGGGGGATGGTGATGCTGGCAGGGCGCCAAATACGTGCGCGCCCTTGCCAGTTTCCGCCGTCATCTACAGCGCTGTCGCCAGGTGTGACGGTACCTTTAAGGTACCATCACACACAGCAATATTGCTAGGCAATTTCATTTGCAATTTGCTGGTTGCAGTGAAATTACATAGTAACATAGTAACATAGTTTTTAAGGTTGAAGGAAGACTTTAAGTCCATCTAGTTCAATCCATAGCCTAACATGTTGATCCAGAGGAAGGCAAAAAAAAACCATGTGGCAACACTAAGCTCCACATTGGGGAAAAAAATTCCTTCCTGACTCCAGATATGGCAATCAGACTAGTTCCCTGGATCAACTCCCTATCAAAGAATCTAGTATCTATAACTGGTAATATTATAATTTTCAAGAAAGCCATCCAGGCCCTTCTTAAATGTTAGTAGTGACTCACTCATTACAACATCATGTGGCAGAGAGTTCCATAGTCTCACTGCTCTTACAGTAAAGAATCCGCGTCTGTGATTATGATTAAACCTTCTTTCCTCCAGACGTAGAGGATGCCCCCTTGTCCCAGTCTCAGGCCTAAGAGTAAAGAGATCATTAGAAAGCTCTCTGTACTGTCCCCTCATATATTTATACATTATTATAAGATCACCCCTAAGCCTTCGTTTTTCCAAGCTAAATAACCCCAAGTTTAATAACCTGTCTTGGCATTGCAGACCCCTTAGTCCACTAATGACTTTTGTCGCTCTTCTCTGGACCCGCTCTAGTTCAGCTATGTCTTTCTTATACACCGGAGATCAGAATTGTACACAGTATTCTAAGTGTGGTCGCACTAGTGACTTGTATAGAGGTAAAATTATGTTCTTCTCATGAGCATCTATGCCTCTTTTAA
Source organism: Allobates femoralis (assembly GCA_033576535.1). Lineage (NCBI taxonomy): Eukaryota > Metazoa > Chordata > Amphibia > Anura > Aromobatidae > Allobates > Allobates femoralis. The sequence goes on along the minus strand of JARQOC010000003.1, from coordinate 722,120,544 downwards.
TGCATCCCATTATTTATTTGCCTTTGCAGCAGCTGCCTGACACTGGCCACTAAATGTGAGTTTGTCATCTACCCATACACCCAGGTCTTTTTCAGTGACAGTTTTGCCCAGTGTTTTACAATTAAGCACATAATTATACCTTTTGTTTCCTCTGCCCAAGTGCATGACTTTACATTCATCCCCATTAAAGCTCATTTGCCATTTAGCAGCCCGAGCTTCTAGTTTACATAAATCCTCCTGTAATATAAAATTGTCCTCCTCTGTATTGATTACCCTGCAGAGTTTAGTGTCATCTGCAAATATTGAGATCCTACTCTGTATGCCCCCTTCAAGGTCATTAATAAATATATTAAAAAGAAGCGGGCCCAACACTGACCCCTGTGGTACCCCACTATTAACTGTGACCCATTCTGAGAGTGTTCCATTAATAACCACCCTTTGTTTCGTATCACTAAACCAGTTCTTAACCCACTTACACATATTTTCCCCTATCCCCATTGCCCTCATTTTATGTATCAACCTTTTGTGTGGCACCGTATCAAAAGCTTTTGAAAAGTCCATATACACCACATCCACTGCATTTCTTTGATCCAGTCCAGAACTTACTTCTTCATGGAAGCTTATCAGATTAGTTTGACAGGAACGGTCCCTCGTAAAACCATGTTGATAATGGATCATGAGGTTATTTTTCTTCAGATACTCCAGTATAGCATCTCTTAGAAAACCCTCTAGGATATTACCCACAGTAGAGGTTAAGCTTACTGGCCTATAGTTTCCAAGTTCAGTTTTTGTCCCCTTTTTGAATATTGGCACCACATTTGCTATACGCCAGTCCTGTGGTACAGACCCTGTTATTATGGAATCTTTAAATATTAAAAATAATGGTCTATCTATGACAGTACTTAATTCCTGCAGCACTCTGGGGTGTATCCCATCCGGGCCCGGGGACTTGTAAATTTTAGTGATTTTTAGACTATGCCGTACTTCCTCTTGGGTAAAGCAGGTGACATATAATTGAGAATTTTTGTTACCACTGATCATATTGTCTGTGATGGGATTTTCTTGTGTAAATACTGTTGAAAAAAAGTCATTTAGCACATTGGCTTTTTCCTCATCCTCATCCACCATTTCACCCAGACTATTTTTAAAGGGGCCAACACCATCATTTTTTAGGTATTTACTATTTATGTAGTTAAAAATATTTTGGGATTATTTTTACTTTCTCTGGCAATGAGTCTCTCTGTCTCAATCTTTGCTGCCTTGATTTGCTTTTTACAAATGTTATTTAATT